>BDIU01000257.1:0-111019 GCA_002118135.1 Trebouxia sp. TZW2008 | reverse complement strand
GGGTGGGCAGGGGGGGCACAATTGGGGCAGTGCTAGTGACCGCAGGGGGGTGGCGGTGGGCAGCAGGGGGCCGCCTGGACTTGGCATGGGCTGCAGTGGTCCTGTCAGACGGAGGGTGAGCATCGCTGTGGGGCTTAGTCACCTGGGCAGGGGGCTGGTGGTGGGTGCCAGGGGGGCGCCTGGACTTGGCAGGGGCTGCATTGTTGCTACCAGGAAGAGGGTCAGCAACATGGGGGGCCTGTGTGAGCTGGGCAGGGGGGCGATGGTGGGAAGCAGGGGGACGCCTGGACTTAGCTGAAGGTGGGTTGGGGCCAGGGAGTGGGTGAGTGTGGGGTTGGGGATGAGCAGGGGGCGGGTAGTGCAGGGAAGGGGTTGGGTTCATGTCACTAGGGGCATGGGGTTGGGTGGTCTGGAGGGGCTGCAGGCGGTCAGGGTGGGGCTGAGGAACAGTTTTGCCTGGCTGTTTACGCTTGGGAGCATGCCGAGCAGGATCAGGCAAGGCTTTGCGCTTGGTAGCGCGGGGAGCAGGGGCATCCTCAAAATCCTGCAGAAAATTGAACAACTGATAAGCGGCCTGATTTCATATTTCATAACAGTCAGTCATGACACGATGACTTCCAATTGAAGGACGTTCCCAGGCGCATATTGCAGTAAAACAGCAGGCCATCATTCAATTTTACACAAACTTTTATTTGCTGCACATTCTCTGCACAATCATGTTGAGTTAACGTAGTTGGCCACAAGTGAGCACAAAACAAAAGATGTAACATAATGCATGAGGTAGTCAATGCTAGGGTCAGTACTGCAGGCACCTTAAACATACAGCCGACTGTCCTTGCATATCAACTTACCCCACGCCAGACATCATACATATAAGACTTGTGCCACACACACCTGGCAGTATTGCTGCAAACTGTAACAATCAATATTAAGACGGACATCATACCCATGTAAAACATGCAGAGTGCTTGAACACAGAGCACTTGAGCATTGAAACGACAAAAAAAGAATTACCTCACAGCCTGAAAGGCCATTCAGAAGCTTCTCAGGCTTGCGGACGTGGCGGCCATGCCTTGTGCAGATGTGGTCCTGGTCAGCCTCATGCATGTCAATGTCAGGGGGTGCTGGAGGGTTGGAGCTAGTCAAAGATGGGGGAGGGTTGGGGTTCCTTCTTGCAGGGTTTGGGCTGGTCCTGGTTGCACCCTGGGCTGCTGAAGGGTTTAGGGGGCTGGCACTGGGGGGGTCTGCTGTGGCAGCTGCTTCAGGCTCAGAAGGGCGGCTGATGCCAACAGTGATGAAGAGCTGGGCAATCTGCAACATTAAGATGTATGTCAGCTGCAACAGCTTGACATTCACGCATTTTGCAGTGAACAACCTACTGACAAGCATTGCAAAGCATGTGGCTTTGACTGAGGTTGACAGCTACTCAGCAACAGACATTGGCAGATCAAGCTGGAGGACACCAAATTTGGCACCACATGGACATTGAATTCGTTATGCACGAAAAGGATGCTTTTGAGGTATATTTTCTGGCCCGCCAGTCTCCAAGCTTGTTGGCCTCTTTGGCACGACTGTACGCCACACCGCAAGCATTGCACAACTTGCGGTGTTCACTGTCTCCCTTGCGCCAAGAAGGGGAAGCTGTAGGAAACAAGAACCATTTTGCCTATCAATCTGCCAGCAATAGCTTAAAAGCGTGAATCTGTACTGAGAGCAATAAGCTATCCAAGCAGATGCCGCAAAATGCAGAAACCTTGACTCACAGCAATGCAGCGCAGGCGCATTCATTTCAAGGTCAAGCACGCTCTTGTGCCAAGGCAAGGGATTCCTGAGGTTGGTATCAGGATGAAGTCAACAGCAGACAACTCACCCGTCGTCCCGCACACAGTGCAAGGGCCTCCGCGCTTCAAGGCACGCTGCCGCTGGGTCGGCTTTGCCATGTCTCAAAGTTCAACGCGTCAGCTGAGAACCAGGAGACGAAGGCTGCTGTGCATACGCAACTGGAAATTGTATCTTTGACCTCGATGGCAGCGTCACAAAGCCAGCAACACTTGGCAGCACACGACCAAACACAAGCTGCCTGGATCTGCTACAGATTGACCAACTTTGCACAGTCGAGCTCGACAACAGGCTGCTTTCTGGCAACAGGTCAAGCTCCTCGAGGTTTGACCCTGTGTCCAAGCTTTACAAGCTGAGAACCTTGCAGATAGTGCGAGCAGAGCGTCTAGGCTGCGCCAGAACTCAAACGCTCAAGCTCAATCCGCAATCCTCATTGTGAGCGTTCAAGACGCGCCTGCTTGCGGTTGGCTGTCAAATTGTGAAGCAAACAAGGCCTTGTCTGTACGTTAGATTGTGCGTAGCTTCTATGAGTGCCGGATAGGGTTTAGAGTCCTCAGGCACCTTTCTCGCCAACTCCTTTTCACCAGCTCCGTCTCGTTGCAACAAGGTAGCAGCAGCTCGTTCACTTGACGATAGCATCTTCTGTCGGGGCAGCGTCAGCGCGGAGGAGCGGAGCTGCCTGTCGGCCGTTTCAGCCCCTGGTGCTTGCCCTAATAGCCTCCCTATTGAAGTTCCAGCTTTGACTTTGCGGGTCAGGAGCCATGCCAGGATCGCGATTGGGCTCACCTTCTAGTCAGGGCAGCATCAAGTCTGTTCGATCGACGTGAGTAATGCTTGCCCCTGCCAAGTTTGCACGGCATGATGCTTTGCTGAGACACACTGTTCCGGTCAAGTAGCTAGGCTGAGCTTTTCGTGTTCCGCAGGTATCGCACTATTGCAAAAGGTAGCCATGTCGACGAATCTTTGTTCGGCAACAAGTCACCTATCAAGTCTCCAGCCACTGACAGCAAGACATCTCCAGCTAAAGCCTCCAAGAGCCCTACAAGCAAGCTTTCCCCAAACACAGCTTTACTGCCAATCCAAGCAGATGTTGTCACAATCAGAAGGTGAGGAAATTGCTGCCTGCAGCAGGTGTCATCTTGAACATGGGATAGCAGGGAATGCTACAGTGTGACACACGATTGTGACAACTGCATAGGCACACTTTGTGCTTGAGCACATGCCATTGCGTTTAAGTGTGTAATGCTTAGCTAAAGCTTGACCAGTAGTGCTAGCTGACAATTTGGACAGATTCACTGGCCAGCATGTACCAGACATCATGGCATTGCTGACATACATAGCGCATTGGCATATTTTTGCACATAATCATACGCTGCTAGACAGATTCATGAACCCAGCTAGATATGCGTAGGAGCAAACAAATGTACCCAAGATATGCTGTCAAGTCAAGTTGGGGCATTGTGTATCAGAACAAGTTGACCTGGCAGTTGAATGCATCTGCCACGCACACCTAGCTTTTGTGCTTGCATGTGACACATCACTGACTGCCTGGGTTGCAACTGCATCAGGCGTGATTTGGAGCGCATGCAGCGGCCAGCAGGTGTGCTGAGCTCTGAGGAGGTGGCTCGGCTGAGGCATGAGGCCGAGGCTGAGCTGGAAGGGCAGAGGGCAGTTGCCCAGGCCCGCAAAGAGAAGATGCTCAAGGTGCTTGCTCTCTGGCATTTGCTCACTTGGATTGTCCTAACTCAGAGGTGCCACTGCAGTCAGAATGCAATGATCACTACCAAATACATGCAGTGCACCGAGAATGTCCTTGCATCAAGTGACTTCACAAAAGGAAGTCACTTTAGTAGCATATGCCATATTTTGATCTGCTACTGTGTGACATTGCCTTGAACTAAGCCGAAGTGCACTGTCTCACAAGCGATATTCAAACGCTCAAAGACAGCACAAAATGGCACTCAATGACAAGTGTTGGTGCCTAGGCATTATAGCACTAGGCATGATAGCTGAGTGCACAAACGTGCTGCAGATGGAAGAGGAACAGCACAAGCACGAGCCCCTTACAGAGACAGAGCGTCTACAGGCGGCTGCCATTTCCAACTCCTGCCTTAGACTGTATGAGCAATGCATCGCTGACTTGAAGTGTTGCTCCTTGCAGATGGAGGGGGAAAGGCGCAAACATCAGTCCCCAACAGAAACTGATCGCCTGCAGACCGCTGCCAATTTCAACACCTGTAACAGGGCAGCAAATCTTTTGCTGCAGCAAGACATCATCGTTGAACTTCCTTTCCTGCATGCTACAGATGGAAGAGGAACAGAGCAAGCATGAGCTACCTATAGAGACTGAGCATCTGAAGGCAGCCGCCACTTCCAACACCCGTAACAGGACTGAGGACTTGGTGACTGAGCAGCAAATCATCATTGACATTTAATTTTTGTATGCTGTAGATGGAAGAGGAGAGGCGCAAGCATGAGCCCCCAGCAGAAACAGAGCGTCTGCAGGGAGCCGCTGTTTCCGACACCCGCAACACGGCTAACAAGGTTTAACAAGCAGCCGACCAACCCTCAGAGACCTGATTCATGCAACAGAGCACATGCAGGCCGCTGCTGCCATTGATGATTTGTCACAAGCTACATCACAACCTGTCTTTGACTATTCAATCCACCTTGCAGATGGAAGAGGAAAGGCGCAAGCATGAGCCCCCAACAGAGACAGAGCGCCTGCAGGCTGCTGCCAATTCCAACACGCGCAACAGGGCAGAGGACCTGCTGACTGAGCAGCGGGACGAGGTGAAGCACATGAACCAGATGGTTCAGTACAGCAAATGCGTCACCATCAGGTAAATTGATGGCCTTAGCTATTCAATTCAGCAAATGCATTGCCATCAGGCTGCCACCCTGGCTGTATCGTGCATGCTTCAGAACACTACAAAACCTTGGCCCTTTCAAAATAATGCTGCAGATCTCTGCTTGATGGTGAATTCTGTATCTCCGCTACACTTGCTTGTCAGTGACCTCTACACTTGCGGTACACTCAGCGGGCATATATGAGTGTTTTCTTTGCGCTGACTATCATAAACTACTCTTTCTGACTGTAGCTTCTGTCGGCAAGTAACTTGCAGTCAATGTCATATAGCCTGCAACTTCCTTGACGTGCAGTCTGCTTTCTGAGTGCACGCTTCAGCATCTTGATCGAGCATCGGTTCTATAAGGTATGCCCAATAGGCACATAGCTGCAAATGCTGCAGTAACTATGCTCATGCTGATGACCATGTATGGCAGTTGTGCAGTCTGTGCAGAAGCAGATTTGCTTTCAAGACACATGACACACATGATATCTTGTGATGACTGCAGGGATGCACAGATTGAGGAGAAGAAGCACATGCTGCAAGAGGAGGAAGAAGACGAACGTGCGCTAGATCTGCAGATGGAGATTGACCGTTTGCGTGCTCTAGAAGCCTATGAGGAGAGGGAAAGGCAGAGAATGGCTGAGAGCCGAGTTGGCGCTCAGATTCTGAATGAGCAGATTGTTGAGCGCAAGCGCGAGAGGGTTCACCAAGAGGAGTTGCGCGATCTGGTGAGTTGTAGTATCAGCCTTTGGTAACACTGGGTGAGTCAGTATGTCAATGAGCTTGTAGTCATTGTGGCTCATCGTGCACTGCACTCATGACAACTAATGTTTCAGTGTAGTCATGACAGCTGAGCATGAGCGCAGTCACAGTGACTGACCATGATCATACTTGTACTAAAAACGGCTGGGCATCAGTGATGCTTCAGTATTGCTTGTATCGATGTATAGGGCAAGCAAGTCATCCTGTCAATCACACTCCCGCTCTTGTGAACTTTGGCATATGCTGTGGATGAGCACTGCTAACTCATGGTTTTACGCTCCACCTTGCTGAGTGCATCGCGACATGTCTCACAGGTGTTCAACCTACTTTTGACCTTCCATTGCTCTTCTTCTGCAGCTGATCTCTTGTGACTTGAATTGCAGGAGCGCGATCACATGACTGGTGAGATTGAGCGCCTCAAGTCTGAGGAGACTCAGGCAGCCTTGGAGAAAAAGAGAGCTGCTGAAGCCCTCATGGTGGAGGTCCACCGCAGCAATGCTGAGCAGGTGAGGCTCATACTTCAAGAGAATCAGAATGTGACACATTTGCAATTTCTGACATTCTTGAGCTGATGAAAAGAGCATGTTATTGTATAGACTCAAAGTGTCTGCATGACATACCTTATTTGGTGTCTCTTCAGCAGCATGGGACTCACACAAACATAAGCTCAGGCACAGCTGAATGTGCTGCACAGTCGACTTGCTGAAATGGCTGTTTTGGTGCTCAAACCCTGCACTGACCGTTTCAATGTTTGCGTATGACGTTGAGATCAATGCTGGGGACCCAGCTTGCGGTGATCACCTGCAGATGTGCTAAATCATGCAGCTTACAACGTTTAATTCCTGCTGGCTGCAGATGGAGAGGAGGAAGGTTGCCAGGGCAGCTGAGCTGAAAAAGGACGTCTTGACTATGGAGTATGTTCTAGCTGCATACTGACAAATGCACAGCCTCCAAAAGCTCCTTTGCAATTCTAAATCGTGCCAGTACAACCTGATTCTCACTCAAAACCAATTTCTGTCTGCAGATGGAGAGGAAGAAGGTGGCCAGGGCAGCTGAGCTTGAAGAGGACGCACTCATTGTGGAGTACCTGCGCCAGCGCCAACTCAAAGAACAGGTGTGCGTGCATGTGCACTGTGCAGTGTCTTGCCGTGACAAATGTGTCTGTCCTTCCCGCTGCAAGCGTGTCCACAGATACTGCAGTCAGATTGCAGTGGTTGCATTGTCCTCACTACTTGATGCTGTTCAATCTGTGAAATTAATATGATGCAAACTTGGAGAGCACACATTCATGCATGGTGATGCTGACCAAGACCAACGACACCAATCATATCATCTGCCTGCTGCTGGCTGGCTCGCTGTCTGTCTGTCTGTCTATCTGTCTGTCTGTCTGTCCGCCTGTCTGTCCATCCATCCATCCGTCTTTCTGTCTGTCCGTCCGCCCGTCTGTCCATCCATCCATCCGTCTCTCTGTCTGCAGGAGCAAGGGCCAAGCAGAAGAAGTTTAAGGTTGACAACACAATACACTCACTTGAACTGACACTGCACTTATCCACAACCATTGCCTGCGTGAGCCCTTCCTGTCTTCAGCATGAAATACTGTTACTGCCAGCCTATCTAGCTGCAACCTCACCTGGTAACAGAGTAAGTGCTGACAGCTTCAACCCTTCCCTGCCTCCCTGTATGCTGATATTCCTGGTTTACACAGCGTATCAAAATCTACTGTGATAGTCAATTGTTGACCTCTTTGCCTGCAGCCAGCTTTTGAGCAGAAGGGCTTGTGTGGCAACACGCAAAGAACTTGATACAGCTCATATGACGGCCAATCATATTTCAGGTTGAGGCATTCACATGCTGTATTTACAGGCAGCTTTGGAGGAGAAGGCTCGGGTGGCAAAGGAGAAGGAGCTGGAGACAGCACGGCTGAGGGCAAAGCAGGAGCGCGCTGCTGACAGGCAGGCGGAGATTGATGAGCTCAGAGCCCGCAGGTCTGCCCTCGATGGTCCCCTGGTCCTCTTTATAGGTGCCAGATTTATCCTGCGAAACCTGACAGAGAGAGCTCATGTTATTTTCTCCTGACAGAGGAGGTAGACTTATCTCAAACCGCTCACATGATCCTCAAGACCCGTTAAGCTCTCATGACAAGCTTGTGATATTCTTGGGTGGACAACATCTACAGCATTCTCTACTTATCAACAGCAACACTGTCTGTCAAAAGGCAGATGGAGAAGGCAATTTGTGGGCATGTAGCAGCCACCAACAGAGACCTCATCCAAAAACAGGCTGCACAGCATGCATGCATTTGGCAACCCAATGCTACTCTCTTCTTCAGGTACACTGAAGCTTTTGAGCGTGAATGGAGGCAGTAGGAGAGGGCAGCTCGTGAAAGGGTGGCAGCCACTAATTGCGACTTGTGTAAGCACAAAACTTGCAAAGCATGCCTTGTGCCTTACAATGTATTGAATGGAGACCCAAGCTGCTGCCTCACAGTAACTTATCCTTTCCCACAGGTATACTGAAGCCTATGAGCGAGAATGGAGGCAGAAGGAGAGGGCAGCTCGTGAAAGGGTGGCAGCCACTAACAGAGACTTGGCTGAGGCCCGCGCAGCTCAGCAGGCAGCTAGGCTGGCGGCTCAGGCTGATATGGCACGCCTGGAAGCACAGGAGTTCCACCGCATTGTCCAAGAAAACCGCCACAGCGAGCAGCAGCAGCTGGAGAAGGTACGCTACTGTGTTAGCTGTCAGAAGTTGACATCATTGACATTCAACTCAATGATGACACACACTTCTGGTGGTGATGATGATGGATTTGCCCATTGCTGGTAGTGTTTATGGCAATGGGGAATTGCAGCTTTGCAGCTTGTCCCACTGCATTGCCTAAGCATTCTGACAGAGCGAGCAGCAGCAACTGGAAAATGTATGCCATGCTGGCGCCTGTTGGGGTTTGTCAATTGACATTGCAGCACGTCAGTCATATAGCATGCCTGGAAGCTGTTGAGTTCAGTTCCATTGCCCAAAAGATTTGCCACAGCTGGAGAAGGTACATCCATCTGTCAGCTGTCAAGGCTTGTTGCCCAGCTCGACATGATATAGTGGTGATGTTGGTGACTGGGTCTGGTGCCAATGTTTTTGACAGCAATGCAGAACTCAGAACTTCCGGGCACTGAGTGTTTGATTGCTTGTATGTTGTCAAGCACATGAACGCTGCAAAGATGTACCTAGGGATGATTGCGCTGTGTCTATACACCTATGTGCCGAAAGATCATTGCACAGACACATGCACAGCCTTGCCTGCCAAGCTGGGTGCACATGTGTTGTTTTAGCAAGCAGTTTGAGCTATTACACCAGTAGCACATGATTGAGCATCACATGGTTTCCGCAGGAAATGTCAGCTGTGCACTTGAGGCAGCAGCACAAGGAGGAGCTGAGGGCTCAGATGCAGGCCAATGAGGAGCGCCACAAACGTGAGCATGCTGAGTACCTGCTGGAGGGCGACCGCACTCGCCAGAAGCTGCAGGCCGAGAAGGACTTCATTGAGGTAACCATGCAAAACTTCTTGATCAATCAGCCAATCGACCGATTGACCAACCAACCAATCACGCAATTTTGCTTGCATGTCCTCCTGACCTTTGCCTGTGCTTAGCAATTTCACATGTGCCTTGCCATCAGTCTGCAGGCTGAGAAGGCTTTGTTGAGGTGAGCATGTAGTGTCTGTGTCTGTGACGGAAGATCAGCAGGTGCACATTGAAGGGAATGACCAGTGACAGTGCCAGATGTGAAGTGTGCTGCTTGTGTGCTGCAGTCTGTGCGTCAAAGGAAGCTGAAGGAGATGGAGGCAGAGGGTGTTCCTGCCAAGTACAGAGCAGAGCTAGCCAGAAAGAAGATGACCAACTGGTAGAGTGCAGCCATTGCAGCTTGATGTCAGTCGCCCAGCACACTGACAGCTTTGCAATGAGCCTCAGGGTCAGACGAAGCAGGCACATGTGTACAATGGCTCAGCTTTGCAGCAGAGTATTTCAACAGTGGCGCTTTTGTATTTCAGCAGCAGCAGCTTGTCAGCTGGACATCATTCATGATCTGGGTCATCTTCATCCAGAGCATGATCCGACATGTGATTGATCAACTTTAGCTGAGTTAGGCAGGCTCTGTAAGCATGCAAGCAATGCAATGTAATGATCAGCAACGCACAGGAAAACACGCAATCATCTACTGGCATGTACATGTTGGCTAAGCTCCGGGTGCTAAGAGCCGGAAGAATCCACAGGCAGGATGCTACGCCAAATCCAGCCACTTGCTGAGACGGACTTGCTGATGGCTAGCAGATTCACGCATGCAGCTGTACGAATGTGCTGGTGCAGCAATGATGCAGAGCTAATGCTGAGTAAGCTGCGAAGCTTCAGTCCTCGTTCTACGCAATGGAGTTCCTGGTTGACAAGTCTAATCAAAACCCAAACAAGTACAGAGGGTTGCATGGGGGTCTGAGGTATCAAAGGGAAACCAACTGTATTCAATGGGGTTCATGAAGGTAACGGCAAGGTGGTGGTACACAAACTGGCAAAATTCAAATGACTACAAAGATGGCTGATGCTGTCTTCTGTCATCACTGGCAAGCTCCAATGCAAAGTTGCCCAATTCGCCGCGCCTAAACTGATTGACAATCCGCAAAGCTGCTTGCTCCTTATCGCCTTGGAATGCAAAATTGGCAAGTGCATACACATAATCTTCACCAGTTTGTGTGTCTTCAAAAGGCAGTCTGAGCCGGTGTACAATTTTGCGCTGAATAGCATCCTGGCTTGGCAAACAGCGTATGCGCTCTAACAGTACTGCTGCCACTGAGGAATTGACATAAGCTGCTTCTCCTATATCATTGCATATTGCTAGCCGCTCTGCTGCTATTTGGTTGCTGAAGTTCATTGGTAGAACACCTGTCAGGCAGATTGACCCATGTGACAAGGTGCAAGGACAAGTTGCTTTGGAGTAAAAGATATAGCTGTCAACAAGCATCATGGCATCAAAACATTCTTTGACAGGTCAGACATTGTGCAGATACACATTGGCATTGGCATTCACACATATCAAGCATGTGCAGGCTGCTCATTGTTCGCATCTTGGCAATTTGAAAAGGCTGTTGTTGCATGCTGCACACGCGTTGCAAGGTTCTGCTAGCAGGCTACCCGCACTTTATCAGAACAAAAGCATCAACAGTGCTGTGCATAGTATGTCTGAAACCATTCACAGCCAGGTCTGTGAATCTGCATGACATGGGTGCAGATGCAAGTCTGACCCTTCAGAACATTGCTTGTCAACCATGCTTTTGTACAGTACACAGCAAGACGTGCACAGCCCAGTCTCCTCGCTGCCCTAATATGCACCTCAATGCAAGATTGAGTATGACAAATATGCAAGACTGAGTATGCATCAAATGCAAGACCAAGCATGCATGTGATGCAGGACTGAGTATGCATCCATCTAATGCAAGACCAAGTACCCGGCCAAACGCAAGACTGAGTTACCACGTACCAGGAGTACGCATCACAACTACAAGACTGTATGACCACATGTCAAGCATATGCATCAATATGCAAGACCAAGTGTGCACCCAAATGCAAGACTGAGTGATGACGTACCAGGAGCGTCCAGCAAATCAAGGTCACCTCCAACCCTAAGCCATCTGAGGGCCTTAGTCACACCAGGCTTCGGCGCGCTGTCACAGACTCGCCTGTTCAGGAATCTGTTGATCAGTGCTGATTTGCCAACATTGGGAAAGCCAATGACAGCTGCTCTGACTGGCCGAGTTTGCAGCCCTCTGGCTTTTCGTTTGTCATTGATGCCTTTGCTCAATGATAGGGCGGCCTTGGTGACCTGGGTAGCACAGCAACTGCTGGCCACAAGAATTGATGGGTGTGACGGCCAAATGATGTTGTGTGCAATGTCACATTTGTTGAGTTTTGAATGCTGCCCTGCTTTTGCTCTACATTCTCATGCACTTTTTGTACTTGGTTGGAGTCTTCATGCAGTTGTCGGTTCAGTGCTCTACTGCTCACAGAGACTTCTGTTATGATGCTTGACAGTGCAGACTTTGCTGCTTTTACTCACACAGCCCGTGCTGCAGCTTCTGGCGCAAAGCTGCTCTTTCTGAACACTGCTTCAAGACAGAATGACATTCACGCGCTGCGTCGAACTCAGCAACTTAGTATGGAAACGGTGAAGGAGCATGCTACCAAACAACACGTGGCATGCTGTTTCTGCACCAGCATGAACTCAGCCAGCAGCAGAACACACTGTTTTGCAAACATTCAGCCATGCCGTCACAAATGATTCAGGTCGACATGCTAGCTGCTTTTGCGCATTGTAACAAGGCGGCCAACTGACCTGATGAATGCCTTTCCCTTGATTGGCATCAGTGTTGTAGACATGCACCCCTTGTCTACCATAATGGTTCTTCCAATCTAGCTGATCCTGATGACTGACCATATCCACTCTATTCATAATGAGCAACCTTGGCTTGGTACCACACCAAGCTGGGATCTGAGGGTGACATGACGACATTGGAATCCTGCATACACAAATGTCGAAATAAAAACAAAGAAAGGAAATCAACTCCTGGGAGACAACCCTTTCTAACAGATCTCACATAAACGCTTTCTTTGACATGCCATTTCAGCCTGGCATATGATCCTAACACATACAAAGTGATTTGTGATGCATGTCAGAGGGAAAGCTGAGAGTATTGGGGCATGAAGCAAGTTAAATCCCGGGCCACCTCTATCAGTCTAGTTTGGCCTTCTTGTTTCTGTTCAAGCAAGTTGCCCAGGCAGTCGGCCGACAGTGCATGTGCTGCAGCAACAGCTCAGGCACCGCAAGAACAGCTACAAGACAGCATTCATGACGCAGGTCAGCGCAGGACCAGACTGATTGGAGTGCTCCAGCATGCACCTAGCAAGACCTGCTGAGCCTGTCTAGCGTGCATTCTGAATGAATGTAATACAGCGACAAGATGCACAGCTGCAAACATCAGCTGCTGCTTGCACTAACCTTGCGTCCCTGACTTCCAGCACTACATCAACAAGCCTGAGCTGAGACTTGAGCTGCCGTTCTGCGCGAGCAATGTGCCCTGGATACCATTGAACGGAGTACTTCTGCAGACACAGCTCATTGTCAGGTCAGCAACAATTCATACCACAAAGTTACATGCATTGCAAACAGCAGGGAGGAGTGACATGAAGGATATGCGCTTGATGCAAGTACTAGAGCAAAATCGTGAGCTGTCCACCTGTAGTGTGGGGTCAAGCTCCTTGTTAGCAAATAGTTCCTGTTCTGTAAGATATGTTCGCTGCGCACGCTCCTGCACAGGTATCTGCTCCTAGTGAGTTCATGTACAAGTGTGGCAACGTAACAAAGTCTACCTCTCACCTGCAACGCACTCAGGCGTGAACTGTGTCCAGTCTGCTTGGGCTGCCAGGTTGTGTGTGTGCGCTCCGGCGCGCTATTCTTGCCGCTGGGTGACGCCAGTGCATTAGATCTGATCCGTGTTTCATTCACGGGTGAGCCTTGGAGGAGCCCGGCAGCACCAGGAGCAGACAAGCTGCCAAACATGGGGCAAGATCACAGCTTCAGCCAATTTGGAATGACACAATCGCTGTACTCGCGATCAAAATTTACAGCGCGACATCCTCGCGCAACCAGCGCCTCTATGCACGCTGAAGCAGCTTTCCGTGCATTGCAGAGCAGAGTGCAGACCTGTGCGCCGGATCATATTCTCTGCAGCTTTGGATTGCAATCGGTGAACGCAGAGAAGCAAATTAGCATGACCTGTAGTCAGCAATTGGCATGACGACGCCAGTCTTGTCATGTAAGTCT
This sequence comes from Trebouxia sp. TZW2008, assembly GCA_002118135.1. Classification (NCBI taxonomy): domain Eukaryota; kingdom Viridiplantae; phylum Chlorophyta; class Trebouxiophyceae; order Trebouxiales; family Trebouxiaceae; genus Trebouxia; species Trebouxia sp. TZW2008. Next base: position 97,709 of record BDIU01000257.1, on the reverse strand, counting down.
GGCGGCTGCATGATGAGAGGGGTGCAGCGCAAGCAGGCTTGCCCACAGTCAATGCACGGGTGTTGTCTAGCAGCTGCCGCAGTGCCATGCGAGTGTTGGCCCTGCAGCCTGTAGCTTCCGTAAATGTGCATACATGCATGCAAAGTAGTCCATGATGCGTTGCTGAAATCACTACTTCGCGCAAAGTGCCTAGAGCCGCATGCCATGATGCATCATGAATGTGCACCTTGTTGGAACTTGAGCTCACATTGTCACTTGGAACAAGACAAGTCTCACAGCCTGCAAATTTGCAGTCGACCAGAGGCTGTGCGCTTCAGTGTGTTGTTTTCCGATTTCTTTTCTTGCTGCAGGGACTGAACGCTGCTGTGCTATGCAAGCTGCGATGTTCGATTGAACCGGGTAATGATCAGCTGCTAATCTGCGAGGATAAGTTGGCGGTAAATGACAAGCTCATCAGGCCATCGCCCCACTCACGAACACCCCATGTGCAAGCGCTTTGAGGCTGCCGTTTGCTTGTACATCCTCAGAGGCTAGGGCAGTTCCAGCCAAAAGCGCAAGATGTGGCATTTTCTCTCACATTACTAAGACTCGTCTCAGGCGAGTCGCCAGATGCCAATTAGGAATTTCTCCAAATTAGGGCGGATCATCTAGCAATTTCGCGACCTGAGAAACGAAAATTCGATTCTTCGAGCGCCACTTGTTTTGGCTATTTTGACTACAGGCGCGTCACACGCCGCTTAAGCAAAAGTTGCTGCGTCTGACTCGAGCGTGGCTCGGCCTTGGCACCAGCTGCAGCTGGTGTGTAGAGCCTGTCCCGCTGGCACAGCTGTTTACAGTTTGCGTGGTTCGTGTCTGCTAGCGCCGTTTTGAAAGATTGGTAGAGGCAGCTGTGCCTGGGTGTCCCATAGCTTGAGTAGCTTGCGTCTGTCGATATCACGGGCGGCATAGATCGTGTCATCAGAAGTTTTGTGTTATGGCAAACGCTGAACCCGTAGCAAGCGAGCCACGGCTGTTTGTCGGGCAAGTTCCCACCGACAAGACAGCTGAGGATTTGATACCTCTGTTTGAAGGCTTTGGCGTTATCAAGAACCTTCACTTGGTCAAAGGCCCTGATGGAAAGTCTCGTGGATGTGCGATGGTTTTGTTTGATCGCTGGAGCTCAGCAGAGGCAGCTATGGAAAAGCACGACGGCAAAACCGTTCTAGATGGTGGCAAAGGTCGTGCTCTGGTGGTTCATTTCGCAAATCCACGCAAGGCGGGCCCCACAGGCATGGCACCAGAGCAAGGCGTAGCTCCAAAGAAGATCTTTGTCGGACAGGTCGTGACCACACCTCATATTTCGACTTGAGATCAGTGATCAGCTTCTCTGGTTTCCTGCAAGCTGTGGAGGCTCAGCACAACAACAGCTTGCTCAATATCCTATGCAGTAAACCAGCAGCTTGAAAACACAGACAGACCGTTATCAGCAACAGGCTGCTTGCGCTCAAGCCTCAATTGCCTTATTGACTGTGCAGGTTCCCAGGGATATCACTGAAGAGCAGCTGGCTCCTTTGTTTGATCAGTGTGGTGAGGTGCTCCATCTCAATATTCTCAGAACGCAAAAGGGTCAAAGCTCAGGTCAGGCGCAGTCCAGATGCTGTTGCAGCTGCCAACGCCATGCATTTTCGAGCAGAAGTGCTCAGCATTCATTGGCTCCCTGCTTGCACACTGCATTTGCTAGCCATCAACTTGCTGTATACTGGTCCAAGACACGTCCTCATAGATTGTGATGATGCTGTGTTGCAGGCTGTGCATTTGTACAATTCCGCAAATGGGCAGAGGCAGAGGCTGCCATAGATCTGCACAATGCCAAGACTGTCCTGCCAGGTGCTGAGGTGCCTCTGGTTGTCAAGTTTGCTGATGCCAGAAAGAAGGACAGCTTTGCCAATGGAATGAAACGTGGCATCTTGCCTGACCCTTGGCAAGATGGCAAAAGGCAGTTGGGAGGAGGCATGGCAGATGGCTTCTTGCAGGTGTGCGCATATGTGTGTGCGTGTCAGATTACAGCTATTGCGGCATGCTGCCTGGTTGAACTTGCTTTGCAGTGCTTCTGTAATGACCGAGGATTAATTCAAAATATCAGACACATCAAGCAGGGTGTGTGTGAACATTGTGTGCTGTGCATTCTCTGCTGCAGTGTACAGTGTTGTGTGCTGCCCATATGCAGTCATTACTCAGTCATTGCTGTTATTAAAATTGATGCTCAGTGTATTTGAGCTGTTTTGCAGCCCATAGAGCCAGCTGTTGCCTTCATGTGTCAAGCTATATGGCACATTTGTACCCTGCAACTCAGCTGACATTGTTTGCCTGTATGCAGGGTCAAATGGGTATGGAGGGTCTAGCAAATGTACTTGGTGCATATGGTCAATACAACGGAGCTCAGTTCACACCAGAGCAGCAAGCCAGTTTGCTCAGCAGTTTGGGCATGCAGAATGTTTTAGGCAACAACTCCCTTGCATCCCAACAGATGAACCCCAGTCAGTACAGCGGCTTGCAGCCTGTAGATTTGGGCAACTCAAACAATCTGGTCAACAATGGAGCAGCTGGGCTGGGCATGGCTGGTCTCAATGATGGCATGTATGGTCAGGGCAACTTGTATGGTGGCAGGGGTGTGGGGTCAATGGGCATGCAGCCAGCCAGGCTCAATGGGCAGAGGGATGGTGACATGAACAATGTGCAGGCCAATGGCATCAACGCCATGTATGGTCATGCATACAGTGCTAATGGCAATTCTGCTCTGTACCCTGGTCAATACCCTGGTTCAATGCCAAGACAGCAACGCATGGGGTCAGGAGGAGCCAATGAAGTCAGCAACCAGTGGAAGCTGTTTGTGGGCCAGCTCCCTCCTGAGGTACCAGTTTCCCACTTGCATGTATGCTAATCATGCATGTAGCAGTGCTTGATTGCCCACCATCACCAAGACCTGCCTGGGACGCTTTTGATTTTCTTTTAGCGTGATTAGTCTGCCTGTCCTTCTTCTTGTTTGTCTGCTTGCTCCAGGATGATGCTCCAGGATGTGCGTGGATTGCTGCAACTCAATAGGCCTGTTTGACCCGTCATGCTGGACATGATGTTGTTGTGTTACACCTTGTTGCACAGGCTGTGAGCTGCTGGTGCTGATCTGCAGGTTACAGAAGCAGACCTCTGGGCAGTGTTTTCCCCTGTTGGTGAGATTCTGGAGCTGTACGTCCTGAGGGGTCCCAATGGACTGAGCAGGGGTTGTGGTTTCATCACATATGCCAACAAGTTCTTGGCTCAACAAGCAATCATGACTAATAACGGCAAGCAGATGGGTAGCAAGGTTCTGGTGGTCAAGTTTGCAGACAGATCTGTCCCCAACAAGCTGATGTGATCATCCTTATCACGGCAGCTCTACATAAGTGTGGGCCTCTTGTTTTCCTTTCCTGCTTACAAGCTGCTGACGAACAGCTTTGGCTTGGCTTCACTTCCCGTCGGTATCAGTAGATAGACCTTGATCTATTGGTTTTCCTTTGCGTCATACAGCACGCAATGTCTCAGTGTGCCTTCACACATTTTGGCTGTGCTCTTCACGAGAAACCTTGCTGGCCTGCGTACGAGGCTGCACATTTGAGCTCGACTACCTGCCAGCCTGTGCTATTGAGCCTTACATACTCAGCTCATTCTGGGATCCTGAAGCGGTGCCTGTCTGCGTCTCTGTCTTTGACTGACCTGTGCACATTCAAGACGTGAGAGGCAGTGTCTAGTTGGCAGATTCCAAGCTCAAGGCAAGCTTGTACTTGTGTTCTGACTTGCTTCCATTATATGCATTGTTCGTATGAGAGGAATCTGCGGTTCTGCTACTCTCGTCAAGGTCTGGACTAGTGCTTCAGAAGTATTGCCCTGACACCATATGAGCCTGGTTGTACATTGCTGGATGTCAACGAATGTGCCTGAGAACTGCCAATCAGCATTTGACCTACTTCTGTTACCTTGCACATTGCCAGGGATGCTATTGTTCTCTGATGCCTGTATATGTAAGCAACTCAGCCTTTAGTACAGCTTTACGCTACGTGAAACCATACAAGCCTTCTGTGCACTTGGTGACTGTATGCTGCACCTGGTGCACTTGATAATGACCAACGCACAGCTCAAAGGGCTGGTTTGCCGCTTGTCAATTCTGAATCAGTACACAAACTACCAGCAACATGCAGAAACGATCAGCAGTACTACATAATTAGATAAGCCCCGCTTTTGCAGTCAACACAGGTCACAAAAGAGAGCACACAGAGTCTGTCATGCACAAGCCAAAATGCATGTTCGACTGATTGCGTCAATGATCACAGTGAACGACCCAGCTCAAGCAAATCCGGATGCAGATTGCACAAGAACATAGCAAATTAGGTAGCTCGCATAGCATTGACTCAGGGCAGTTCTTCGCTGACACAAAAGGCACTGCAGATAGTTCATTCACAAGTGCATGTCTGGTTAAATTGACCCAATATCGCAAAATAATATTCATTCTGAAACATGAATTGGGAGTAGCTCATTTTCAGCCAACTCCAGACGCCTCTGGCTGAATATTTGGCAGGCAAGCTTGTGCAGCCAGCATGCCACTGCTATGGCATTGTTTGCATCAAAGGGTTTGCTGATGCTGCTGTCACAATTGCTATTGCCTCTTTTATGACCTGCTTTCGGTCAGTGTTGCGGCGGTGACGCCACAAGACTCTAGTCAGGCTTGAGTACAATTCCTCCAGTCTGTCCAGCACCATACCCGCAGTTGCACTGGCAGCCTGTGCCTGCACGTATAGCAATCAACACTCAGCAATCTGGAAAGCATAGCATAGCACAGCTAAGAACATTCTCAGCCACAGTCGAGTGCATATGCACTCTCAAAAGCAGCTCGGGCATACAGTGCTTCTGATGTCGCCTCACAAGAAAGCATTGCTGTGTTGTTCTGATTGCACATGCAACATGTCAATGCTGCTCATGTGCCTACAGTGCTCATACAGAGCTGTTGAGACATGAGATCCAAGCAATGTGCTGTTTCTTTGACACTGTGGAACACAACACAACACAACAAGAGAGACCCACCTGAAACGCTTCTGCCTGTTGCAAGTCCTCTGGCAGAGGCTGTGGAATGTCAATGTCATTAAGACCACCTTGTTGTTCAGCAGCAGTGGGTTGCCCATAGGACAACACGCTTTCAGCCTGCCCAGCGGCAGGGCCTGATGTGTCAGCTTGATCAGTCATCCCCACATCATCTTCTTCTTGGACTGTGCTCAGATGAGGGGTCAGGTGAATGGGATGGGACTTTGGGCTTTGCTTAGCCACACTGTGCAAGCTGTCAACTCCACTGCCAGACGCCATCTGCATACAAATTTGTCCCTCAGACAGCTGTTTGTGCAACTCCCTCACACAGCTGCCGTTGCATTTGTTGACAAGACACAGCAGTGCATGTAGTCACCTCACAAGTAACCACAATACTGGCAGACATACTGGGCTGAAGGTGGTACCAATTTGGTGGATGAGCTGGAAGCTTGATTTACAGGCCTGTAGAGGCTGCCAGCATGGGCATCATGTAGTTCACCATACATGCAACTCCTCTGCAACAAGCAACACACTGGACCAGATGTTTCAGGGCAGATTACCCTTTTGTTGGGCACTAAACCACCAGACACAAGCATGCCTTATGCTATGTTCAGAGATTTCTGCAAGCTGTCCTGACTGGTAGCAAGCACCCTTCTGGCAGTGTTTGGTAGCTCTGAAACCAAGGAGGAACATGCATGCAGCGCTTCAGTGCCATCAGCTGCAGTCTGTAAGTGTGTGAGACGGTGTTCCTGAGTGCAACGATCAGGCATTTGTTGGGCAAAAATAGGAGCTTAACCTTTCATGCTTCAGCTCTTGACACCTAGACAGAATATCCACCACTAGAAAGGCACGTGGCATACCTGACCAACACAGGAATCAGGGATCATCTGTGATGGTCCCAAAGGCTCAACCCTGACCATGGGAGTGTCCTCAATTGGGGCACCATTTGAGCTAGGGTATGGCAAATTTCCTGTCAAGTGGGCAGAGGGTTTGGGGTCACCAGCTAAATCAAATGGTCTCAGGGCGGCTGCTGGGGTTGAGCCCTCCCTGTCTACATCCTTGAGGGGCGCCTTTGCGGCGCCAACTGACCCCGGGGGGGTGGCTTGGGGTAACAGCCTGGACTTGGAGGGGTGAGGTGTATGACCAGCATAAGCGGTCCTGACTGCTGGTGAAGAAGAAGCATGGAAAGCTCTTGGCGCTGGCGAAGAAGATGCACCCTTCAGCTGAGCCAGTTTCCCGCCTAATTTGCTTGGCACATTTGGCCGAGTAGTGCTTGCTAAGATAGAGCTGTCTGGATCCATCTCCTGCCCTTGCTCATGCCGTTTTGGCGAGGGGATATTCAAATCTGTGTTTGCACCATTTTCTTCTGCACCTGCTGGCTGATCTGCTGCTTTGTCACCGTGCGCCATTTTGGCGGGAACAATGCTGACTTCGACTGAGGCATCAGCGTTGATAGCATCATTAGCATCATCAGCATTTGCCACAGCTTGGGAAGCATCAGTAGCAGCACTGGACACAAGCATGCCTTCTGCTATGTCCAAAGCTTTCTGCAAGCTGTCCTTGCTGGTAGCAAGCACCTTCCTGGCAGTGTTGGGTGGCTCTGAAACCAGGGAAGAAGATGCTTGCAGCGCTTCAGTGCTGTCACCTCCTGTCTGTGGGTTTGTGCAATTATCTTCCTGAGGAGCTGTGTCCATATTTTCAACCTGTGCATCTTCAGAACCCCTGCCTGAAGAAGAAGGATGCTGCACACCATCAGCAGGCAGCTGCTCAGCATCCCCTGCTTCTTCTTCTGCAGCTGCTCCTGCTGCAGTTGCCGGTTCTGCTTCTTCATCACCGCCCATGGCAGATGCGTCATCTGTGCCAGACAGGGGCTCTTGGAAGCGAACTGCCCTGGATGGGGGCGCTTTGGGAACAACCCTCACACCAGAATCCCCTTGCACAGCTTGCCTGACACGGCGTGCCAGCAATTCTGGGTTGTCAAACATGACCTGCTTGTCCACTGTCTCGCCTCTCAAACGCTTGCTGCTACGAGCGACCCTGCATACACATGACATCATCATTGCAAGCCAGACAAACATCGCATTGTCCAGAGAAGAGTAATACAGAAAGGAAAGCAAGCGCCAGCAACTCAGGGTCGTCAAACATGGCCTGTCTGTCAACTGTCTTGCCTCTCACATGCTTGCTGCTGCAGGCACCCCTGCATTCACATGACATCAGCGTTACAAGCCAGACAATGATTGGATGTGCAGTGTCAAGGGATGGCTTGCACACTTTGATTTGAAGAACAACGCACCACTCCGGCTGAGTCATATACCCTCACTACAACACATGTACATGATGACACCACAACCATGTGATACATTTAAGGGAAGAAGAAGAACACAGAAAGGACAAGGTCGAAATGCTTTTAGACATGCTCTGGGCAGCCAATATGGCTGATTGCAAGTAGCACTCAGTTGCAATGCCTATAGCTGTGTGAAACTGGGAAGTCTATGGCAGCCTGGTGCCAAACAACTAATATGCTGACAACTTAGACAGTTTAGATTGTGCTGAATGGATGAGCTGAAAGCAACAAACAATCAATGAGTTGATCAGTCAATGTTGATGATGAACAGCAGCTCAGCATGTGACTTGTCCATGTCAGCAAGCATCATGCCATGCGCAGTGTCACAACAGAGGCGCAGATAGACTCACATGTCAGATGGCACCTTGGGTGCAACAGGGGCCATTGTGGAGGGAATCAGCAGCTCCGCTTCTTCTTCCATCCCTGCACTCAGCAAAGTCACAATGCAGCAGTGAAAGGTTATGGCATGTGCATTGTACCAATTAGAATGTCCCATGGAGCTGAGCTTTGTTGAGCTGTTCAAAGTATCGTTCATGACTCAATGTTGTGTCTTGCCTGCTTTGCATGTTCCATGCGGATTCATGTGTGACAGGAGAGTCGCATTGCGGCCTATCTTTTGCTGTCTGCTTTGCTGACTCCACGCACTCTGCTGTGCAACATGCCCAGCAGAGGACTCTCGCAGTCTAGTGGCCCATGTTCTGTAAATTCCAGCACTTGATGATGCAGCAAAAGGTCAAGATGAGGCAGCGGGAATGCATAGGTGGTTGATTCTGATTGCCAGATGTGGCGCATGCTAACAGAAGCGTCGTCTTGCTGAAGCATGTACCACAACATACACACTCTTCTTCATTCATCCAGGGAGGGCAAGGCAGAGTGAGGGTGTTGTGCCAACCTGGAGGGGCTTTGGGTCCACCCTTAGCAGCAATGGCTTGGCAGAGGGCATCCAAATGGGAGGGCAGGCTGGCAACAGCCCCTTGGATGTGCTCTGCCAGGTCCTGGGCCTTACTAGGCATGAGAAGGGCTTCTCTGGACAGCGGTGAAGCGCTCCCTGGAGCTGCCTGCAACAGTGAGTTACAAATACAATCATTGCATGCCTTGGTGATCACAACTTGCCGCTACAGCAACTACAAGAATTGCTTCTCTTCACAAGGTTGAAGCGCTCCCTGGAGCTGCCTGCAATACTATGACGTACTTAGTTGCATGCCCTGAAGAGTCCAGATGACATTACCCTTACCAGTCTTATTTCAGAGCTTTTGCCAAACAGCATACAATGGAGGTACTTGCTGACTGAGTCGAATGGCTGAGCTTAATATTTACTAGTCTTCTAGCTTTTACCAGCTTATGTGTCAGGATCACCTGCACCTGTACCAATCAATAGAGCAAGCAGCGTGATGCAGTGACACATGTACAGTCTGCATGCGTGGCTCTGTGGTTGCATACCTGACTCTACAGATAGAACCCCACAAATGTGTGTGTATGACTGCAGAAAAGACTACATTGGCACATGTCACGCATTCATTGTACAACCTCAATGCAACGGAATGAAACGCTCTTGTTACCACAAGACACTAAAAACAGCACAGGGCTGGGCATAGTGTTAGGAGCCGCATTTCGTTTACCTCATAATATTGCCGCCACGCTTTTGGTATGAGTGCTACATCAGCCAGGAAGGGGGCACATGTGGGGTACATGTGGTGGTCTACATGATGAAGAAGAGTCCCCAGGTCCATGTGCTGCTGCACCTGAGCACAGACAGACGATGCATGTCTATCAGTGGCACTAGTCTCCTCACAACCTCTTGACATTAGCGCCTTAGCTGTGACAGCGATGGTGTTGATGGTGTGCAGGGATGCATTTCTTGGTGACTGCTTAGGGTATACTGGCCAGAGAGCATCTGCTTCAGTTGCAGCAAAAGGTGTGCATCATAAAACTGCAACCTCCAGTTCCTTGTCAGCCAATTGTATGCATTAGGGCAGCTTGAGGAAAGCTACGCACGAAGCATGGTAAAGGACCAGCTACAAGCCTGGCATTTTGCATCTGCATGCTGCTTTGAACAATAACTTATGCATCCGCAGGTACAGACATTCAGCATACTTGAGACCTGACCTTCAAGCCAAAACTCTTAGACAAATAATGTTGATGACTAAGCTTATAACACTGCCTCAGAGTTTTCATGCCATTCTCGAAATTGATATCAAAAGCTACCTTGTAGTACGCCTCAGGGTTGTCATCAGGGCTCATAGGGTACAGGAAGTCAGTGTACTTGGACTTAGCAATGCAATTGGCAATAATCTTGCGCAGGCACCGCCGCAGTTCAGTCACTGTTGTCAGGTCTCTGTTGTATTCCTCCCGCTGCTGCTGCTCGCGCTTTGCATGCTGAGCTTCTTCTTCTGCTGCTACAGCTTCTGGTGCGCGTGGCAACTGCAGCATGACGTCATGCTCTTCAATCACATCACATGAAAAGTTGCAAAGTATGGTGCAAGCCTTGGTTGAACTCCTACTGCTGCTGCTGCTCACGCTTTGCCTGCTGGGCTTCTTCTGCTGCTACAGCTTCTGCTTCTGATGTTCGCGGCAACTGCAAAAACAGATCCAGCATCATCTATTATCATTGCAATATACTTTGTGCGGCGCTGCACAATATGGCACAAGCAAGTGCTGGCTCTGCCTGTGATGTCGTGTTGGTGCAAGCAACTGCAGAGACCAGCATAATGCCCTGGAACTCTTTAGCGCTGCCAGCTTTGACCTGTTATGCCACTCTCAAGCAGGAACTCTGGCAGGCATTGCTCTACACTGATAGGTGCCAGATGGCCATGCTGACTGGTCCAGTGTGCTGAGGTAATGTGTCACAACATTCTTAGTTGGCAAGTCACAGTCAGCTTGCTGAATTCAGGGTCCCCGAATCAGGTGATTTGCCCAAGTGACTTGTTAACACAGATGAATTGCTAATTCAGGCGAAGTGCTTAAATGACTTGCTCACACAGGTGACCTGCTCAGCAGACTTGCTAATCCTGACCTGAGGGGGCTCAGTCGCTTTGCGCTTGCGCGTGAGATTTTGCCCAGGAGGTTGTGCCAGCTGGTCGGCGATGCCCTGGAAGAAAGCAGACCTCTCTGATGCTGTTGGCTCTGACAAAGCATAGATGCCTGTTCCTGCAAAACATCAAACTTGTCTCAGCTCAGCTCGATGGTCAAACAGACAGATACTCAACACCATGTGTACAAAAGGCAGCACAACGAGATTCTGCTGTGGAGGTTGTAGCAGCAGGTTGGTCATGGCCCTGGAAGAAGGCAGAACGCTCTGCTGCTGTCAGCTCTAACAAAGCATAGATGCCTGTGCCTGCAATACATTGGATATGTGTCATCTCAGCTCGACGCTCATGCAGACGAACGTTACATTCAGATGTACAGAGTACAGCACAGCAAGGGTTTGCCATGAAGGCTGTGCCTGCTGGTCAGTTATGCCCTGCAGGCAGAACGCTCTGCTGCTGTGGGCTCTGTCAAGGCATAGATGCCTGTGCCTGCAATGCATTAGGCTGGCTCAGGTCAGCAGAGCAATCATGCAGACAGACATTCAAGCTGCAAGTTGTTCTTTGATACGATCCCAATATTGGACAGGCCTTATGGATGGGGATGGCAGTATACAAGTCAACCATTAGAGAAAGAAGAGCTTGCATTTCAGGCTGGTTAATTTGGTTTGACAATGACTGTGGGAGGTCTACGCTGCAGTTGTTGGACAACATGCAAGAGAGTGTTGGCAGTTGTGCAAGGGTCAAGAATATTGCGTGTTGGATATTGTGGGGGTAAAATAACAGGAACAGGGTCTTGTGACAAAGCTGCATGATTGCCTGTGCCTGCAGTCCAGTGCCCCGGGCCAAATAATCATGCCAAAAGATATCCAAGCTGCAGATTGCTATTCAGCCGCAGACTCAGCAAGGAGCCCCTGCCAATCAGCACTCAAGAGGGAGATGCGTGTTGCAGTTGTCATCACGCCTTGGTGACAGATGCACACATGCACCTTCAGAGCCAAACAGCTTCAGTGCATCAGCAGCCAGATCAGCCAAAAGCACATCAGCAGTGGCCAGCAGCAGCAAGGGCAGAGCTGAGAGCGGGTCCAGGAAAGAGCCCCAACCCACCAGCGTGCAAGGTAAGAAGTTCGCTGCCACGCTTGTCCAATTGTTGAGGAGACAGACGCATGTACTCACATCCAGAGCCAAACAGCTTCAGGGTATCAGCATCCAAATAACCGAAGGGACATCAGCAGTAGCCAACTGCAAGGGCAAGGCTGAAGGCAGATTCAAGAAAGAGCCCCAGCCCACCAGCATGCAATGTAAGACAATTGTTGCCGCCCCTGTCCAGGTGTTGAAAATACAGACGTATGGACATACCTCCAGAGCCAAACAGCTTCAGGGCATCAGCATCCAGATCAGCCAAAGGCACGTCAGCAGTGGCCAGCAGCAGCAAGGGCAGGGCTGAGGGCAGGTCTGCCAGCAGCATGCTCAGCGTAGCCCTCAGGGATGCGGGAGCTGTTTCCCACCAAAGCTGCAAGTGTGGCAGGAACAAAATGGCGGGAGCTGCTCGTCTGGCTTCCAGCACAGCATGCACCACTGCTTCCTCTGGTGACCTGCAGCATTGCCTGTGTCAGAAGAAGAGGAATGACCAGCAGCAGCAAGGGCAGGATTAGGCACAGCATGCTCAGCATGGTGCTTCCCACCACAATTGCAGGTACAAGAGGAACACAATGGCGAAACCTGCTTGCGTGGCTGTCAGCCCAGCATGCACCACTGCTTCCTCTGGTGACCTGCAGCATGTTCCAATGCTATCAAGCAGCACAAGAAGAGAACAGCAGCAGCAAATGCGGGACTGAGGGCAGGATGCTCAGCATAACCCTAACATAGGGTACTGCTAATTTGAATCTCAAAGCTCAGCTGCAAGTGTGGCAGGAACAAGATAGCGGGAGCTGATCGCCTGGCTTCAAGCACAGCATGAACCACTGCCTCTCCTGGTGACCTGAAACATTGTTGAAACAAGGTATATAGCTGAAGAAGAATGAAGAGTAGCAAGCAGCAGTAAGAACAGAACTGAGGGCAGCATGCTCTGCAGGCAAGCTCATGCATTTTCGAAACAGCCAGTGGTCTGAAAACGGCAAGTCCAAAGAGTCACATCTTGGTGTCTGTCCTGTTGACTGTCTTCAGCATTTGATTGAACACTTAATTGAGACTTTATCGAAGGAGACTGACCTGGCACTTGCATCCGACAGGAGAGAGGGCAGTCCAAGGGCATGCACGGGCAAGCCCTCCAGGGCATACAGCAGGGCAGGGCCCAAGTGGGACTGCCCTGAACCCTCCTCCCCACAGATCAGTAGCCTTGGTCGCTGCACCTGCTGAGAAGGCATCATCTGAAGAAGGGGAACGCCAACTGGGCCCCAGTCCAAAGCCTCTGCATAGCATTGCGTCACATTCTCAGCAGGTAAACCATGATACATGCTGAGAAGGCATCATCTGAAGAAAAGGAACGCTGGCTGTGCCAAAATCCAAAGCATCTGTATAGCATTGTGTCATGCTGTCAGCAGGCACACCATGGCAGCTGCTGAGAAGGCATCATCTGAAAAGAGCAACGCCAGCTGGGCCTCAGTCCAAAGCATCTGCATGACATTGGATGGCTAGAACAGCATGACTGCGTTACAGCATGACGTTTCCTGGGCTGCCTCATGACAGCACAGACTTTTCTTTTGTTTTAGCATGACTGCATTGTGAAGCACTGCTTTCTTCACCAATTGCAATGTGAAAGGAAGTTGCGCCAAGGCCTATAGAATAGTCCATGGGGAGCTTGCAAGCCAGCATGTTTGTAAGCCGTAAATCATCACATGTAATGCTCAATTTGCAATACGTAATTTGCAATGATTGGTTTTGAAATTATGAATCACTGAGATGCAGTGCAAATTGCAAAATACCAAATACGCAAGTATTGTACAGGATCAATCACGGAAATGAAGAGTATGATGAGTGTTGTAAGCCCATCAGCCAGTAAACATAAGTAAGCGCTGTTGTCATTAAGCTGCATGCTGTGCAGTGCCTTCAAGGTCCTGTTGCAAGCAATGCGCAGGAGTCAGAAGGTCCTGCCATGACTTGCTTGATTGTCTTCAGATTTGCACCTAATACATGCACAAGGTGAGCAGATCACGCGTTGCAAAAACCCTTTGTGAAACCTGCATTCTGTGACTGTGACATTGAGCTGTCACTGCTCTCGATGTTAGAGTCGAAGTCCAGAATCTTATTTTCCAGTCAGCATTACCTTCATCATCTTCTTCATCCTCATCATCCCATGCATCCCCAGCAATTGCAGGAGCCCCAGGGGCAGGGCAGTTTGCGGCATTGCCCTGGGCAGCCAAGCAGGCTGCAGCTGGCGGGAAAACAGCTTTCAAGTGTCCCAAAATTGTTCCCAGTGCAGATGACAAACAGTGAGCAACCACACTTGGCAATGGCCTGCATCAATGCACAAAGCAGCTTTGACTGCAGATCACAAAAACAAGCGGCTTTCAAATTGCCCAAGATTGTCTCCAGAGCAGCTGACAAACACAGTCCAACTACACTTGGCAGTGGCCTGCACCATTTCACACCGCAGCTTTAACTGCAAACCACAAGCAAAAGCAGCTTTTGAGTTGCCCGGAATTGTCCCCAGAGCAGCTGACAAGCACGGTCCAACTACACTCGACAATGGCCTGCATCAGAGCGCATATCATTTTGTGATGGCATTTGAAAGGTGCTGATTCAGATGCTAGTGCAGTTGACGGCCCTGTCAAAACAGAAGGAAATCTTACAGAGTAGAGAGTTTGTGCTTGTTGTCATTTGGCTCAATGACTGATGTAGTACGCCAGGACCAGCGCAAGCTTGAAGGCAGACATCAAAAGAGAGGCAGACAGACAGACAGACAGGCAGACAGACAGATCAAGAGACAGACAGAGACACAGACAGAGGTGCCCAGGTCAATGCCATTGGAGAAGCCAGGCAGATGATAAGCAGACACCGCCAGGAACAGACATTCATACAAGCAACCAAAGAGGTTGGAGGAATTGCTGAAGACAGACATGGCCAGGAACTGACATTCATATAAACACACAGAGAGGACGGAGGAATTGCTGAAGACAGACACAGCCAGGAAAAGACATTGGTACAAGCAAACAGAGAGGTTGGAGGAACTGCTAAAGACAGACACAGCCAGGAACAGACATTCATACAAGCTAACAGAGAGGTTGGATGAATTGCCGACCTGGCATGCGCAACAGCAGAGCGGTGCGAGCAAGGAGTGATGGCTTTGAAGGCCGACAGAAAGTCTGTCCGTGCCACCGTGACTGTTGAGGGGTCCACCAGCAGCTTGTCATGGGTATCATAGATCTGGGGATACTGGCGCCGCAGAGCATGCAGAGATGCCTCTGTACACAGAGCCTGCAACAGCAGTCAAGTCAGCTGGACTTCATTTGCATCAACATTCATTTGCATCAACACTCATTTGCATCAACATTAACTTGCATCACCTCGATCACAATGTTACAGCCATATGTCATTGTGATGGTTCATGTCAATAACCAAACCCTCAAGGTGAGCTCAACAAGAGCTGGCATGACATGCTGCTACATGCACCAAGCCATCAGGGGTGGTAAGGTGTTGAAAAACTAGCATGAAGAAGAACAAAGAATACCTTGAGGTCAGCACGACAATAGTCAATGCAACATTGAGCAAAGTGCTTCTTCGCCTTGATTGCAATGACTTGATCTGCACACTTGTGGCTCACGCATTCCCTAAGTTCTGTGTCAGAAATTGTACCGTGAGAGGTCAGCGCCGCAGTAGCCAACACAGCGGTGCGCAAGGTCCTCCTTCAAGTCTGATGCCGGCGGCTAACCCACCATCTTGTACTGGATAATGACATTGAACTGATCCACATATCTGTACATGGGGTGTATACAGTGTGACAGATCGTACCTTGAGATGTGCGCCACAGTAGCCAATGTAATAGGGGCCAGGTCCTCCTTCAAGTCTGCTGCTGGCTGCTAACTCACCATCTTGTGCTGGATAATGACAGTGAAATGATCTGTGCATTTGTGCATGACGTGTATACAGTGGGACAGATTGTACCTTGAGATCAGCGCCACAGTAGCCAAACCAGCGTTGCGCAATGTCCTCCTTCAAGTCTGCTGCCGGCGGCTGATCCACTATCTTGTACTGGACAATGACAACAAATTGATCTACATATCTGTGACATGAGGTGTATACAGTGGGACAGGTTGTACCTTGAGATCAGCGCCACAGTAGCCAACACAGCGGTGAGCAAGGTCCTCCTTCAAGTCTGCTGCTGGCGGCTGAGTCCACTTGCGTGTATGGATGTCCAGGATTGCGCTGCGGGCTTGCAAGTTGGGCAGTGGGAACACCAACTCCCTGTCAAACCTGTGCGTGACAGACTGGCTGTCATGATCCTTGCTGTGTGCAACATAGCGCTGGCTGCATACAACTGTCACTGCTGCACTGACACCTACTCTAACACATGCTCAAGGTGTCACATTGCTGGGAGCTTTCAGCTGACTTCTGCTACGCATCATGTCTGAGCGATCTCTCTCTCATGGACATACCATCATAAACACAATAACAAGACAGCGTGAGAATCTGCACCAGAAGCGGGAGCTGATGTACATCTGACCAGCCCAGTCTTTGCAACAGTTGGAGGCATGTTTGAACTGTGTAACAAAGGCACAACTGCCGTACCTGCCAGGGCGCCTTAGAGCACCATCAAGGGCATCCAAGCGGTTTGTGGCTCCAATGACCACAACCTGCCCTCGAGAATCTAGCCCATCCATCAATGCTAGCAGCGTTGACACTATGCTGTTGTGGATCTGGTCCTGCTTGCTGCTTCTGACCTGCAAAATTTTGGAAAGCCTGTTTGTGCAGGTGATCAGGCATCAAGGCTAGCAGCATTGACACTTTAATGTTGTGGACTTGTTCTTGCTTACCGCTTCTCACCAGAAGATAAAAGCCAATTGCGCCTTCTGACAAGGTTGGCTGATCAATGCAGCAAAGACAGCGGTAGACTATGCAAACTTGCAGTCTGCAAATAGCAGCAGCACTTACAGGAGCAAGGCCATCAATCTCATCGAAAAAGATGATCGCCGGCTGCGCCTTCTGAGCTTCCTCGAAAAGCAGCCTGAGCTGGCGCTCAGCTTCACCCACCCACTTGGACAGAACGTCTGCACCCTTACGCATGAAGAAAGACACTTTGGTGCCAGCCCTGCTTGCAGTTGCCGCAAGCGCCCTTGCCACAAGTGTCTTCCCAGTCCCTGCAAATCAGCTTTCATAGCATCACTAGCAATTCATGCATAGATCAGATCAGCTTTCACAGCATCACTAGCAACTCTTTAGCATTGCTGACTGCAGAAGCAGGACTGAGCAAGGACTGCTTCAGCTGTCACCTAGCCCATGTTAGCAAGAACTGCACCACAATCATCTCAGCATTCTCTGCGCATGTTTGTGAAGATACTGCTAGCAGTGTCTCAAGACCAGATGGGCAGCATCAACTTCAACAGCAGAAACGTGCTAATCTCTGATTCTATGTGCACTTGAAAGGATTTTACTGGACAGCTATGCCAATGATACTTGGCACATAACTACACAACTCCGGAGAATTGGCATTAATTAGACGTACGAAGGATGAACAAACAAGTGGGCAAGCAGACCGCAACACAGGGAACATACATGTTTTGGTCTGCTTGCAGTAACTTGCAATTGGCACAATGACAGCACACCTGGAGGTCCATAGAACAGCACACCCCTAGGTGGTGAGAGGTGGAAGCGCTCAAACAGCTCAGGGTACACCAGCGGCAGGAACACCATCTCCTTCAAGGCTTTGATGTAGTGTTCTAGACCGCCCACCTGGTCAAAGCTCACAGATGGGTCCACCTGCACAAACAATACTTCCATCATCAGGAAGAATGCATCAGGAGTTCAATGCAGCACGTTGACTGATCAAGGAGACCAGGACCACTGCTGCTTGGCTGGGTAAGGGCTGGACATGTAGATGGGGTTCATCAATGCTTGGCAGAGTAGGGGCTAGACATGTCATGGTGGGGAACTGATATGGTGTGCGCAAGTCCTGTCTTGCCAGGCTGACTTGTGTTGAGCATCACCATAAGGGCGTCAAGCACAAATAGAAGGCAGGCGACTGCAACATGTATATGAAGCGTGCAGCAAGCTTGGGTGTGGTCACCTCAAGTGGGGTGATTTCTGCATTGCCTGACCGTTCCTGCCCTGGGCTAGTAGCGCCAGGGGCGCTATTGCCCCAGGGCTGCAGGGTACTGCCCCCAGGGGCTGCTGCCGCGGGCCCTGCCCCTGCCCCTGCTGTCTGATTCTCCCATGGCAATGCATCAGTTGCACCCTGCACAAGCATGCAGCTTTGGCTAGCAAGCAGTCACAACAAGCCACCTTGTGTTCATGTAGTGTGTGTGCCTCTGCTACTACTACTGCTGCAGCGGACTTGTTCTCAACTTTGCTACTATTGCTACAGCTTGATGCGCAGAAAAGTCACAGTAGCTACTACAACAAGGAGTAAAGGAAGGCAGGCATACATGTAGGCGGGCAGATAGACAAGCAAGCAGGCACACAGAGAAGCACAAAGCAAAGGTACACACCTGTAGAGACTTCCAGGCAACAGCAGGGTGATCAAGGACGTCATCATCGCTCCAGTCCTCTGCGTAAGTGGGCCTGTGAGCTTTCCTGACATGCCGACTCTTCTGGCTGCCCCTCAGCAGCCGAGACCTCCTGCACACGCTTCTGTTTGTTTCAAAGCTGTTGACTTTTCCCAGACATCCTTCCTTTCCTACACAGCTTGGATGGAGGGCAGGGCAGAGCAGCCCGGTGCGCACCTTGAGCCCTGCCCTCCAAATGAGAGTTTGCACATTGTGGACTGCTGACAGGGTTACCATGCAGGTTCTGTGTGCGTCAGTCATCAACAAGCATCCTGTGCATCAAACATCTTGCGTTTCTGCACAGGATGGATGAACCGCACGGCAATGTAGGGCAGGGCAGGGCAGGGTAGGATAGGGGACCAGGGCAGGGCAGGGCTATGAGGTGCATGCCTGGAGCCTTGCCCTCCAAATGAGGGCTTGTACAGGTTGGACTGCTGAATGGGCCGTCGCTCTCTCAGCTGGTACACCTTCCTCTGCTCCTGCTCCTCTTCTTCCTCTTCCTCTTCTTCAACCTCTTCCTCTTCACTGTCCTGTGCATGAATTGCAGGTTGCGACGCGGGCTCCAGAACAAAGAGGGTCAAGAATGCGCAGCCAGCCGGGGCCAAGCCCTGATTTTTGGTGTAATAGCCTTGTGGTGAATGGGTCTCACCAGCATCATGGCAATAGCCATCATGCTATGGGAGCATTGACTTGCGGACAGAAGCACGTTCAGAAAGTTCACAGCCAGACATGACAACAAGGAACACAGGGCCAGCCGGCAGGCAGGCAGGCAGGCAGGCAGTCAGACATACATACAGCCAGACATACAGCTATCAGACAGGCAATCATGCAGCCAGCCAGCCAGACAGACAGACGTTCAGCTACATGGACAGACAGATAGGCAGTGATAGACAGCAGGCGGATAATGCAAGGAGACAGACCTGCTCTGAGTCGGACGCAGCTTCTTCTGGGTCTTTACTGCTGCTGGCGCCTTGCTGACTCCCCTGAGCAGACTCTGGTTGCCCCACAAGTGTCCTGTTGCGTCTGGGATACCTGGAACCTGCCACTGCTGCTGCCTGCAAGCCATCCTGCATGAAGTTGAGTGTATCAGTGCTTGTTTCATCCCTTGTCAGCAGCCAACAGGCGTCCTGACACAGCAAAATAATGTAGCATCAAGCGCTGCACAGCATAGCATGGCACAGCACAGCATGCCATGGCAAAGTACAGCACAGCACAGCATGGCCAAGCACAGCGATGCTTTGGTGGCAGCCAAGCATGGCATGCTACAGCACAGCACAGCTCAGCGTGGCACATCAGGGCAAGCGTGGCACATCACAGCACAGCACAGCACAGCACAGCACAGCACAGCACAGCACCGCTCAGCATGGCACAGCAGGGCAGAGCGTGGCACAGCACAGCACGGCACAGCACAGCACAGCACAGCACAGCACAGCACAGCACAGTACAGCACAGCCAAGTGTGATGCAGCACAGCAGTGTAGCATCCCAACTCTGCAGGTTTGCTTGCCCTCATACTGGCTTTAAGCCTGGAGTAGGAGATATGCAACTTGCTTACATGCTGTTGCCTAGCACCTGCTTGACGTGACTGGCGTGCCTGCAGGCGCTCTGCCCGTGTCTGCTGATGGGTTGTCTGATCATTAGCAACCTGCATGAGATACCAACGACAGTTCATTAAGCCACATCGACCACAGGTGCTCTTGATGGTACTGCATGATGTGTGTGACATGAGAACGCTTTGCACAATCCTAGAGGGCAGCATGCATACCAGCAGCTGACAGGCGATTGTGAGCAAAGGCAGTCCTGTTCCTATACAGTTATCCATCATGCTGCACTCATGGCCTAAACAGTGTATGCATAGGCAGGTATGCAAGTCACACCTGGAAGGACTCAAGTAATAGCAATGAAAGAAGCTGCAGAGGAAGCTCCATGAGTGATGTGCATTTCATGCATTTCATGGCAGCTGCATCTTTGAACGCAACATGGGCTGATCAATTCAGCCAGGATCTACATTACCTGGACATCGTCTGGATCTGCACTATCATCTTCATCATATGTCATGCGCTGCCGTTTTGCTTTGCCTCTGGGGGTTCTCTTGCGATTGGGGAGATTGCCTTCTGACTCAGAGTCATCTGACAAATCGACAATCTACAGACATGCTGAGCTTGTGGTGCACGTCTGTGTTCCGTACGAGCATGACTGACTAGGACGGCACGCACCTTGGTGGTTGCTAGTCCGGCAAGTCGCGAAGATTGCCTGAGCTCCCTCGAGCCGTGCTGCAGCAGGGCAGGAGAGCTCGAACAGCGCAGTGTGGGTAAGCTCACTCCAATGCG
The DNA here is from genome assembly GCA_002118135.1 of Trebouxia sp. TZW2008. NCBI lineage: Eukaryota > Viridiplantae > Chlorophyta > Trebouxiophyceae > Trebouxiales > Trebouxiaceae > Trebouxia > Trebouxia sp. TZW2008. The sequence continues at coordinate 77,225 of BDIU01000257.1, read as the reverse complement.
ACGGTGCACGCATACATGGGAACGATCATTCGAGGGGCAGAAGCGAAGCGGGAGCGTGCCTGTTTCGCTAAACTGCTGGATCCTTGATCTTTCTGGCTGCTCGTGACCTGCGCAGGCGTTTTGCGAGCGGCGCTTGCGGGCAGCGACAGCGCTGCAGCATCGCTGTTGCGCGTGCTGACCATGCTGTGTATGGCAGGTCGGTCAGCGACGACTACTATGGATCACATGCGGAAGGCTGGCCGCCAGATGCCTGGGAAAGCACGGAGAGGCATCGACGCCAACAAGGCAGTGTCGCGCTTTGCAAAACAATGCTGGACAGTCAAGCTAGCAGCGTCAATAGCATCGTTGTGCTCAGCAAGGAGCTTCATGCACAGCCATGTGAAGTCGCATAGCGTTTTGACTGTCTTCGCGTCCCGTGGACAAGCATAGCTTTGACCTGCCTCGCCCAGCAAATCACTTTCTGCCTAACGCCAGCTGCTGTGCGGAACGGGGTTGAGGCACGGAGTATCAACCTCCGCGGCGCTGCTCTGCCATAACAAGCTGGCAAGGATGACCGACGAAATGTTGCCGCCTAGCTGATCGCAGAGCATCGACAGTGCAAGTTTGAACGGCCACCTCACTCACCTCCAGTGCAGCTGGTGATCACACTGTGGATTGCCGTGGCCGTGCCATTGCGTTCGTGACACAAAAATCAGGCCCTTCGAGAGCTGACCCGCCGTGCCGGGCACAGCAGAGCGTTTGGTGTTGGCAGAGGAGACAAGCGATTTGGACGTAACTGTCCCACCCAGGACAGCGATGTTTGATTTAGCCTTTGCACACCAAACGCCAGGGCTGACCTCCTGCTTCGATGCCCGATGTCATCTGCCTGGCTTGTCAAGCACCTTCAAACGGCATGCCCTCCACAAGCGCAGCCCTCCAACTGGCAGACAGGCCAAGAAGCACTGCAGACTTGCAGTCAAGCTAAGGAACAAAATGGTGAGCAGTGCTGCATTGCGTGAGAGCACCAACACTGTGTACTGAATTTGACCTCTTCTGCATGTGAAACCGTGCATTGCACTGCAACTGGCATACTGATGGGGCCATGGCCCATGCTACATGTTATTATGTCCCAGCAATTTCGAGTAAGAAGCACATGATAGCAAGTGCTTGTCACTGGAATTTTTGGCCCGTGAAAAGCTGATGGCATACAATGTACTGCTTTGCCTCCAGATACCAGGAGTTGCATTATGCTGAAATGACAGAACGTGGGTACTGGTGGTGTCAATGCAGATCTCAGATAGCACAGAGTCTGGAAGGATGCGCAAAACGGGGCCCGACATAATTTGCCACCGCAAGCAGGCGTTGCAGTGGCACTCATACATGGACGACAGAGAAAGAAGGCCAGTCAGGTACAGCCTGCCTTTTGTAGACACTGCATTCAGCACTTGCAAGTGCTGGGTTTGTTGCTGCATCGGCCTTGGCATAGGCATGTTGACTACACTTTGATGGAAGCATTGCAGATTGCCTCTGGCCTGTTAAGCCTGGAGGCAAAATTTGCCTAGCACAGCTTGTGCTATGCTCTCATCTCCTAAATCTGCATGCATGCATATCAGAACTGAGGTGTTCCTCTGATATGACACTTGCGTGCATGCTTCTGCTTGATGTCAACGCATGTTTGTAGGATTATCAGAAGCTATTAACTCAGACCACCAGTCATGCAGCTATGACTTGCGCTCTTGTGGTGCCCCACACATGCACTTCTGGACCGCTCTCTGAAAATGGTAAACTAGTCCGAGCTCTCAACAGTGCATTCAGCTTCCCCAACATCAATCTGTGATATACTTCAATAATATTGCTCAGCATGGTACGCTTTGCACAACCCACAGTCACCGCTTACTTGAATGCACTGCAGATTGGCGGCAAGGCCTCAAGCAGTCAGCAATAGCGTCTTGAATATTCAGAGACCCTGGAGATCACAAGGTGAACATCTGCCCTGCTTGGAAGTCTGAGTGCTGTTCGTGCATTGTTGTGGCACATCCCTGATCACTCCTGATCAAGTCGACTTGGCAGCGCTTGGTGTCTGTGATCTACTGACTCATTCCTGTGCCTGCTGATTGCAAATGAGTTGTTGCATGCAAACGATGCAAGGCGTCAGCGGCTAATGGAGCGCATGATGCTTGCGATGTGTGCAGCAGGTGTGAACTGCTCACTAGATGGTGATTAGCAACTTGCCTCTTATGCACTGCACAGGGGCAGCTGTCACCCTGTGTGCAGCAGCTGTGAGGTCCTCATTATTTGGCAGTCACCAAACACCCTCGTATGCCATGCACAGGGGCGGTTGGCAGGCGTGGTCTGAGGGCGCTTTCCAAATTGCAAGGCACCTCAAGAGCTGAGTGTCAGGTGAGCCTCTGCTCTGGAAGTCATCCTAGTTTTGCGCATTGCATCATTTGCACAGGTCCAAGGGCAAAGTATTACACTGTGTTCCCCACTGTTGGTTACAGCAATGGATCAGGGTAGCAGCTGATCAACAATGATATTGCACAAGATACCTATACTTCATACAGTGCCTGGCCAACAGCACAAGCAGTTCTACCCTACGTGTCACTGAAACAATTGTCATAGCTAATGTGGCTCATACATATCAAGTGTTTCACAAGTCATCCTATAAGGTGGTCTGAGGTATCTAGGATTCATGCATTGCTTCACAGTGGAACTCGAAGGCAGGACTGTAGCTTGCAGACAGACATTGCAATGCAGACGCACTGTCTTAGCATTGCAACATCTGTCTAAACTACTGACAGTCGTGACAAGGATGAAATCAACCGATCTTGCCCCTCAAACAGATTGTCCAGCTTTTGTCGTCCTGCTGCTCCTTGCTCTGTGATCAACTGCAACTCTTTGAGTGTCAACAGTTTGATGTTTACTAGCTGCACCTCAGTTAGTGGTGTTGTTTCAACATTCTGTGGAACACCTGCACCACCTCAAATCTTTGAGCGTTACATAGTATAGTCGCTCTCAAAGCAGCACTGGTGTCAGGGATTGGTTTTGAGAGTTGATGTGGCATATTTGCTCCCAATGCAGAATGTGTGCTTCACAACTGTGGTTGTTATCAGGAACACACTAAGCGTTAGAAGTTGAACTCACCTGGCTCTGATGATTTCAGTCCCAAAAGCGCACCCACTCGCCCCGCTGAGTTAACGAGCGTTTGCCGGTCAGCTTCTGGGATTGCAACATTCACTCCTTCTGCTTCTGTGGACAGCAGCTTCATATCATCTAGTATGGATCTGATGCTGCCATGTCCTGCAAGCACAGTATCAGCTGTCAAATTGCTGCTGCAGATATACTAAGGCTTAGCTAGCTTTACCCCGCATGGGCTTGCATAAGCTGTCTAGCAGTGGCTGGCACTGCTGCCAAGCTGGTGCTCAAGTCAGTTGTGTTGCTGACCTGCTGCTAGCTGACTAACGGTGTACAACAGCTGAAACTGCCACGACCGCTTTATGTCATCTACAGAGTCTGCTATGTCATCAGCAGGAGTCTCTATGTAGAACTCCAGTCCAAAGCCATTGACATTGCCCTCCCCTGTGATGTACAGCAAGTTCGATCATCTTCTCACAGCAAGCACTGCCAATTGCAATAGGCGCTGGAGCGCTGATGTCTGTGTCATAGTTATGTATGCCCAACCTAGAGTAATATCGTCGAAAGGGTCTGACAAGCCATCGCTGGCAAGTATGACGTTCCCTGTCCTTCGTCGAACCACCCTGAAAGCTTGCCGGAGGGCGGGCCACTTAGGGCCTCCCATCAGTGCTGGATTGGCAGAGTCGTTTAGCACTAAAGGTTCCACAGTTCCGAGTTCTTGCCATGTTTCTTTGCGCGCTGCAGAGCTTCTTTCAAGCAAGTCCTCTAGTGTATTTTGACTTCGAGGCTCAAACATATTGAGCGGCTGCAAGTGCGAGTCGCCGTCGACATCTTGTTTACTTAGACAACACCCGAAACAGCCAGAGAATGTGCGCTTTAGTCTGCTTGAGCCACTGGTGCTAGCGCCGTTATTCTGCTGCCGTTCTAGCTGCTCGAAGCGGCCATTCATGTTGCAGCGCGCAGCAAATGGCGCTGCTGGTTAATCCGCAATTGCTCCTACAAACCCAGGGGCATTATTCAGCGTGTGACGGGGGTCACCTCAGCTCGCAATGACTAATGCGACTTGCAGCTGCTGCAAGCTGCCATAATTCATCACGGTGACCTGTCGCGCAGCGGCCCTGCTGTCAAAATGTCTTCTGTCTGAGGGCTGTCCTGACCGTTTTGCTGCAGCCTGACTGCATGTCGGCTTCAGCATGAGGCAAACACAAGCTTTAGCATCAGCTGATGCATGTATTGGATGGATTTCAAATTTTGACAGCCGCCTCAAGACTAAAAACAGGCCTACCTGCATGACAATGCAGCTAGCCATGCTGTTGAGGTGGCAAGCAATAAACTCTAGCCTTGCTGACAATGCTATTGCTCTTCAGGTTGGTAGGGCAGAGCTCAACAGGCCAGCTCAACCCTCAACAACACTTCGTTCATCTAGCAAATTACGGAAAGTGAAATCTCAGAAGGTGGGATTGCAAAAATTTCTCTGGGATGATGATAACACCCCAAAGAAGAGCAAAAAGGCCAAGAAGCCAATGATCAAAAAGCCTTCTCAAGGGTCAAAAGTTCCTCGCCCTCGCACCCACAAGGTCAAAGAGCCTCAGGAACCCCAACAGGCCCCAGCCTTGAAAGCCTCTGCTGCCGAAGCTGAAGCCTCAAAGCCCCTGCCAAACCCCGGTCCCTTGGCACAACCTGGCTTGAAAAAGGACAGAAAGGCAAAGGAGCAAAACAAACAGCCTGAGCCCACTCAGAAGACACAAAGGTCTTCAGCCTTGAAAGACGTTGCCCAACAGGCCCAGACAAAAGGTGGTCTGTCAGCAACTATCATGCCGACAGACAGGGAAAAAGCGGAGAAAGAAGAAGAGCAAAGGGTAGCTGTAGCTGCTAAGGCAGCTGCCAGGAAGCAAAAGCAGAAAGAGCGTGCAGAAACGTTGGAAGCTCTAAAGCCCCCTAAGCTTCTAAGCAGACCTGTAAGGCCAGTGACAAAGGACAGTGCCAAAGAAACCACTCGAGACCCTGGGGCAATGACAGCAAGTCATGAAGAAGAGCTGAAGGACTGGGCAGCTGATCACATCTCCCGCCAGGCAGCTGCTCAGGCAGAGATCTCTCAGAGGTCTTCCAGCTCTCATGTATCAAATACAGCTGAGCTGTCAGATCAAACGCCGCAGCTGCTTAGCAAGCCTGAGTCAGGTGGTACCAGCAGCAATGCAGATGCTTCAGCTGCAGCTTCCTCACAGCTACATGACAGGCCCACGTCAAGCCCTGTCAGCAACGCTTCTCAACCTGCTCGACTTTTTGAGCCCGCTGTGCCTGCTGAGCCTGCTGAGCTGAGTCAGTCAGCAGAGCAGTCCTCAGGATCAGAGCCGCCTGAGCAATCCAAGAAAGAAAAGAGGAAACTGAGGAAGCAACAGAAGCAACAGCTACTGGCAAGGCAAGCAGAGATAGCGGCCACCTTGCCTTTGGTGAACATGAGAGCTCGGCCTATCTGGCCTACAGCTGCCACAGCAGTTTCCGAGCCTTCAGCAGTTGGCACACCCGAGGCGTCTGACATGAATGCTGTCACAGACGCTGCTGCTGCTCTGAATGACAGCTTGGATGCGGCAGTCCGGGATGCCAAAGACAAGGCCAGCACATCACAGCAACCAGCAACAGCGTCGAATCCCAGGACTGCTGGTGCACAATCACAAGGGAGAAGGCCTCAGGATGCTGCTCAATCATCTGTTGATCCAGATACTTCATTCCCCTTCTATAACTGTAAGACGTCTTTCAGATCCCTCTGCCCGCGTGCTGCATTTGCTGCATGACAGCATTGTGTTCGTTGGCTTTGGCTCCAGGTATTGCAACGAGGTCGTTGCATCAACTGCTGTCTACACGGTGTATATTGCAACCACTGAAGACATACATCAAGATTGCAGTGTGAGCACTGCACAGCAGCATTGCAGGCAATGGCTTTGGCTTGAAATGCATTGCATACCAATCAGGCTGTTGCTGCTGTCTCATAACTGCTGGTACTTACATACTGCACACATCATCCAACCTGGGCATAACAGCAGCAACATTGCACATTGCCGACACCGTATGTTTGTGCTTCTAGTGTAGCTCTATCCCTGTACTTGCCCTGCAGCTAAATCGAAAGTACAGCTGTGCAGTGCTGGCACATTTGCTGAATGCAACGCAACTGGCATACACATTTTGAATGTAAGGATGGTTTGTATCACGCCGAACAGTGTAGACTTTTTGCTTCCTTTCTCTGCAGCTCAGCAGGATCTCAATGCTCAGGCTGCACAGCAGGCTTTGGATTCACAGCGTCCAATTGAGGTGTTTGTGTACAGAGCAAATTCTGGAGGCATTGGTGTAAGAAGCCCATACTTCAGAGGTTTGCATGAGTTTCTTTTCTCATTTTTGAATCAACCAAAACGCATGCTAGACCTCCTCAGCAGGCCCAGCTGGGTGGGAGTTTGTTGACCTTGTTGTGCATCATTGTGTTTGGCGTGGCAACAAATGTTTTCCTGTGCATGCAAGTTACGTCTAAGAAAGAGTGTTGTGTGTGCGTGCGCATGAGCTGTTTGTCTGTCTTTGGCTTTGTTTGACTGTGCAGTCATGGCGTGTTTGCTTGTGTGTATGCAAATGATGTTGAGGTAGTGTGCATCAAGCTGCAAATCAGCCAAGTCGTAGCACTGGACTTGAAGCAACAGCGCTTCAATATGCATGGCCAAAAAGTCTGGCCTGTGCACGAGCGCTCAGCATCAGCGGCATCATGATTCATTTTCATTCATTGTAAACGTATGCTAGACAGGCTCAGCAGGACCAGCTAGGTACATAATGGAACAATCATTTGTCTCCAACCAGTCTGGTCCTGTGCTATCCTAAACGTTTCAACTGTGCACGAAGAGAAATGCTGGCAACGAGAAATCATGGCAATGCAGAACCTGCGTCCAGGCTTGTGGTCCTTTCGCTGTACATAGACTCATTTTTCTTCAGTGTCTTGTTGTTTTTGATGATGTGTCACGCAGCTGCATACTTCTTCAGCAAACACCACTGCGTATTGAGCGGACTTCCTGCCATCATTTCAGCTCACCGCAGAGACATGCTCCAAGCTTTGCCTGTGTTATGTTGTACAAAAATGTTCCTGTTTTGTCTGTGTTTTGTTGTACACAAAAGTCCTTGTCTTGTCCAGTGTCTCGTCAACTTTCGTTTTATTAGCTCGCGACTTCTTCATGAAACACTACTGTGTGTCGTGCAGCCTTCTTGCCATCATTCCAGCTCACAGCAGACACGCGCTTCAGGGTCAGAAAGAAGGAAAACTACATCAAGAAGGAAATCAGTAAGCAGTCACACCCTCTCATGCACTGTCCGTGAAAACGCATTGTGATGCCCGGGCTGTGCCTGCTGAGAAACTTGCAATGCTGTTGAGGTGTACTGTGTGCTGTAAAAGTACCTTGCGGTCAATTTGACATCTTCTTCACTTCTATTGAGCAATACTCCACACAAGATGTGGTCCAGCGTATCACAGCTCGTGCATCTGTGAGGGGCACCCCATAGGGTCTACATCGGCTGGTACTCTTTAATTTCTGGCAAAGCAGCAAATTAGCTTTCAGTCTCTGTGCCACATACACCTAGCGCCTTTGCTAGAAACTGTCATCTCTGCTACAAAGTGTAATCTGTCATTCACCATGGAACGCTGACGTGGTGCTCAGCTGCAATCCGCCTGTCCACCACTACCAGGGGCATAGAAACAAAGCAAACAAAGCAATAAGACCAGCACTGTGCTCATAGCATTCAGTTGAATGCTGCAGAGAAGGGGACTCAGAAGGTTCCTGATGGATGGGATGCTACAAGCTACGTAAGGAGCGAGGCCATGCGCATTCTCATGGACAGCACTCTCAAAGCTGTAGTCACTGAGGTATGCTAGTTCTACAGTCTGTGTGTGACTTCTGCTGTTGTCAAGCAGGTTTGCTCTCAGACATCATGTGGAGTAAGATGAGTACATGCAGAAGTCTTTACCTGATCATGCAGAATCCTGGTTTTCAAAAGCAGATAAACAATCATATTGACCAGAAATGGGAATGAGGTATGCCCTACACTGTGCTGGTTTACCTACTGACCGGGGAAAGTATGCCCTTACAACGTGTCCGTTCAATCTTCACAACGCATACTAACACCAAACTCCTTACACATCACGACAGCCCTGTGAGAGCATGAGTGTCAATTGTTGCGGTCAAGCTGTTTAGTAAAAACATAATAATCAGTTACACTCTAGCATATATTACTAGGTGCATATGGCACAAGTCCTGCCTCGCCAGGCAGGCTTGTCTTGAAGGTCGCAATGAAGATGTCTCTGTTGCAACTGTTGCAAGTCAGACAAAGTAATGTCATTCCAGAACATCCTTGGTCGGCCTGGAGCTCAAACTGTTCACCCCCGGTCTTCGCCACGCAATGCTGTCAGAGCATACACAGGAGTAGCTGGTCTGTACACCCCATTGTCAGTCAACACGCAAGGTGGCAAAGCTTGCTTTGACTGCTGTAGTCAACAAAGTTTCTCATCCCACTTGCTGCACAGGCTGCTTTGCACTGCTGTGCTTGCGCAGCGCTTGGTCCATGCACGTGACGTCAATCTCTGGTTTTGGTGATCAGCACGCATATGCCAAGAAAGCTGTATCAGTTGTCATGCAGAGCATGTCGAACACTGCACTGCAGGCATATAGGCGTGCGGCGCTTGAGGCTCTTGACTGTTTGTGCTCAGCCTAGGTCAGCAGCAAACCCCGAGCGTCCAATCCCAGACCCTGATATCTGTCCGTGCGTGCTGCAGGTACTACCAGGTGAGCAGCATTCCTTGGTGTACATGAGGGAGTGGAGTGAAGAAGAGCCAGAAGGTGACAAGTCAAGAGGCAGACAGAGTATAGTCCAACTAGCTCAGCGCCTTCAGAGGACCAGAGAAGCAATGGACATGACTGTGATACATGCCAATGCTGGCGGTGTACTCGTTGAGGGCAAGTACTTCAAAGGTACCCTAAACCCTAAACAATGAAATGTATAATCTTGCTGCTGCTGCTGCTGCTTGACACAGTTGAGACACAAACAGAGCATAGCTTAACTAGCTCATGCTTGACACATTCGAAAATGGTACATGGTCAAGCCTGCATGGCATTGACATACTTTTGAAAATTTCCGGTGATGCAAAGCGTCCCTCACCAAAACATGAGTGTGATACCGCTTTGTCAACATGTGGATGCATCAGATGAAGTACAAAGATGGGTCTCCACTCTCAGCGGATCTAATTCAAAGCTTTTGACTGTGCAGCGTACATTCCTGTGGCGCAGCTTAGCACAGGAAGCACTTTTAAGGTCCGCTCCCTTGAATCAAAGCTGAACAAACAGCAACAGCAAGGTATGATAGCATCACAGCCTGGGTTTTGTCCCATGTTGTTACAAAACAACCTTTTTGGCATGCTGTCTGAGGAAATATGTACCTACGCCGTTCTAAGTGATCTTTCTACATGCTGCTTACAATGTGATGCATGCAGATGTTAGACACTGAGCATTTTGTTCATGCACATGTATGGTCGCTGGTGATGCAGTGTAATGTGCAGACACCTCTCATGTTAAGTACCCCTGCATGCATTTGTTTACGTCCACCGGCTGCCTGCCTGTAGTGCAATTGGTTTGCAAACCTCTTGCATGCACTGCCAACAACCTCAAGCTGCACTGCTATCATCAAGTCAGTGATTATAAAAAGATGCAACGTTCACAAGCTTCCAGATAGATGCAAGCTGCTGTTGTCTTGTCTGACTTTCCAAAAGGTCACATCTGGTATGGTGCTCAAAGCCAGCTGGCCTGCTGAGACAGAACGTGTGCAACACACACCTAGCTCATGTGTGCCAGAAAGTGGGAAGAGCATATGTGTCATCAAAAAAGTTGCAAGAAGCCCATGGCGTCTGCAGAGGGTTCAGATAATGAGGATGACAAGCCAGCTTTTGGCAGTCCAGAGGAAGCAGCTAGGAGAGAGGCTATGAACTCCCTTATGGGCACCAAACTCTCTGCTGTAGTCACTGAAGTAAGTCTTCTTCCACATGCAGCTGTGATGCTACCCAGTACACAGTAGATTGCAAGAGTCATGTGCATTGTCAGCCACCCGACAAAACGTGCATTTTCACATCACTCTGCTCAGCAACTCACATCCAGCAGGAGTGCAGCTAGAAGAGAGGCTATAAACTCCCTTATGGGCACCAAACTCTCTACTGTAGTCACTGAAGTACGCTTTCGACAGTATTCTGATTTGTCTGATCTGTTTTGTTTGGGAGGCCACGGTCTCCCTTGTATCACCTGCCTGCCTGTCTGGCTGTCTCTTTGTCGTTGTCAGGGGCTGACGCTGTGAATACCCAGCATGCATTGTCACAGCGCCCTGCTGAGTGACTGAGCATCAAGAGAGGTTTTAGGGTTTGCGTGTTTTCCGCACAAGAGAGGTCATGAACTTCCTGCTGTGCACTAAGTTCTTTGCTGTAGTCGCTAAAGTAAGCCTGACAAAGATCCCATCTGTCCGCCATTCTCTTCCTTCTACAGCATCACGTTCTGCCCTGCTGTCTGCTTGTCAATGTCAGTGCATCACACTGCACTCACCAAGCATGCATTGGCACTGCGCTCTGCTGAGTAACTGACCATAGGCGGCAGCATTGATCACAGCTTGCATGAGACTCGGTATGTTCCGTGTGCACAGGTCAAGGTGGCACATGCAAGCACCAGCATTGCAGTACGTTTGCATTAGACTGAAAATGTTCTGCGCTGCTCAGGTCAAGGTAGAGAATGCGAATGCCATGGTGTACACAAGACCAAATATCTCATGTGCTGTACAGGGGAAGGTAGAGAATGCAAATGCCATGGTCTACATGGTCTACATGAGACCAAATATATTATGTGCTGTACAGGTGAAGGTAGAGAATGCAAACGTCATGGTCTACATGGCAGAGCAGAAGTTCAGCGCTGAGCGGTTGCGGAGGCAGCTGGGCAAACCTGTCAGGGTGAGCGCTTTTGCAGTTTTCTCTGCATCTTTTGCAGTCTTCATCTTCTCTTTCTTTCTTTCTGCCCAAAAGCTCTTTGAGGGTACAAGTTGCGTATCAATGTAGAGCCTGGGATATGGCAACCCTTTGAGTTGCTAGCTCATGCACCCATATCACATTTTACACTGAGCTTTGCCATGTTGTGTGCATACTGTCACAAGGGCTGACCCCCTCCCGTTCCCCTGCAGAATCTGTTTTTCTGTTTCCGCTAACTGCTGCTTTGGGGCACCGGCTCTGCGCTGTTTTCGGCATTTCACGTTCATCTGAAAACGGCCTCATGTCGTACGCCTTTTCCTACTTTTCATACACTGTGATACTCATTTGACACTCATCTGCTGTATAAGCTTGCTAGGCAGGCTTTGGCACCCAGCAATTAGTTGCATACAGATGCTAGCAAATGCTCCCATGCAAGTCTGACAGAAGCTGTTGCAACTGCAATGTGACATCCTTGCAGGCCAAGTTTGCTGATGTCTGCACCCTTAGATGCTGGCCGACGCTTGAGCTAGCCAAATGAGACGGCACAAAACTGCCTCTGCATGGCCTTGCACAGCGTTTCCCAATCAATTTGTTCTAACGCTTGCAGGCCAAGGTTGTTGACGTGCGTACCTTTGGCTGCTGGCTGAAGTTTGAGCTAGAAGAAGAAGATGGCACAAAACTGCCTCTGCACGGCCTGGCGCACAGGTCAGACATGGGCTGGGGCCCCATCAGAGATGCTCGGAGAGTCATCAAGGTACTATCTGCTGTTGTTACAAGCTGTATCACAAGTCCTTTTGCATGTTCTCCTCAGAATGATTCTGGCTCTCAGCCGTACGGCAAATTACCACAGTTAGGCATGGGCTGGAAGCCTATCAGAGACACACAGAGAGGCACATGACTCTCGGCAAGGTATGGCATGCTGACAAGCTGAAGCTACCCTTTACTCAAGGCTGTGCAATCCTTTTGCACATTATAAGCCCTTGACTGGCTGGGGCTGCGTCTCACTTACGCAAGTTTTAATGTCACTGCTGCTGTGTTGGGCTAAAGCTAGCCTCTGCTCGTCAGCCGTTGCTAATGACTGTATCACACTTTGTTTGCATAATTGTGTCCAAGTCTTGTCTTGATTGGGCTGCGTCTCAGCTGTATAATTGTCTCATGCTCCTGTGTTGGACCAAAGACAGCCTCTGCCTATCAGCCTTGGCTACAAATTGCAGTGTGATGTCCTTTGCATGGCATTGTTCAGGTCTCAGGGCGTCTGAAGTTACATCTCACACGCGCAACAGCTTTTTTTAGGTTTCTGTGCTTTTTTCTTTGAGCTGTTTGACACAAGCAGGTCTACCATAAGATCCAACAGTCCTAAATCAACAGTCCAAATGAAAGGCTGAAATTTGACATCAAACAAACCGCTGTAGGCAGAAGAAAAGGTGAATGATTTTCTACTGGGAGTTGATCCCAAGCATGAAAAGGCCAGCGTCGTTTCGAACAGCTGCCACTCAGACCATTCAGTGATATGTGGAATCTCAATTGCAATTTCGTGTTGCAGGCAAAACAGCAGACTGATGCAAACCTACTGGGTCTGGAGTCCAAAGCAGGTAAGGCGTGACTCAGCACCAAGCCAGTGCAGCCAACTGCCCTTGATGATATGCCAAGTGTCCTCCTGGCTGAAACAGCCCTCTGGGGCATGTTTAATGTTACTTGTAAAGTTGATTTGCAGGCAGGAGGAAAGCTTGCTGCCACTCTACCTGATTTGATGCCAAAGATTGTGGCCCAGCAAGGTCTGGCTCAGCACCACGTCGGTGCAGCCAATTACCTTCGATCACGTGTTCAGTCTCAACAGCCAACTTTATGCTGCAGGCAGGACAGAAGCTTGATGTCACCTTGCTGGGATTTGATGCCATTACAGGCAAGGTTTGGCTCAGCACCAAGCCAGTGCAGCCAATAGCCCTGGGTGACATGCTAAACGCCCTTGTGGCCAAAACAGCCTTCCCTGGCACAATGAGCTTCAGCTGCAAACATTGTTTTGCAGGCAGGTCAACATGTTGATGCCACCCTTTTGGGTTTTGATGCCAAAACAGGCAAGGTGTGGCTCAGCACCAAGCGATTGCAGCCAATAGCCCTTGATGACATGCTAAACGCCCTTGTGGAGGAATCAGCCCTTCCTGCCCCTGCTCCTGACTCAAGAACTGTGCTTGGGACTTCTTTCAAATTAGAGGTGAGCTCAGCTGTTCCTGCCTCCTCATTTGTTTTTGGAAGTTGAGACAGGATGAGGCTGAGGTTAAGACAGGCTGAGGTTGAGACAGGCTGCCTCAACTCAAGAAGCTGTCCTCCTGGTATGCAGCTAGCAGGAGTTCCACATTGCATTATGGCCTTATCCTGATGCAATGAACCCATTTGATCCCAGGAAAGTTGTCCCGACTCCAGAAACACGCTCGAGAAGCATGCTTGGGAGCTCAAACAGGCTGAGCTCACTCGGCCAGGATGCTGCCCCAACTGAGGCTCAATAAGGGACCCTCCTGGTAGGTTCACTAACAGAATGCCCACATTGTACCACAGCATGTTCATGCTGTTTGGTCAGGTCAAGGGCCCAAACCCACGGGGTCGACCTAGGAAGATATGAAACGACATTCTTTTGTCTGACTTTCGCATGTTGAACATCAAAAGTCCTTATTGTGATGCCCAGAACAAGCTGGCCTGGCGGGACAGGACTTGGGCAACACACACGTAGCACATGTGCTGGAAAGTGTAATCATTTCTTATTGTTATCATTGTTTTTGGGTTGCCATGAATGGATCTGAATTCAGAAAAGGTGTCCTGACTCTTGAAATATGCTTGAGATCTCAGACAGACTGAGCTTACTCAGCCAGGATGCTGCCACAACTCAGGCTCAAGAGGAAACCCTGCTGGTGTGTCAGATAGCAGGATGTCAGCGTGTCCTTGATGTCTCGACTGCATCTGTTCTGGAGCATGCTGTCCTTTGATCAAACTGTGTCATTGTCAGAAGTACCATCACAGTCAGGACGCAGTGGTCGGGTGCTGACTGCGCTGTCTCTGCAGCAAGGATGTTTCCAAACCAAACCTCCTGATGCCAAGGTCGTCCTGTTGCTGATTTGTTTGCTCTCTTTTCTTTTTGACATACAATGATTGCATGCAGATGCCAATGCCAGAGACAACAGATGTGGCTGCAATCCGCCTACTGCTGGTGCAAAACTTTGCTTTCTTCTTTGCTTCGACCTGTACTTCTTGTGGTTTGACATGCACTGATTGCATACAGATGCCGATGCCAGAGGCAACAGATGTGGCTGAAGCACTTATGTCGCTGCCAGAGGTGGACACTGTGGAAACAGGCAGACGGGAGTCAGTCTCTGTATATGCCGAGTACACTCAGGTGTGTCTGCTAGCCTGATTCATTATGAACGCGCAGCAATGGTCAATGTCTGTACACAATGAAGGCATTCAAATGTGTCTGCTAGCCAAACACATCTTTGGAAGCTCAATGCTTGACAGCAGTCAGTCTCTGTATATGCTAAGGGCTTTCAGGTCTGTCTGCTGGTTTATAACACCACCACGGAGGTCCTTGTTGACCCACATTTGCCTGTCTTAGTGTGAAGGTTCACCTGTCTTGGTTGAGGGTAACTCGAGGTTTATCTAGCGTACGGATCAACTCACTGCATTGGCTTGTTCCTTGAGGGGCTATGCTTGATTGCTTTATCTGCTGAAGAATTCTGTCTGTCAGCTGTGCATACTTTGCTGCTTAGCTTTGCAGCCATTTGCTAGCGCCCCACAGTGTTATGTCGTTGTCAGCTTCTTGTGTGATAGCAGTCAGGTAATGTCAGTACAATTGTATGGCGCATCACTGCAACCTGCATGTTTGAGAACCACGGTGTACTGCTGAGTTGAGCCTGGCAGCTGCAGTACACATACAATTGCAGCCCCATCTTTTGCCATATCATTTCAGTATGCACAGTATCTTGCAGCGGTCCTCAGCCACTGACACAAACACGAGTGAGCGGAGCACGAGTGAGCGACGCGTCAGCGTTCCAAACACCTTCACATGAGCAGGTGTATTTGATAGCACTGTCAGGCAACAGTCTTCAGTTACTGAAATTACAATGTTTGTTTGAGCAGGTGTATTTGACTGGTATCGCAGCAGCTGCAAACAGACTAGCTGCTGACAGTGCCGCTGCTGAGATTGCCACAGCTGAGGCAGAGGGCACCACAGCTGTGGCTGGCGTAACACCTACAGCAGATGCACAGCCACCCATAGGCAGCGAAGTCTCAGTGCCAGGCCAAGCTTCAGCATCACAGGGGACAAGTCTCAGTGAGCCCACAGCCTCAGACAGGGCTGTTGACAGCATGCGAGGACCACATTGGGAAAGGCCAGCGTCCTTGACTTTAGGCATCACACTTGTTGTGCACAAGGGCAATCACCTGCAGGAACTGTTGGTTGATGGCAATATTAACCGCAGAGGCTTGCAGCTTGCAATTGACCAGATACTTGCAAGACTGCTTGCTGAAGATTCAGCGGCAGCGTGACGATTGATGAAACAGCAACCAGTTTTGACAGTTTCAGACAAGCCTGTTTACAGCATGCAAGGACCACATTTGGAAAGGCCAGCGTCATCGACACTCAGCATCACACTTGTTGTGCACAAGGGCAGTCACCTGCAGGAACTGCTGGTCGATGGTAAGATCAATCGCAGAGGCTTGTAGCTTGCAATTGACCAGATACTTACAAGAATGCTTGCTCAAGATCAGCTGCAGCAGCTCAGCCTGAGCATCGATGAAACAACCATCAGATTTGACAGCAAAATCTGATGGCAACATCAACTGCAGAAGCTTGCAGTGGATCACATACTTGCAACACTGCCGGCCTGGAGATTCAGCTGCAGTAGCTCAGCCTGACAATGAATAACACAGCAACCAATTTTGATCTCAGATTTTGAAGCTTCGCTGCAAACAAGCCTGTTGAACTTATGCAGCGTGTTGTGCTGACGCTTTGCATTTTTGCGGCATGTGTGTTCATTCAATGTGACTTTTATGGCCTACAGCATGCATTTCTTTTGGTTCACAGCATGCATGTCCTATTCTTTACACATTCTTTTTGGCTCTCAATTGAGCCAATCTTGAAGGCAGATGCAATAGAACTGTCAACTGTTCATTTCTTTCATTTCATTGTCTCGATGACTTTTTGAGTCTGCACAGTCCCGGCTCTGTAAGGTAATGCTGTTTACAATGATCGCAATCTGCAAGCGTCAGAGCATCTGTTTGCTGCTTCAATCTGCCAAAAAAAAGTCTTTTGACTTACTGGCACTGCAAACAATTGTGTGCACGGACGAACGAACAGAAGCTGGTCTATGGCACTGCACATCCTGCAGTCAAACGCATGAGCGACTATCGCGGATTTGCGCAGCGAGCGCGTTTGTGACCATGATCGAAGATGGTGTGGTCACCGCAACGTCTGTCGAACAAACCAATCTAGAAGACCGGATCACTTCGCTGTACCAAGACTTCGTCGATACGCCGCTGCATGAGTGTGCCGACTCCTTGATGCTGCATCGAGACCTGCACACAGCGTATTTGCATGGAGGCTTGCAGAAGTTGCCTTCCGGCTTCGTCGTATTGGACTCCAGCAGACCGTGGATCTGCTATTGGATCGTGCACTCACTGGCTTTACTCGACGCGCCTCTGCCGCCAGAAGTACCCGTTGAGGCTGTGATAGACTTTCTTACGCTTTGCCAAGATTCAGAAGGAGGTTTTGGAGGTGGTCCTATGCAGCTGCCTCACCTCGCACCGACATATGCAGCAGTTGCATGTTCGGTCACTCTGGGAGAGGCATCAGCACTGTCCGCCATCAACAGGCCAGCAGTATACAACTTTCTAGAACGTCGAGCTGTCCCAAGTGAAGATGGAGGTGGTTTCACGGTATGTGAAGGTAATTTCTGCAGAATATATATAGACACCTTGGTCCTGATGGACATCAGTATGTTCATGCGTGATATCTGCATCATGGTCACCCAATGATTCTCGCATTGCCACCTCTTGCAGCTCAGCACTCAGCCTTGTACAATGTAAATGTACTCATCAACTCATGTGTACGTGTTACAGGCGGTGAAGTGGATGTGCGTGGCTGCTATACAGCCATGGCTACAGCTCATATGCTTGGGCTAGACAAGCATGCTCTTGCACAGAAGGCTGGCATGGTGCAGTATGTCAAACGCTGTCAGGTTAGCATGCTTGCATGTACAACACATTGTGAGATGATGACATGAAGGGTGATCAAGCAATGTTACACTTTTGCACGCACTTTTCATTACCATGTAGATGTTGTGGTTGTCAAAGTAAAATGCACTGCCCACAGTTCTGTGCATGGATCACCAAATCATAATGGGCATCGTCATTTTCATTTGCTGTCTTCACTGTCATGGTCATCACCATCACATCATTGTTTTTGCCACACACACCTAGCACATGTGCGTGAATGTGTAATGATGATTGTTGATATTATTATCATGACCATCATTGCTATTGTTATTATCATTATCAACAACCTGGTTATTGCAGACTTATGAGGGGGGTCTGGGTAGGCTCATGGGGATTACACCTTCTGTAGCCTTGCAGCCGTCTCATGTCATTGTTAAAGCAGACACACTAAAATGAAATCAATCAAACAGACGCCAAGACTGATGTTTCTGCAGACCTATGAGGGGGGTCTGGGTGGGGAGCCTGGCAATGAGGCTCATGGGGGTTACACCTTCTGTGGCCTTGCGGCCCTCATGCTCGTGGGACAGGCTCATCAACTCAACCTGCGCCGCCTTGTGCACTGGGCTGTGCGCATGCAGGTCAGTTGTGGTGCATGTTACATGCTGTGCTGTGCTGTGCTGTGCTGTGCTGTGCTGCACTTTGCTGTGCTGCGCTGCATTTGCTGTGCCTCAATTGACCGCACTGGAGTTGCATTTTGCTGTGCTGTGCTGTGAGATATGCATGTGGACTTGACTGAAGGACATGTCATTGACTTGCTGTTGCTGAGAGCAAGCACAGGTGATTGTCTGCAGACACGTCTGGCCACCAACTGCTGCAACAAATGAAACAGCAGAGTGTGGACCAATAGTTGCACAAAAATTCATGTTGCATTCATTGTTGCAGGGTGCTTCAGCTCAAAGATTCCTCTGATGTGCCAATATCTGCAGAGTGGCGCCACCGCCAGGGTTACGCTCGTGTTGACATTCATCACAGGCTAAAATACAGACTGAGTCTTGGTCTGCATTCCCTTTTTACTTTTGAGCATCACACAAATTGGACACATGAGTACAGCAGCCTGTGAATCCCTCAAACAGCAGGACCTGTGCTCTGCAACATCATGTGATGGTCTATAGCTGAATATGCATCTTGTTGCAGGGTGCTGTAGAGGGCGGCTTCATGGGCCGCACAAACAAGCTTGTAGATGGCTGCTACTCCTTCTGGCAGGGCGGCGTCTTCCCTCTTCTTCAACAGCTCATGCCAGACTACCTGGCCCAGTGCAGCATTCCTGCTGATCTGACTTCCGCCTCACGCTCTGCCACTGCCCATGCTGGCGGTGGCTGCAGTGATGATGCGGGTGGCGCAGCTATCCTGGCGGTGGCTGAGCAGGTGCTGAAGCTTGAGGGGACAGATCCTGCTGTCCAGGCTTTGGATGACTTACACAGGACAAAGGTAAGACCACTTTGTTGATGTTACCAAATACAAAGGTCATGTGCCTGATAACAAGTGGTGACACCCAAGCTGCTGTCCCCTTGGGATTTCGGAACACACTCCTTTATCATCCCTCTCGCCTGTCCACTCAGGTCATGCATGCGCATCAGCAAAGATGCTATGCAACCTTGTTGCCTTCATATGACAGCATGACTTATAAGAAGTTGTGGGCACTAAACATGCTGTGCTTCATTCATCATCGCTGGTGTTGGTGAGTAGACGGGTTACGACTGAGCGACGCGTCAGCATTCCGCGCTGTGCTTGTACAGGTCAAAGCAGAAGCTGCTGCAGCAGCATCCAATGCAGCTGAAGCTTCGAGCAGGCAGGCAGCACAGGCAGATGCAGAGAACGCTGCTCAGCTGCATCGCAAGTCCCAGGATCTCTTAGCAGCCACTAGAAGTCTCCAGCAAGCTGTGCAGAGAGCAGCAGACAACACTGACACTGTAGAAGCCACAGCTGCGTTGCTGTGCACAACACATCAGCAGGGCCACACAGACAGACAATCAGCTGTTTCTGATTGGCAAGATGCAGACATAGGTGATGCTGCAAGTGAGGGGAACCCGTTGAGTACAACAGAAGAGTTGCAACAGCCATTATGGTACAATGTTGAAGCACTGCAGCTGTGGCTGTTGAGATGCTGTCAAGCCAATAAAGGTGGCATGAGAGATAAGCCAGGAAAGCCGCCTGATTACTATCACACCTGCTACTGCCTGAGTGGGTTGTCCTCATCTCAAAACTTTGGCAACTTTGTGTTGGGCCCACAGAGCAATAAGTTGGTGAAAGCTGACCCTTTGTGCAATGTTGTAGAACACCGCCTTACTGCAGCGCTTGGACATGCCAGGTCACCACCTGTTTATTTGTGACGTGCAAATGTCAACGGCAGTGCATGTTCTGATTTGCCATGCAACATTGCTGCACTAGTGAATCACTCAATTGAGGAGATGCAGCTGGATTGTATTAGGACAATGGCGTGCAATGCAATCTCACAGGACAACCATGACTGATCTCAGCATCTGCTGCACACAACATCTTGCTTAGGCTCCAGTACTGCACATTACTGATGAGAAAAGGCAGAATGCCACCCTGGGAAAGATGCAGTAGCAGGTGCGCTTGCATGGTGGGATTACAATTTGCTGCGAATCGGCCATGAGCACCATCCAAGAATTGAGGAAGATGCCGTGCCGTGTCGAGCACGGCAGAGGATTGGCCTGGCATCCGCAGACAACGGCATTCAACTCTAATACAGGCTTCGCCACTTGAACACATATGCATCGGATGCCGTTGGAACGGCCCAGACCTGAAAGGTAGAGCGGTCCTTTTTCGGCGATCTTGCTCCACAGCTATAGCCAGCTTTCTTCAGCTGGCGCAGTTTTGTGAAACGTTGCATGGGACGTCACGCGGTCAAGATTCACATGATAGCCTTGCAGCGATTGCAGGTGGCCAAAGGGAGGGGCCAGAGTGCGGTGATTTCGTTTATATCGAGACTATGGCTCACCTGCAAAAGGACACTATTTCAGAAATGGCTGCTGGGATGGCAGACGCCTTTCCAGACTTTGATGGCGAGCAGATACCAGTGCACAAGACCTTTCTGGCCGTATCTTCACCAGTCTTTGCGGATATTTTCGACACTGCAGGGCAAGCGGCAGCTGCTGAGGAAGAGCATTCTGCCAAAACATTCCAACGAAAGGTCATGCCAAAGCAGATGTGCAAGCGGCATTGGACTTTTTGTATCAGCGGAGTGGCCAAAGCTCGGTTGATCCATATGGGCGCTGGTGTGCATCAGCCGCTGCTGCAAAGCCAATCCTAGAGTTTGCCCACAAGTTCAACATGAAGGGGGTCTTGAAAGACTGTGACTATCATCTATCCACGCAAGCACAGAAGAATGATGGCAACACCCTATGTAAACATCCAACAACTGCAGTTGCCTGGGCATCGCTGGCTGACAGATGTGATCTTGGCAATTTATTAGCACATGCATGATCAAGCATGCCACAGCAGCATTCTGGAACAGCCCTGCCTTTGACGTCCACCCTCTGAGTCCAGGCTCTCTACTGCGCCTTTTGCATGTAGTACAGACTCACAAAGAAGCTTGCCGCAGCGCAGTTGAGCAGATTATTGGTCAGGCAGAGTGGATCAATCCAGGGTTGATGGAGCATACAACACTGCTCATGTTAGCATCGACACTCTTTTGGGCTTGCAGTCAAAAATAGGCAGCCGCAACACTTAGTCTGTTGCTTTGTCTTGAACTGTGTCTGTTGCATGCTCCAATCTGCTCATCAAGACAACACATGTTGACACCTGCAGCGCTAGATATGGTCTCACTGGTATTTTTTGCTTCAGGCAGGTTTTGCCCTATCACAGTCATGCTAGCAATGCTGACAATGAGCCATACTTGCATGCAAGACACAGCCATGTCACATTCTGTAACATCTTATGACTTACTTGTGATGTTCATATCACCCATTCCGAACGTATGAGCAGGATCATTGAAGAGAGCAATGCGCCAAGACTGCAGTTGAAAGAGAGCTGATGGCCAATGCATTTCTAGCTGTGCAAACTGTATGCCATTGAGCAGCCAGCATAAGCCAGGGCACCCCTGTGAGCAGTGAAGCTTGTTTCTATAGGCGCTGATCTGTACAACAGCCTTGCAACACCTAGGTAGAAAGCTTTCTTGAGGCAGGAGATTCGTTTGACATGTGCATGCAGCAAGTGAGCATATTGTGTAACTTGTTGAAGAACACAAGCACTAAGAGGCAAATGCCAAATGGCAATCGCTTCCACTGCCTCTTCTTTGGCGCCATTTTAAATGTCCGCCGGTGTAAAGTGACATGTCTGTTATTGCTCATCATGCTGCAACAGCTCAAAGAGCTGCTTATTGCCAGCATGATGACAAGGCACTGTGGTCTGAATCCAACAGCATCACATGCACAATACTGTGCTATACCAATGGGCAAGTACGGCTCCAGTCATGCCCATCAAAGCATCCACTGCATCATTATCCGCCTCATCCAGCCCAGCCTTGTACGTACTGCACATTGGAAAGACAAGGTCGAGCTATAGAAATGCTGTGCTCAGCACTGTCATTGTGTTATGCAAAGATGTATACGGTCTGAGTGCATTTACAAGCACAGATGCACTTCCTGGCATGTAACACCAGCAGCCCACATTCAACGGGCATCAGTGCTTGCTTGTAACATATCATGGCACTTGCGCAAGAAAGGATGCACAAGCCATACAGCTTCGTATGCATGCAAAGCTGTTTTTGCAAGCCTGCTGCATGCATGGTATACAAGGCAAGCGGTCGCAGTCAGACGATGCACGAACCTGGCATGATGCACAATGCAAACGGGTGTGTTCAGACGATGAAACGATCTGCAATGTCTGGGTTGAACAGCGGAGTGGGGCCGAGTATAGTGTCTCTGTGATGTTGAGTTGCTTCAGGCAATGCGAGGCAACGCAATTGTGCAAAGCTACTTGCCATCAGTGGCTCTAGAAGGAAACCAGCATATATGGGTAGCTGATTGCAATGCAATGATGCCACATGTGCAGATCGCTGATTCACAATGAATGGCACTTTCCAAGGACCGAGTCCGAGTCCAACACTGCGGCAGTATTGGACACGGCGTGTCTGGCAACATCCGCGCATATTGAGCTGCACACAGCCACACTTGCGCATTTGCTCTTTTGCTTTTGTCGAACGCGAACAGAACGCCCCAAGCTGAGAGGTAAAGCGTTTGCATATGCACGCACGTCAAGTGCACGTTCTGTTTGCGCTAGACACGGCTGTCTGTGCCTGTGACGGCTTTCAACTCCGCACGGGTCGGACAATTCTGTCATTGGTCCGCATGTCTCAACCATGTCTCGATTGTCCGCAGGACGGTATAGTTCAGCCAGAGGCTCACGTTTGGCATGGCTCATCTGCACACAGACAACATCTCAGAGCAGGCTGCTGCAATGGCAGATGCCTGCCTGGAGGTTGACGGCGTACAGATACCGGTGCACAAGACCTTGCTAGCCGTTGTTTCGCCCGTATTCGCGGACATGTTCGAAGTGGCCGGGCAAGCCAACCAGGCAAATTCGAAAGAAGGGGATTCCGCCAATTTGACTTGCAAGGGTCCCCCACTCAAAGGTCACGCCAGATCAGAGGTAGAAGCAGCGTTGAAGTTTTTGTATCAGCGGATTGGTCCAAGCCTGGCTGATCCATTCAAGGAGCTATGTGCATCAGCTGCTGCTGCCGAGCCAGTTCTGAGGTTTGCTCACAAGTTCAACATGAAGGGCGTGCTGAGGGACTGTGATCACCATTTAGCCATCAAAGCACAGGCCAACGCCAACATGTTCAAAGATCTCAATGCAGCTATCGCATGGGCATCACTTGCTGACCAGTGTGATCTTGGCGCATTACTAGCTTATGCAGAGCTGTACATCATCAAGCATGCCGATGCAGCATTCTGGAAAAGTCCGGCCGTACAGCTTCATCCACTCAGTCCAGGCTGTCTACTGCGTCTCATGCACGCAGTTCAAACCCACAACGAGGCATGCCACACTGTACTTGAGTACAACACCAAATCTTGTCCACACTGCAGAAGGTCGGTCTCAGAAAGGATTGCTGAAGCATACAAAACTGCGCACATGAGCGTTGATGCTCTTTTCAGCTTGCAATCCACAACTGTTGTTACAGATAGTCGCATTACATGATCTGCTGCTTTGTTCTGGACTGGCGTATGTTGTCATTAGCCCTGTTATTATTGAGACAAGACGTAATGACAATTGTGGAGTCTTGCTACATGTGGCTCTGCATGTTAGCTTCTTGCCTGAATTTTCTGCCAGCAGTCGTTTGAAAGTGAGAGACACTTGATATGCATGCTGAACACAACAACATCTTGTCCTGTCAAACTTTGTGCCAACTACTGTAATGTGACTCAGTTAGCATGCAGTCGCAATGTACGTGCAGAAACATCAAAGACAGTAACACTATTTCAGCAGAGTTGCAACGGGCAGAGTGCTGTTGGCAAATGCATTTCCTCCAGTGCCTCCTGTACGTCATTGAGAGATCAGGGTCTCCCGTGAACCATGTTGCATTAAAGCTTGTTCCTATATGCTGCTAAGTAGTCTGTACAACAGCCTTTGAATGCTAAATAGGGATTTTTTGAGACAGGGGTTCGTTCTGTAGCTGCATGCAACAAGTCATGATGACGTGGACTATGGTATAGTAAAAAAAAAGGGGCACCAGGCGGCATATGCCAACCGGCAATCATTCCATCTACTCTTCTTTCAAAGTAACACGTCTCTTTTTGCTCATCATGCTGTGACAGCTCAGAAAGCTGTCAATTTGCCAGCATGATGACAGGGCAATGTGATTGCAGCCCAAGAGCGTCATGCACACATCACAGCTGTATCAATGGGCGTATACGGCTCCAGTCATGCCCATCAAAGCATCCACTGCATCATTATCCGCCTCATCCAACCCAGTCTCATAAGGACTGCAGATCAACAGACGAAAGTGAGCTACGAGTATTGATCTTTCTGTGACTGAAATAAGAGTCAGCAGTCAGCAAGGCATCTTTACATGATGCTGTGCTCAATGATGTTGTCAGAAGACATGCATGCGCTCAATGGGCATCTGTACGCTCCATGTATGCCACAAACGCAGCTCAAATTTGAGTGGTGCTTGCCCACAGCTAATCAACACAGTCTTCTTCTTTATCTTGGGGATTGTATATGTAGCAGTCATGGCTCTGGCGAGCAGCCACATAGAGAATCCGCAAGCATGCTGTCAGCATGATGTACACGGCAGCCAGTATCCAGTCAGATGATGCACCAACCTGGCATGTCTGGGGTAAGAGGCAGAGTGGGGGCGAGCATAGGCCCCCATGTGACCCCTGGGGGGTGAGGTGACATACCCCTCCCTGGCACGCTTGTCGCCTGCCCTGGCACTCTGCACATGAACAGAACACCTTTGTAGCAAAAGTACAGTTCGAAAAGCTGGTACAGTAATCTCTGAAGATAAGGACATTCTCAATGGAAGGACGATGCAACTGAGAACCAAGCATTGCATTCTGACTCCAGTGGTACTTCTGAGTCATGACACTCCGACGTAAGGACATGGTTCTTGGTGACCGATGCAGTGGTTGTATTGAGAGAAAACTGTAACATTGCTTGCACAAGCGAAAGTTTTGCGCAGCTTTCAACTCGACACAACAAGCAACTTTCTTTTGCACAGTCTAGCCACAAGCATATTGCAGGCCATGTCTTGCAACCCTCACGCCCAGCAAGCACATATTTGACATAATAGCAGCATTTCATGCACAGATATGAGCAGCATACACTTCCTGTCAAGCTAGACACAACGCATCACATGGGCAAGTCTTCTTCAGGACCCCTTTGGCTCAACTGTGCTTCTTTCTGACATTGTCTGTATGAGCACCTGGTAAGCCCGCAACACAGTCAAGCAGTAATGGCATGTAATGTAGCACAAGGTGATGTGATCTGCCGTGATGTGAAATGATGCGATGCATTTCCCTGTTGCCTAGGGATGCGCTAGCATCTTTGATAAACATGTCTGACAGCTGCATCCATTGACAGCTTCTGCTAGCATTGGCAAAATCTGGACACTTACAGCAGTCTTGAGCAGTGCTGAAGTGTCCACCAAATTGCCAACACTATCATCAACTGTTCACAGTTGCAAGTGTTGAACATGCTTAGCAGAGCGTTGAGACACTACCGATTGAGTCATGCAAGAAGGTCAAAGTGCATTTGTTGCGTGACTCAACAAATGCAGTTTGACAACCACTGACGTGGAGCAAGTCGATGCATGAATACAACATGACCTGCGCAGACATCCTTCTCGGAGCAAGCATTTGGAAGCTCTCAGGCTAAAATTGACAGCAACCTGATTGGCACAATGCCACCAAAATCCGTACCACCCAAAAGCTGACAAGACTAACAGTCTGCTGTGCAGTACCCGTCAACATATTCAATGTCACATATTCTGGGCTGCTTCTAACCACAGAGGCTTGCTTTGTGAGACCTAAACGGCCTAGACCTGTCTTCTCATTGGCACACCTCCCAGAATAAGCAATCTACTGGTGCAGCAGGCACCAGGATGCAGTGCCTGGGCTGCTTCCAGTCACAGACACTTTGTGATGATGCTTGACAGCATACCTTATCTGACCTTCCCAAGGGGCTTCCCCCTGACTTGCCCTTGCCAGCAGGCCTGCCCATTGGGCTGCCTGCAGGAGCCCTAGGCATCAGGTGCCCTGCCCCCCGCTGCATGCGCAGGGGTGACTCATAGCTGGCAGGCGGCAACATGCGGTGGCCATAGTCCATTGGGTAAGCATGGCTGTAGTGCATGCGCCTCGTTCGCCTGTCTTCTGGGCTGCCTTCGCTCTTGCGCTTACGCCGATGCAGCTTTTCCTCCTGCACAGATGACAAGAAAGCGCTGGGAGAGCACTCAAGCAATATGCAACATGTGATGGCCGCAGTCCATTATGAACATGATTGTAGTGCATGCGCCTCATCCGCCTGTCTTCTGGGCTGCCTTCACTCTTGCGCTTACGCCGATGCAACTTTTCCTCCTGCACGCACTGTTGCTGTTGCCAAATGTTGATGAATGAGCAGTTTCAACTTGTCTGTGGCTACTAGGGTGGTGCATGTGCCTCAGCAGCCGGTATGGGCTACCTTCGCTCTTGCGCTTGCGCCGACGCAGCTTTTCTTCCTGCAGACAAATTACAGCACACCCAATGACTGGAAAGGCTGTCACCTATTTAGAGGTAGTTACACGGGCATAGCTGTAGTACATGCGCCTCGTCGCCTATCTTCCGGGCTGCCTTTGCTCTTGTGCTTGCAGCTTTTCCTCCTGCAAACAGGATATGAAAGGGCTGTCAGCACACTCAGTGATCAAACCGGCAACATCTGTTCAGACAATGTGGCTGTACAGGCATGGCTGTAGTGCATGACAAGATACTTTGCAACAATCAGATTCTGCTGCTGCCAGCTGCTTGTGCCTCAGCCTGAGACTTTCAAAAGTACGTATTGTGTTGCTATTGAACGTCCAACTCCAGGTCACTGACATTCAGACAGCAAGTCCACAACTGCCTCAACCCACAGGCATGTCTACAGCACACGGCCAGGGCCAGCGTATCTGCTGTTGCTGGTGAAACTAGTTAGATCAGACTGGACGTATCTACACAGCACAAATATGTAGGTGTATGACAGCTGTTTCAACATACAGCTGTGTCTCCAAGGAACCTTGATTTGCACAGCACCAGAAAGTTGTGAACGCAAGGGGGCTTGCAGACAAAGCTGAATGTGGCACAGCTTTCTGATTTGCATCAACACATGTGTGCTACTATCAAGACTGCATGGTGCCTACCTCTGACTTGTACCAAGCAAAGAGCTCGACTGTGCAGCTTTTGCAGGACAAGAGCATGTATTTGGTGACCAGTGCATTCATTTTAACAAGCAGGTGCTGACCTCTGCCTTGAGCTTATCAAGGAGCTTGACAGCCCTGCACGCTCTCTGTACAGCTGCCGCGTATATGCACCAAAACATATGGAGTACCAGTGACTTAGGCTATAAGACACTGATCTCTGCAATGTACTTGGCAGGCAGCTTGATGGCGCAGTACCTCTTGGGGGCTGCCACAATAAAAGAACATATTGTTGGCGGCCAGCAATTTTGTGACAAAACTGGACATCATTGTTGTAGGTGATAAGGCACTGACCCCTGCCTGTACTTGGCAAGAAGCTTGACAGCGCGGCTCCTCTTGGTGACTGCCGCAATGTAAGGAGTTGTTGTTGGGAGTAAAGCGCAAATGTAGCTGTTATAATATGTTGACCACTGCCAGATGCTTAGCAGGACGCTCACGAGTGCATTCAGCATGACAAGGAAACACTGGAAGAAGATTACCTCTGCCTTGTACTTGGCAGGAAGCTTGACAGCGCGGCCCCTCTTGGTGACTGCCACCTCCTCATCTGCCTGGTCCTGACTCAGCCCTGACTCTTCTTCATCAGTGTAGTACTCCTGCAGCAAAGTCAGCTTTTGAACTTGATTTTGTTTTTTGGGCGGAGTTGTCAATGCTGTTGAGCCTATTTAGCTCAGAACCACAGCGCAAGCCAATGCTTCACGGCTGCCAGTTGTCTTCACAACGTGGACACAAATCAATACCCACTGCAAAAACTATGTTCTTGATTGCAGCTCAAAGCTTGTTGAGTACTGAGCTGATGTAGTGTACATGGGTTGAAGCAACAGGGCCACAATGCGCCGGCAGCTTCTGCTAAATGTATGCATAGTCGTGACCTTTGTTGCACAACTACTGCCAAAACACTTTGGGACATGCCAGCTTGATATGACTGAAGCTGAAACAATGATACCTGATTGACATATGCAGCAATCAGGGAAGTGTGCAGTAGGACCAGTACAAGGCTGAAAGCATTGGTTCAGGCAACAGAAATCTTGAGCAGTTGGATTGAGCACGACGAGGCTCGTTGCTAGAGTCGCCAACTGACTAGCACTTCCAGATAGAGGGAAAAGCAGGCGAGTTACCTGAGCGCCTCTGTAGTGGCGCCGCATGTACATCTCATCAGACTCGGCCTCTGAGCCTTCATCATGAGACTCACTCAGCACCTCACTGCACAGCAGGTCTGACTCTGAGGCTCCCGAGTCTTCTTCTGCCTCTTCCCTCATGTGTTCCACAGGCAAGGGCGCCTTGGTGTAGTGCTCAACAAGGTCCCTGTGAGTCATCTGACTAGCTCTGTGAGCCTTGTGGTGGGCAGGGGCATCAAAGGGCAGCTGGAGGCGCCGAGGAGGCTGTTGCCAGCGGTGGCTACCTCTGTGTTGAGCTACCACCTCAGGCGCACTCATGTCACTTTCATCATCCTCACCCTGCACCACACCATGTCTTTTATGTATTGCAGTTTTGAAGACCATGAACATGCACATCATGGCATCATGTTTGGCCCTGGTTTACTGCCGAACATGAGAGATTATAGTGAAACACTGACCAGACAGGCTCTCTTTCAGGAGGGCTCAGCTACCTTGCAAACAGCAGATTTTGAAATTCTACTTGCTGAAGCATTTATGCAGCAAGTGCTTCAAAGTATCTGCTGAATTTGAGCACCAGATGAGCACCACATAACACATTGTACAAGGTAAAATATATTATTTGACATGACCACGGCTGACTATAAAGCGCAGCAAGTTGTACATCATGCGCAACTGCTTGTCCTATATCAAACGAGCTATCAACTCACCTCCATCATGATCTCCTCCTCATATCGGCCCATGTCTGCTCCTGCCTCAACATCATCATCATCGTCAGAGATCTCAGGCTCCTCCACCTTGAGCTGCCTGCCAGCATGGGGCTGGTTCTCAACCTCTCTGAGGGCTGCTAGAGCCAGTTCAGGGCTGGCAGCAGGACGAGCTACTGCATCAGGCACCTCCAAGCCCTGACTGCGCAGGTCATTGCGTACCTGCATGACACAATTGTCGAAGCCAGCTACATTCAGCCACAAAAAGCGATGACAATGTCGAACCTCCCCAAGAGCTGCTAGAGCCAACTCAAGGCTGGCAGCAGGGCGGGCCACTGCATTAGGCACCTCTAAGCCTTGACTGTGCAGGTCATTACGCACCTGCATGGCAAAGTTGCTGAACCCACCAACAACATGTTTTGATCATAGCAACATTGTTTTGACCTCCCAAAAGGGCTGCTAGAGCCAGTTCAGGGCTGGCAGCAGGACGAGCTACTGCATCAGGCACCTCTGTGTCCTGACGGCGTAAGTCATTCTGTATCTGCAAGCTAACAATGGTCAACACTGACCAGAACAAACGCTCAATTGATGAATGACTTGATGAATGAATGCACCAATCAGCCTGTGGGACCCAACAGGGGAACGATGCACACAATATCAGGAGAATAGGCCAAATCAAAGACGCACAGGATGTGATTAGCAGATGTAAAATCTAGCAGCTGCCAGCAATAAGGCAGCATGACTTTGACTTTAACTTCACATAGAAGGTGACATCGGGCATTTGGACTGACTGTGGCAATCTCTGATTCAGCATTGGCATTTGAGTTGTCAACCACGCATGACCTTGCATCGCCCCTGTTATCTGACTGTCTGCAACCAACAATGCAAGCAACATATATTACATGCGAACACATACCCAAACGAACAAGAATTTGGGTGCATTTGGGTATTCAATTTTCCTTTTGCGGCTGAGACAGTGCCCAAGTGCAACTCATGTGACAACTTTGTGAAACAAGGCATACTTAGGCAGGGAAGCCCTAGGGAGTGCAGGTGTTTTTGCGTTTGCTTGTGTTTGCAATTGCCTCCGCCATCAATGTGGTTGACCAGCGACAGTTGAACAAAGGCAAGACATACCCAGACAAAGCAGCCTTGGGGGGTTGCGGGAGCAATACATGACATACATGACAAGCTTCAGAGACAAGACTTACCCAAACAAAGAAGCCCTGGGGGTTGCGGGTGTTCTTGGCCCTCTGCCAGCGCGTGCCGCAGCGGTTGCACAGCTCCCGGCAGAACATGGGGCCCAGCCGCCACTGAGGAGTATCTGCATGCAGGCAAACAAAGAGACTATTCAGTCTTGCCACTATGTTGCACAAGGTATTTAGAACTCAGGCAGGACATGGGGGCCATTCCCCACTGAGGAGTGTCTGCAGCCAGGCAGGCAATGCAATGGCAATACTTGCCAAACGTATTCATATTTATGCATAGCCAAACACGGCTGTACCTCAGGCAACACACTACATTGTGAGCAGCATCTGTTTTTGTTCTAAGCAGAGCTTGCATCTAGAGACAGCCACTAAGCTGTTTCTGCAGCTTCACACCACTGCAGCTAGTTGCTGAAAAGCTGGTGCACGAGCACTATGTTGATGTCAGGAACGCGTGCTTGTCCTGCACTCCAAATGCATTTGTGTGCAGGTCAAACTGCTCACAAGCTGCACATGCATGTAGACACAACAGGTGTCAACTCGACCTGCCCGCATACCACACATCTGGGTACAATATCAAGCTCCCTGACCCTATGTCTGCTTTGCCATGGTATATTCATATGAAGGTCGTCACAGAGCAGGGAGACACATGGGCAGACGCCCCTACAGCAGATGCTGCAGGCACAGACTGGTAGGAAGCCTGCCCCAATGCATGTGCAAGATAAGTGTACACACTCAAATCCAAATCCACATGCGCAGCTGTGTCACAGGGCAAAAAGGGAGTGGGAGAGTGCAGCAGTACATGCGGTTTTGCAAGAAGGTTTGAGGCAGGCACACCTGTGTACAAGCACAACACTTATACACTCAGACCCAGACCAACATGACAGTCAACAGACAATGCAATATAGGCACTGCAATGCATAGCTGTGTCTCAACGAAGCAAGAGAATGCAGCAGTACCTGTGGTTCTGCAAGCAGGGTTAAGACAGGGGCCCAATGTATAAGCTATACGAGTCTATACATTCAGACACAGACCAACATGCACAGCTGTGTCACCAGGCAACAAGCACAAGCAGCAGAGTCTGTGCTTCTGCAAGGGCCCAATGTTCAAGCAGGAAAAGTCGACATACTCAGACCCAGACCAACATGCACAGCTGTGTCTCAAGGCAACAAAGAGATGCAGCAGTACCTGTAGTTCTGCAGGCAGGGTTGAGGCAGGGACCCTTGTCATCCTGCTTGAGCGCTCTGTGGACAGACTGTTTCTTCCCCTTGTGCCCATGACCATGTCCAACCTCAAAGTCTCCCCCATGCATGTAGTGACCATGAATAGGGTGATGACCATATCCTGGGTGAGGTGCATGGCTAGCATAGCCGTTGCTGCCTCTGGCGTGTGCATTTTTGGCAACTGAAGTCCTCTTGCGCCTCTTAGGCAGGCTTCCTTCACTGCCAGATCCCATTGCTGCATCTCTTGGGGGCGCAGCATGAGCCTCATGGTGGGTGTGGCCTCGGGAGGGGGAGGGGTGGTGCTGAGGGGACGGGTGGGGGTGCTGCTGGAGGGGCTCAGAGGCCAAGTCAGCTTGTGCTGCAGCATCTGATGTGTGTACTTGGCTGCTGCTGTGGGGGTCTGCAGAGGGCCTCAGAGCCCCATGTCCTGCAGGAATGGTGCTTGAGTCAGAATTGGATACGGCACAAGCCCAAAGCGAGTCAGCAGGCCATACACACAGTGTACCATCCCAGTAGGCGATGCACACAGTGGATCACATGTTAACAATGGTGGTCATCCAGCAAGGAAGTCATGCTGTAGGCTGCGGCGAGCCTGCGAAGAACTCCAGGGTGGGTAGGTGGGTATCACGCCTCAAAGCAGCGCCATGCCATGCCATACAGTTGATCGCAAAGGATGACAGCACAACAGCCAAAGGAGTGTATGTAATTGTTTCTGACCTTCAAATCTCAGCTGCTTAAGAGCTCTGGGCTGCTTTTTGCCATTGGAATGGTTGCCCTGGCGGGGTTTGGTAGGGGTGATGTTGGCCCCCGCAGAGTCAGCCTTTGACTCAGCAGGTCCGCTGTTCTCCTCCATAGGCTCAACCTACAGGACAATGGCAGTACATTCAGCAAGCTGTACAGTGAATTGACCAGACTTGCTGTGGGATCTTGGCGATAGATCATCACAGCTTAGCACCAACCCTGACAGCAGCTGATCCAGTGATCACTGAGGGCTTTGACACAAAACTTGCTTAAACGGTCCTAGCACTACATGATGGCTACCAGTGGTGAGTCTGATACACCAGGTGCTGGGCGACGCCGCAACGATCCAGGTATTAGGATGACCCACACGTGTGCAGTCACGACGCAAACAGGCAAAGCAGGCGCCTCAAGCGGCCACAAGTCCGTTGTTCATGCTCATACGTCTACATATCAACAGGTTGTAGGCTGGAAGGCCGTGACACGACGCAAAAGACAGTGTATGTGCCGGAACTGGGACTCACTATGGCTCTGACACTGCAGCACCGAGGTTGCTGCTGCCCGCTGGCCAAACAAATCAATAGCGATCTTGTTCGACGACACAAGTGCTCAACAGTAGATCAGGCTCACCTCTGATAGAGCCTTGGGCTGTGAGAAGGTGTGCAACGCAGAGCCGGCTGTCCCTTGCTGGTCCTGTTGTGTCTGGGTTAGCCGCTCGCTGGTATCGGACTTCCTGCAGAGCATGCGCGTTGGAAATGACTCTGAGGATGCCGAGGACACCAATGATGTTGACAAGGCAGATTTCGGGCTCTGCGGCGCTACTTGAGGTATGATCATTGGCTGCAATCCAGAGCCGTAGAGCATAATCACTTCAGCTCACCTCACCAGCCCACTGAACCAGCCCAGACAGGTTCGTGTGAGCCCTTGTATGACTACCAAGCTTGCCGCGGCTGCTCTGACACCAGCTGAGACGCGCTTGTCGGTGAATCTATCACCTTACGAGTAAACAACTAGCCTCCTATGCCTCAGTCTGGCTCTGCCTCCAATAGATCGTGACCTGGAGAACACTATAGACCAGCAAAACTGTCCAGTGCAATCGACCGGAGAGCTGTCCGTGCTTCTGAGCCAGTACGGCTGCTGCTCTCTGCACAGCCCCGGCCGTAAGTCGTAGAATTGCTTTCGTGAAAGGCCTTTACTCTGGTGTAACAGCCTCTTGCAATAGTGCATAAAGTACAAGTCAACCAATTTTGCTGAACCCTAACTCAAAACCCTACTGAGCGTCCAACAACGACCTGCTGCATGCAGACGGGCTTCGCTGACCAAAAATGCCGCAGCAGTACACCAATGGCTTCACGGCCAGCATATTGATTGCAGGGACATGAGGCGGTTGCTCAGGCAGATAGCTATGCTTTTTTGCTCTTTGCCAAGTTGCATGCAGCAAAGGCACCTAAACTATAGTGTCAAAATTTAAAATGACCTTAGCTACCGCAATCCAAGGAAAGCACCACATAGGCCAATTTCAACATTCATTTACCTTGCAAAAGATGTGCTGGCATAGCACAGCTTTGGATTGGACGACTGACATCATGATTGAGCTGATCAGGGTGTTTCCTAGAAAAGAATCTTGCTGGAGGATTGGTAGTACGCCAGAGCAGCTCATACAAGCTTCAACAAGGCTGCCAGCAATATCGCTGGCATGCTGATGAAATTCAAATCCCAATCTGGGTACATATACGTGTCAACACAATTTCCTGATTACTGACAGTTACAAATGAACTGCCCGTCAAATGACAAGCTGCAGCTGGGCGATGCTGAACACAACTTGTGTCACTCTTGAAACCAATCAGCTGAAGTCCAACATGGCGTTTTGATCAGCCAGAAAGCCCTTCAATCAAAGCGGATGTGTTTTGACCTACGGGCATCTGAAGGTGACACTTCTCTACTTGACCTATGTCTGTCAGACTTCCTGTGTTTGGACGACCTTTCTCTATGACGCAAATGCGAGGCGTGCTGATCCCCATCACTTGACCTGCGACTTCTGCCATCACCTTGCTTGCTAGATCTATGACCCCTTTCCTCATCTTCATCCGCCAGAGCTGCCACAGCTGGCTCGTCACCATCATCTGCATATTCTGCACTCCTTTCCCTGTGTCGCCGTTTGCTCCTGTGCTTGCTAACCCTATGCCTGTCCCTGTCTCTGTTCCTGTCCTGAGTGCTGCTCTTGCGTGCTCTGTGCTCCTTATGGGACAAATGGTGCTCAGATCTGTGATACACTTCGTCTCTGACTTGCTCTTCCAGCTGTTCAGGCACTCCAGGGTCTTGAGGGCGGGGGCGGTCCAACAAGACGGTGTCCACTCGGATGATGCGCTCTAGCAGGGACTCTGAAGGGTCTGAGGGTGCAGTCAACTGCTGGTAAGCAAAGTCCCAAGCTTGCTTGATCTGCAAGCGGACAAGACGCAGCTAATGGCATGTGCATCTCTTGGCATTGCAATGCACAGACTGGTGAGAGAATTGCCCAAAGCTGCGTGTAAACTCTCTGGGCAATGGTAGCAAGCAAGATGCATTGAATATAGATCTGCAACAAGGGTTTTGACCAAAGGCATGTTTGAATTTGTTGAATAGGATATCTTTACTGGATTGTTCAGGCCATGCGCTGATCACATGCAGAAATCCTTGCAATCATTGCCCATTATATGTGCAGAGGAATGTCGGCAGACGTCATGAGTGCCACCAGCAGTTGCAAGATGATCGAGAGGATATGCTCACACTTGCATGTGTTGAAAGCTCACCATATTGATATTCCATGAGCCTTTTGTCAGGTCATTGGTTGCGTCAGCAGGGTCTTCAACAGACAGCATCCAAAGCTTCTGAGGCTGCTCTTTCTCAGCGTCCAGCTTGTTGTAGAAGCTGCCGCCGTGACTGCAGCTAATGCCCACTTCTTCTATGTTCAGTGAACGGCCAAACAGGCGGAAGAAGTCTGCCAGAAGCACGCCAAGACTTGGCTCCAAGTCACCTGCACAGCAACTATCAACTAAGTCAAGGTGATGAGTCGAGCATACCCTTCAAGGTCAGGCGTGAGTTCGCTTCAGTGAACCATAAAAAAGACGGAGGCTCAACAACGTTATACAGTGAAGCTGCTGGTATGACTGCAGCTGATGCCCCTTTCCTCTGTGACGTGTAAACGCCCAAACAGACAAACAAAAACAAGTCTGCCGCAAACATGCCGTTGATCAGCTCCAGTTCATTTGCAGCACACTGGTGACAAAATCATGAGGACACTCTCATACTGCAGGCATCACTTGGTTTTATCCTAGCAGACTACCAAATGGCACAGTCAAACCAAAGGAGTTTGCGACTTCAAGGGTGACTTGATTTCAAGTCAACTGCGGCACAGCCACAGGCAACATCAGCTACACAGCTAACAGATGCAACAGGGTTATAATGATCACGCAAGCATGCTTGTTTTGGCGCATGCATGCTTGCTGTCCCAGCTGCAAACAGGCAAGCCACAAAAGAAGTGCAATGCAAGAGCTGCGTCTCACTCATGCTCAGAAGTATAAGCCTAAACCGGCCAAGCAATCACAGCTGGTTGTGATAGCAGCAATCTCTGTACCCAAGAATGTGTGGATGTTTGATGCTGCCACAGTCAGAAGCAGGTACTGCTGTAGTGCTCAAGATGTCACAGCTTAGCGCGTCAGCAAACCAGCTGATGACTGTGACTGCATCAGACATCTGCACACACTGAAAGGGAGAACCAAGCAGTTCTGAAAGGAAACGGCCAAGGTTGGGACAGCCAATCTTGTCAGGGTCTGCTTACACAGCGCATGCTCTAGATGTCTTGACGACAAACAGAACAATGCAGCGCGTGGCAAACGATTTGAATGTGGTTTACTGAGCTTACGCTTGCTTGGAAGGTGCTTGTAGCCCCAGTGGCCACCCTGCCCCCTTTGCCTTTCAGAGTAGCAATCACATACATGCTGTAGGGCTGAAAGCATGTCAGACAACAGCCAATTGGTTTCTGACAAACCAATTAGCTGCAGGCAAGTCAACATACCAACCACGTGTCCTGTGCCTAAATGCATGCAGAGACTGCAGTCATAAGCTCCCAGCAGTGATGCATATCAGCCATATACACCAACCTGAATGGGTTACATCAGGTTGGTGCATACTATGCATTGTGCTTTGTACATCACAGCACAATGCATAGTAGAAACGCAAGCCAACACAACAGTGACATACCTGCTCTGTGACTTGACCCATGTGACGGGTGTCCTGAGGGATGCAGCAGCAGGAAGGCAGCACTTCATGATTGATCCGCTCAAGCAGGTAATGGCCAGCAGCAATACATGTCAGCATACAATGACCTGCCTAAACTCTAGCTCAGTGCACGCAGAACATGGTGTCAATACTTTCACAGCAGCAGCATTGTATGTCAGCAAAATCTTGGCCTACCTGCTCTGTGACTTGAGCCATGGTTAGGGTGCCTTGAGGGATGCAGCAATAGGAATGCGGCCACCATGGTGAATAAGGCATATGAACCAATGCCACCTTGATACACCTGCAAACACATTCCAAGTCATTCTAGAATCGGTGCATCTACACTCAACAGCTTAAATATCACTCTTCACTTGCATGCTACTGGATTGATTGCCCAATCAAAGACAACGTCCTGAGGTCACTCTCGACGCATGAGTGAAAAGACTTTGTCTTCAATGTCACCGTCATCGTATCACGGTTGGCGTGAGAACCATATCTGCTGCATAAATGAACATACAACTTTGAATTCAGATCTGCCAAATAGAATCAGACCAAATTGTGAGCTTGCATGCCTACTGCTATTTTGACCTGTCATGCTGCATTGCACTGTCGGTAGGGCACAATGACATGCCCTTGTGAGGCTATATGCAAGCTGAGTGGTAGTCAACAAGGTACCAGCTGACACTGTCAACATGCCTTCAACCTACTGCATGGCATCATGAGACACACATCATCACTTACACTGACCTTGCTCGAGATAGGTTGTCTGACAATATGGCAGCCAACACTGTTGACTGTCAGGCATCTATGTTGAACAAAAGCACAGCATGTCACAATGTCAGAATCTCCTCACACATCATGCAATGCGGTTGTTGGAACTTGGTGCAAACATCAGCCGATACCCTGTCAGCTGTCAACTCAAGGCCCTGTTGACTCAGGATGACGTAAAAGGACTGTGAAGTACCTCATTGAAACTACGCTGCTGCAGAAAGATCTTGAGCACCAGCACCAGTGGTTTCATGGGTGGTAGGCTGTCCATGAGGTCCCGCACAAAGCCAGCTGCTACTGGGCCGTTTGCAACATCAAAGCTGATGTCAAAGTCTATGTTGCTCTGCGCCTCCACAAACTTGATGATGGGCACCTTTGCCTTGGCTACTACCTGCAACAACAAGGAAGCCTGGTACAAAGCCAACTGCAAATTTGATGATGGAATCTTTGCCTTGACTAGTACCTGCAACAGCAGCGGCAGCTAGATCTCAAGCCGCAAGAGATAGATAGCCAAGATACAAGAGCGAGAACAGCTGTGACAGCAAAATTACCAGGGCTCTGAGAAGGGGTTGATGCAGGGGAGGAGTGGTGGGAAAAGCAGTCAGTATAGGTACGATGTGCTGCATGACTCTGCCATTCAACACAGCTTGAAGGAGCAGATACTTTGCTGATAGCTCTGAGATGATTGCTAAATGCTGGCAGTCCCATGACAGGAGAATGTCGTCATTCTTCTGGTGTTCAGTGGTGTGATTGCTGAAAAGTAGTCTGCTGTTAAGAAGAGGCATGGTGTGCTGCATGACTCTGCCATTCAACACAGCTTGAAAGAGCAGATGCTTTGCTGACATCTCTTAGGTGATTGCTGATGCTGACAGCACCATGACAGGCAGATGTCATCAGTCTTCTGGTGATCAGTGGTCTGATTGCTGACGAGTAGTCTGCTGTTGCGCTTTTCAAACTTGGGCAAAAGAGTGTCTGAAGACATTGCGCTTGCGCGTCAGCACTCTGACTGTGCAGCGTTAGTCTTGTGTCAGGCCGACAGAGCAGATGTCAGCTTGACCATCAGCGTGTTGCTCCTGACTGCACAGTGTTGGTCTTATGTCAAGGAGACAGAGCAGATGTCAAACTGATCATCAGCATGTTGCTCCTGACTAAGGGTCAGCAACCAGATGTCAGCTTGATTCATCATCGTCATCAATCAAAGCCCACGGTTCAGAATGTAAAGGAGCAACAGAAGCAATCTTGGAGTCGTGCAGTGCTCACTTGTATGTTCTTGGCCAAGCCGGCTCTGCTAAGCTTACTGCTGAGAGCCCTGAGAGCAGTGACAACATCACCAGCACCACTGTTCAGCACCACCAGATCGATGTCACTAGTCGGCAAGTACAGACCTGCGACCATGCAGGAAGCTATCAGTTGGCGCAGCTGAGAGGAATGCACTGCATGTGACAGCAAGATGTCTGTAGACGCAGACTGGACAAGACAAAGACAGCTGCAGCTTGAGGCTTTGCTTACATCAACATGCTTGCATTTATCAGCAGGTGCAGCTGCATTCAGAAGCGTGTGTTGGGCAACAGGTGCACCGCACAGGGGTGCAAGCTGATTGGGCCGCATGTCAGAGCACAGTCTTTAGAAGACAATACACCCTGTGGCACAAGGTTTCCCTTATAGCCTTATGCCAGCGTGTATGTAGATGTACGCAGGCTACAAATGCAATGTGGAGGGGCAGTGTGCACAGGCTGATATGTGCAAGTGCAAGCAAGATAGCACAGGACTGAATTGGTTGGACACAATTGGTTGCTCCAGTACATACCTAGCTGGGCCTGCTGAGCCTGTCTAGCATACGTCTAGAACAAATGAAATAGAATGAAGCAAAGTCAGCACTCAACAATGGCGTATTCATGCATGATGGCGCAAGCAGTCCTGTCATACAAGCTGATCAACGCGTGGTGCTGCAAGCTGACCTGTGACAATGTAGCCAAAGTCAATATGTGACAGAGGCTAATTTATGCATTGTGATGCAAGTAGACATGTTGCAAAGGCTAGCATGTGCACGATCATGCACACCAACCTGTGACAAATGAGCCAAACACTTGGACAGATGCATTGGCATAGAGTTCAATGATGGCCTGGCGGATCCTCTGTGTGGCAGCCTCTCGAGTCGCTGCCTCTTCTGCTGTAGGCTCAAGAAATCGGCAGAACTCCACAATTTCTGCAGGTTTGAGCAGGTGTGGATTCATTGACGGTCTCTGCCAGCGATTAGTGCTCACATGTACTGTAGCACATTGCAGACGCCTCAACATACCCATACAGTCATCTGTATCTGTACATGTTCACAGGGCAAAGTATGGAAGTTAGTGCTTGTCTCTGCTATGATGCATTGTCACACGCTGAGAGCTCTGCCAAGTCGCATTGTAACGGAAATGATAGATGTAATGCCTGCGCATGTGTGAGATGTGTGGCAAGTGCTGATGAGGAAAGTGCTGTTTGACCTGTGTGGAGACGCAGCAAAGGACTGTTGATGTACGCAGATGCCTGGTTCCAGGGCAGGTCCTGTCCGCTGGTACTGGGC
The DNA here is from genome assembly GCA_002118135.1 of Trebouxia sp. TZW2008. Lineage (NCBI taxonomy): Eukaryota > Viridiplantae > Chlorophyta > Trebouxiophyceae > Trebouxiales > Trebouxiaceae > Trebouxia > Trebouxia sp. TZW2008. The sequence continues at coordinate 37,365 of BDIU01000257.1, read as the reverse complement.
TCTCCAACATCATCTGCATTGGTCCTGCTGAAAGGCCGAGCTGGGGGAGGACTGACTGCAGCTGCTGATGCCTTTGGAGAGTCAGGTAGTGATATGAACCGTTCTGCGGGCTTGTCTGGAGCTGGAGGCGTAGTGCTGGGGTGCAACGTCTCAGCAGTACTCGCTGATGTTGCTTCAGCGCTTGCGTTCACCGCTGCAGATTGCGCAGCAGGGGCTGCAGGCTTGGGAAACTGCTGCCTGTTGATCGTATCGACAGGCTGAAGCTCTGGTATAGCTCGGCTGCCAATTGTGAAGGCGCTGCCGAGACTTGAAAGCGTGTCATACACAAACTCTTCACCTCCGAAGGGCAGCCTCTCCAAAGCCATGCTCGGCAATAGCACAGGGCTGCACTTTCAAAGTGCTGTGCTGAATGTCGCCTGCATGTGCTGCGGTTGCCACATGGCCACGATGTGCAGGTGCTCACTTTTTGAGACCTGGGTCCTGACTTGCGGCCGATGTCGATGCGCTGACCAAGCCTTGCAGCACCAGCCTTGCTCCGAGACCGTTTACGTTGCGCGATCTTCGCTGACCGTACCACGCTGATCGTGCATCGTGCGCGACCTGCTGCGTGATTACGAACGTTTACGAACTTTACGAGTTCACGTGAGGGGCCGAAAGTATGAAACGAACAAGGAAGGGCGCAAAACGCAAGATCAACTTGTCCAGCTTAGCGATGATCCGCATGCTGGCGGAGTGATCCGTGCTTTTGCAGCAGTGAAGGAAGCAATCGGGTCTATTTGCTGCCTCCTGTCAAGCCCATAGGCTCGTGCTCGGAGGATAGACCGGGTAAGGCAGCGCATGCCGGAGACTCTAGTCTCAAGCTTTGTTTGGTGACTTGAAGCTTTCGGAAACGGTTGTATAGTAGCGTTCTTGACAACGATCGATGTGACAAGCTCCGACATGCAAAATCCCGCCCCGACAGGCTTGCTGTGTCCCCCTGCAGTCTCGCCATGGTCAAAGCTCCGTCATATGACCATCCACTCGACGCCTTGACCGCAGACGAGATCAAGGCTTGCAGCCAAGCATGCAGCGCATATGCACGTGAGCACGAACTTGAAGCTCTCAGATTCAATGTCATCTCCCTGAAGGTGACCACTGGCCTGGTGTCGGTGCTTGATCACCAACAAGATATATACACCTGCGTTGCTATAAGTGCCTGCGCTTCGAGCTTAGCATCTGTCACCCCACTCGCGCTTCGAGGACGGCTCGTCGTTTTACAGATCTTGCTAAATATCAGAGCTCGGCATGCAGGAGCCCTCCAAGGCTGAGCTGCTTGCCTATGAAGCTGACACATCCAAAACGCCTGCCAGGACAGCATACTGCATTGTCCAATGCTTCCCAAAGTCCCCTGTGAATGAAGTCTACCTTGACTTGGCTGGCTCTGATGCCACAGTCGCCTCTTGGAAGCAGGTATGTCACCTTTGATGATTGGTAAGGTGGCGCAGCATATGCATTGCATGGCGCGAGCGTCAGTCACGATTGTGCTACAGATTCGCCCAATGACTGTCCAATCAATGCTCTGGCTGCCACCTGGTGCCTCTGCAGGCATGTGCTGCAGATTTGATGGGCTTGCTGTCATTGTTTTAGTGCTGACGATAATGTGATGCAGCATTGAGTGCAACAAAGAGTCAGAGTCGCCAACCCCATTTCAGTTGGTACAAGTGTGCTGCATGAAACATCACAAAACTGGCATGTGGTAGCAGCTGCCTTCAAAGACTTCAAACACCGCAGCGCTGACAGTTTAGTTCATGAACGACCTGACAGCAGCGCGTGGAAGTGAAATTCTTAGCAAGCCCCAATCACTGCTTGTTGGCTGAGGAGATGACTGAGGCTTATCGCTTCATCAAAAGATGACCTGACAGTTTGCGTTACTGAAGCTGCCTATGATGCGTCATCTGTCTGCAGCTTGAGGGTGTGGAACCCTTGGCAAGCCCAGATGACTGTCTGCTGGCTGAGGAGATTGCTAAGGCTGACCCCAAGGTGCGTGAGCAGCTGAAGCTGAGGGGCGTGACTGATGTTGACCTGGTGGCATGTGACCCCTGGTCAGGTGAGGCATGCTGTGCATGCTGTGAGCGCTGTGCACACTGCATCATTTGTTGGCTGAGAACATTGCCAAGGCTGACCCCAAGGTCAGCAGCTGATGCTGAGGGGTGTGACTGATTTTGATCTGGTGGCATGTGACCCCTGGTCAGGTGAGGCATGCTGGGCATGCTGTGAGTGATGCTGGGCATGCTGTGAGTTGAGCATGCTGAGCATGTTGAGCATGCTGTGCTTCTTGAGGCAGATGTGCATGCTATGCGCGGTTTGCATGCTGTACATCATCAGACTCCTATGCATTGCTTGCAGCCACTTCATGCCAAGCATCACCAGAGCGTTGTGTATGCTGTGCATGCTAAGAAGGCTGACTCATCTGCTGGAGGGCATTGACAAAATTGGCTGTTTCATCCTCAGACACACGTATCATATTATAGTATTACAAGATACAAAGTCATGCTCAGGATTTATGTCTGGGGGTTTAGATTGCAGAGTTAGCATGTGTCCAGCTAGCCAAATTCCAAAGACCCATCACCTTGAGTACTGCCTAGAAGTTTGAACTTGACCCTGATACAACACTTTGATACGACATGTGTGTCTGAGGCTGTTTCCTTGGGCAGACAGTACGTACACGACTGCTGTGGGCCATGTTGAAGTTTGCTGCCAATACATCATCCAACCTGCAAACTGTGGCATGAGTTCTCTTGCTGCTTGAATCATCACAGAATGGCAGTCAGGTGACTGATTGGTTTGTGTGCAGTCCACATGGTTCCATGTGAAGGTCGCTTGATTCAGCTGTGGATGTACTACCGCAACGGCAACCCAGATGACAACCACTATGCGCACCCCTTGGACTTCATCCCTGTTGTGGACCTCAACCTCAAGAAGGTGAGGCTCTTGAGGCACAAGTGCATGACCTAAGCATCAAGAAAACAAGGCTGTTGACGTGCTGCATTTCATGCAAATTTGCTTTGGGCTGACGCGAGTGTTGATTGATGGTAATGTAAGGCACATGTCAGCAGGACACACATGATCTGCCAAAAGTTGCTTATTGTGCTTGCAAGATGGGTGTGATAACAGTACTCATGGCACATGCAGATGTCCCGCAGCATAAGCTTTCTTCTTGTCAAGGGAACATGCCCTCTGTTGTTGCAGTTGCATACTCTCAATTCCAAGATAGCAAAGCTGTTGTTGTGCAACGACATGATGTCACTGTCAAGAATGCAAGGCTGGTAGTGTGCATGATTGCAATCCCAGAAAGCAAGACTATTGCAGGCAACCGTGCATGAGCTCATTGTCAGATCGACAGAACTGTCATCATGCAGTTGCAGCATTGCTTTGTCAACAAAGCAGGTCTGTTGTTGTGCAACGTTGAGAATTTTCCAGCAAAATGCAAGGGAAAACCAGTGAGTTGCATCAGGATCCCTACCCAACTTTATATTTTATACCCAACTCTATGTTTTATATGTCGAAAAGTCCACATCCCAAACTCTGTGCGGCATGTGCATCAGCTTTGGTGTGAGTGGTGTCGCAGATACTCTTATGCCCGAGTAGCATTTGAGTCTCAAACTCTGCCAGAACACATTGGACTGACACCAGCTGTGTGCAGGTGGTTCACATGGACCAGCCTCACCACGACAAGCCTCCCAAGATGCCACAGGAGAACTACAACTACCACCACAAATTGGTAAATGACTGGCGCAGTGACTTGAAGCCTCTCAATGTTGACCAGCCAGAAGGCCCCAGCTTCAAGGTACGGTTCTCAGCATTTGAAGTGCAAGCGCTGATGCCATAAACCAGTTGACAGGAGTGTGAGTGTGAGTGTGAGTGTGAGTGTGAGTGTGAGTGTGAGTGTGAGTGTGAGTGTGAGTGTCAGTGACGCAGTTGACAGTATCAATGATGACGAGCATGATTAGCAATGTACATGTGACTTACAAAGAATGTCCTCAACCTGCAAAACCAGCATCTGCAACCCAAACTGCAAGCATCCTTTTTGCATTCAAGTCATGAACACATCAGACAACTGAGTGTCCATGTGCTGGTCTGCTGATCAATGAGATGCGCTCTGTCATGCATGCTACTGTCACGGGCAACCCAGGAAGTCCCACCGCGATGCTGATTAGAGACAGTTGATTCCTCCAATACGTACCTAGCTGGGCCTGCTGAGCCTGTCTGGCATACGTCAGAACGCATGAAACGAATGAAATGCTGGACTGAATGGTGCCGAAACCCTGTGCTGGGCTATGCAGGTTGAGGGTGGTTTCATTAGGTGGCAGAAGTGGCACATCAGGACCAGCTTCAACTACCGGGAGGGCTTGGTCCTGCACAATGTTGGGTACGCTCTCTTGCCCCGCTTTCCTCTTCTATTACTTCGTTATGCCTGTAGCACTCAGTAGGGCACATCAGCAACCACCAGGAGGGCTTGGTCCTGCACAATGTTGGGTACGCTCTCTTGCCCCGCTTTCCTCTTCTATTACTTCCTTATGCCTGTAGCACCGAGTAGGGCACATCAGCAACCACCGGGAGGGCTTGGTCCTGCACAATGTTGGGTATGCTCTCTTGCCCCGCTTTCCTCTTCTATTACTTCCTTATGCCTGTAGCACCCAGTAGGGCACATCAGCAACCACCGGGAGGGCTTGGTCCTGCACAACGTTGGGTATGCTCTCTTGCCCCTCTTTCTTCTTGTACTACTTCCTGAATGCTTGTGTAGCAGATGAAGCACCTAGTAGTGCACATCAGCAACTACCAGCAGGGGTTAGTCACACACAATGACCAACTTGAGGACCAGCTTCAACTACTAGGAGGGTTTAATCCTGCACAGCGTCGGAATAGCTCTCTTGCCCTGCTTTTCTCTGTGTCACTTCCTTACGCCTGTAGCAAATGAAGCACCTATTACGGCACATCAGCAACTACGGGAGGGCTTGGTCCTGCACAACATTGGGTACGCTCTCTTGCCTTTCCTCTTGCATGGCTTCTTGACACTTGTAGCAAGTCAAGCACCTAGTAAGGCGCGTCAGCAACTACCAAGAGGGTGTAGTGCTGCACCATGTTAGGTGCGCTCTCTTGCTAGTCTTCCCTCTTCTATCACTTCCTTATGCATGTAGCAAATGAGGAACCCAGTAGTCCACATCAACAACTAGGGTTTAGTCCTGTGCAAGATGGGCATGCAATGATGACAATGCTCACTTATCCCTTTACCATGTCAGCCATCACTTTTGCAAATGGCATGACTAACCTCTAAGTAGGTGTGCACCTGCCAGTATCTTTTTGATGATCACAAATGCCCTGCAGGTCAGCCAGCACCAAACAAGCCACACAGTGAATCACCAGGTTATCAACGCTCAATTCAGTACCTTCACCCATATGTCAAGTCAAGGGTTTGGTGCATGCAGGTATGAGGACAAGGGCAAGGTCAGACCCATAGTCCACAGGGCCTCCCTAGTTGAAATGGCTGTACCCTATGGAGACCCTAATGCCCCCTTCCAGAGGAAATGCGCCTTTGATGTGGGTGACTATGGCCTAGGGTTCTGTGCCAATTCCCTAGCCCTAGGCTGCGACTGCCTGGGTCACATCAAGTACTTTGATGCTGTATTGAACAACAGCAAAGGTATCGAGTTCTTCTTGTCATGTCGAAACATTACATGCTTAACTCTGATGCCGTCATATTTTCTGTTTGTTTCTACGCGTATTTGCATGTAATGGTACCACAGCAATAGGCTGCGATTGCCTGGGACACAGCAAGTACTTTGATTCTGTTCTTAGCAAAGTTATTTCACCTGTCCTTGATTTCTGTGGCTACTTCTTTTCGCAATCCTGCTTTACATTGAATGTTTTACCGGTGTTCTGCTCTTGGATGTGAATACCTGGGTCACGTCAAAGACATTGATGCTGTTCTGAACAATCAACGCAACTAAGGCATTGATATACTCAACACTGTGGACAACATCGTGTGAATGCACACCTGTCTTTGACTCTGGCTTGAGCTCATGGGACAGGATCGTATTGTGCACAGTACAATCCCCACTGGTTTGTGTCAATTGCTTGTGTTGAAGCTCATGATCATGCCAGCAACCATATGCCATCGCCTCCAAATCCAGATCTATAGAGCTATCTAAACAAACCATGAAAATGCTCCCTTGCTGGCAAGAACTCAACCTGTTGGTGCATGCAGCATGTATGGACAATAGGCTTCTACAGCTGGCAAAATTGAGTGTTACCTCACACTGAATTTATACACACAGCGACATTTGGGTTATGATTTGTGTGTATACGTATAGTGTGACGTGGACCCAAATTCTGCAAGCTGCGAAGCTTATTGTGCACAAAATGTTGCATAGATTGAAGTGTTTGTTTACTGCCATCATCATGACCCATGATAAAGCATGGCAAGACCAACCTTCGTTTACACATGCCTAGCACCTTATGCTGGAATGTGTATTTCCCTGTGTTGAAACCCAACATTCTTCTGACAATTTGGTGGTTGGTAATGACAAGCACTAACAAGGTTTGAGGATGGTTGGGAATCTAGATGCAGAGTGAGATTTCAAAAGCTGTGTGCCTGCATGAAGAAGCTGCAAGGGCTGGCATCACTTCATTTTATTGGTTCTTGAAAAGAATCAACAGCTTTCAAACAAAATACATGTGTCATTTATTGCAACAACTGAATGCCATCGTTGCATCTGAATGCAGGTGAGGTGATGGAGATTCCAAAGGCCGTTTGCTTGCATGAAGAAGATGCGGGGATCCTGTGGAAGCACATGGACTACAGAACTGGTCATGCAGAAGTGCGACGCAGCCGCCGACTAGTCCTCTCCTTCATCTCCACTGTGGTCAACTACGAATACGCCTTTTACTGGTATTTCTACCAGGTATGCTCGTTTGCAGCAATTTGTTTGCACATGTGTATTTCATTTAGCTTTCATTGAAACATGGAGTTTGTGCCTTGACTTTTGTCAATCTTTTTCATCTCCTTCAGGGTTCAATCTCGAGAATGCATTTTGTTGACCAGTCCTCTCCTTCATCTCAACTGCGGTCAACTACGAATATGCCTTTTACTGGTATTTCTACCAGATATGCCCTTGTGACAATGTTTTCACTCTTGTCAACTATCAGTAAATACCTTTTGCTTGAATTTGTACTAGGCATGCTGCTGTGGCAATGTACCGGGCAATACATCAGGATGAGACATCATTATGCTTGTTACTGGGATTGCTGACAGAAATGCTCTTGCATTACGGCCTGGTCAACCCTGTGCTGGTGCTGCTGCTGCTGCCTGGTTCATCCTACATCTTTGAACACACCCTCTATTGGTGCTTTCCTGCCCTTGCAGCCTTTACTCAGAAGTCTAGTTTGTGCCCACAGGACGGCACCATCAAGTATGAGATCAAGTAACAGGGAAGCTGTCTGTCAACCTCCTCAGCTTCGCAAGGAGACACCTGAATTCCGCACACTGATCTTGACACTGGCAGCAAACCCCCATTCACCTCATACAATCTGTGATCTTGAAAGCTGTACTGAAGTCCATAGTCTGTGAACCCAGGATGGTACTATCAAGTATGAGATCAAGCTAACAGGGGAGTTATCTACAAACCCCCTCAGCTTTGGAGAGGAGGCACCTGAATATGGTACACTAGTCATGGAAGGCGTGAATGCACAGCATCATCAGCACATGTTCTGTGCGCGGCTGGATATGGCAGTAGACGATGATGAAGGGGGCAAGGGCTTGTATGTATCTGAGGTCAGCGTTTTTGCCTTTCAGCCAATGAGCCTTTCTGCGATTGAGCAATTGTGCTTGTGAGTGTTTTTGTACTCAGACGTTTCTTGCCTTTGCCCCCTGGCACATGTCTTGTGGCCTCTGGACATGGCAGTAGATGATGACAAACGGGGCAAGGTCTTGTGTGTACCTGAGCTTAGTGCTGTTGCCGTGAATGCATGGCTTTATGCTGTCACTTGTGCCAATGCAAATGTAGCCCAGGCTTGCAATTCACCCTGCGTACTCTCTGCATAACATCTTGAGGATGAGAGTGACTGATGAGAAGGGCAGCAAAAGCATAGACCCATCTTGTGTTGGACTTTGCGCTGCGCTGCGCTGCGCTGTGCTAAGTAAGCAAGTATGCTTCCGCTTGTATGCAGATGCATGCAGAGGCTTTGCCAGAGGGCCCAAAGAATCCATATGGCAATGGCTTCATCGGTGTTGAGACCCCCCTGAAGTCTGAGGGGGGTGCGGCGCGGGTGGCTGACGGGTCCAAGGGAACCTACTGGAAGGTCAACAACCCTAAATCCCGCCACCCAGCATCAGGTGAAAGCAGACTTAATGAGTTTCCAATTAGTCCCTGAAATTTGAACAGTGCACCCCATTCTTATTGTGGCCTTTGGCTTGTTATGCCCTTTCAATTTGGACGGTGGGTAGTAAGCCAAATGCACCAATTGCATATGCAAGCTGCAGTTGATCTCCCAATCGTGCAATAGCTGACTTTCACCAAACAGTAGCATAAACAACGCATTGAGTTGAGCATTTGAGGTTGGCTAGCACCCTACTGTGGGTCTAGCCAGTGTGTTGTTCAAGCTGCAGCATCGTCGCAATAGTGTAAAATTAGCTAGCTTACGACTGGCTGTACATGAGTTAAAATGCAACCCTCATGTCTCCTGGGCAATTGCAATCAGTCATGATGTGGAGCGTTCAGATGTCTGTCCGTGCGTGCAGGAAAGCCTGTAGCATACAAGCTGATCCCACAAGGCGGCCCAACCCTACTGGCCAAACCGTACAGTCTGATTGCCAAGAGGGGTCTGTTTGCCACCAAACACCTGTTTGTTACGCCGCACAATGAAGAGGAACGGTACGCTGCTGGTGACTGGGTGCTTCAAGGTGAAGGCGGGGCGGGCTTGCAGGAGTGGATCAAGCAGGTACGGGTCCACCAAGACCCTTTACGGTTTTGCCAAATTTCAATGATCACATTGTTGTCTTCTTGCCGCTTGAGCAATAATGCGATGGGTGATTCAGTGAAAGCGGGGCTGGCTTGCAGGAGCAATTCAAGCAGGAATGGGTGCATCACTACCCTTAGGGCTTTACCTGTCTCCTTGAATCTACTGCTACTGTCTCGGCCCAATGTTGATTGGTGCATAGTGTAGCAGCGTTGCATTGCTTGAAGTGTCGACCGTCATGGTGCCAGTATGTTGACACACCTCCTGCCGCCATTCTGGCAAAAGTCTTGCTATCTTTGACACTGCTGCTGCTGCTGCTGTTGCTGGAGAATTTGGTCAAATTACTTGTAGTCAGCATGATGATAGAATCTCACTGGCAAGCCTGACAATCATGATGTCAAAGCAAGTACTCACTGCTGGTGCTGCAGGATCGATCGGTGGAGGCTGGCAGTGACCCAGTGCTATGGCATTGCTTTGGACTGACACACTTAGTGCGCCCAGAGGACTTCCCAGTCATGCCTGTTGAGTCAGCAGGCTTCACTCTGAAACCAGTCGGGTTCTTCAGAGGCAACCCTGGTATTGACATTCCGTACCAGCCCAATGCTGCCAGCAAACTTTGCTGTGGGGCAGCTAATGGGCAAACAGCCAATGGAAGCTCTGCCAATGGTGTCCATGCTAGTGGGCAAGCCAATGGGCACGCTAATGGGCATGCCAATGGGCATGCAAACGGGCATGTAAATGGTGTGCATGATGCGATTCACGCTGCCAACAGTGCTGGAAGCATGAATGTGGTCGAGGATGCTATCCGGGCTGCTGCTGCTGAGTCTTGAAGAAGGCATCAGCATGTTTCTGAATTCAGGAGCAATACTTATCCTCTGAGTCATTCAGCAAATGACGTTGCCCACAGACACAGCAGTCAGTTGCAAGTTGTCTATGCACTGTTGTCAATATGATTGCTGTCAGGCATGAGCTTTCTGGTTCTGTCTTTTTCTATGTCTTCAGGGTTTGTGCGGCGTTTTGGACTTGACAGCCGCATTTGTCAGTCAATTGCAAGTGATCCCATCTTGCGTTTGGAAATGTGCCTGATTTAGTTGTGGAGCTTTGTTTGTGCTCCTCAACCAAAGCAGAGACTGTAGTATCTAGCTTTGTTTGTACGTGTAGTATCGAACTGTTCAGCGTTCAAATGTCAATTGCTCAAGTGTAAGTTGCAATGTTTCGGAGCTGCACATCGTGCTGAACGTTTACTAGGGCTGAACAAACAGAACTGTGCATGCGTTATATGATAGCACAAACTGCACTTGGTCAAAAACGGGTGAGACCCCAGCCTGTGGTATTGGTAGTGATATATCAATCGATGGCATCGCCACAAAGAGGAAAATGTATGCCAGTCCACTTCACATCAGCGTTGCTCACATGTGCTAACATCTACCACCTTAAAAAGCTTGCCCAGCTGCAGCATGAAAGATTAAAGGAAAAACTCAAAGTAAAGACATATGTGTAATTTTGCTTGCAATCACTTTGTAGGACAGTGTGCAAATCAGGCACGTGTTGGGTGCACCCCAAAGCAGCTGAGCTGTGCTGTTAGACGCGGTTTGAAAAGCCCGACTGTGGCAGATACAACATGAAAGCAAGTACAAGCTCAGCTTTGGGCTAGTTACTTATTCAACACAGCGCGACCAGTCAGACAGTAACAAAAAAAAGGAAATCTGCAGCTCGAATGCATGGAGCAAGCAGCACAACCAGTCAGAAATGAACCAGATGAAATAGAGAGAAGTGCACATCCAGAAAACCCCAGACAATATGTTTGCATACATGACTTGAGCATAAATGACGCTGCATCTGGACAGCCGAGACTGGCCAAACTAAATTTTGTGGCTCGATGGGGCAATCCTCAACACCTGGCATCTCCAGATTGTACAGATCACCCTTTCTGAGCATCTGTTTGCAAAACCGTTTCAGGGGGCGTTTGCCACTGTGTGTGTGTATCGATTCATGTCAGCCATACTTGTAAAGCGTCTCAAAGCCTATACTAGTTGCTTGCTACCAGCTTCATCAGACACAGATACTTTGCCAGCCTAGGACTTGGTGTTCTGGGCTTACGGCTGTTGCGGCTGCTGTTCAAAATTACGTGCTTGCTGCCTACAAGCAACACGTAAATCAGGCAGTCAATTGAGCAGTTTGGCAGTCAATCAAAAAATACGCAGTCAGTCGCCCAGCCAGACAAAACACAGTCAGTCAGCCAGTCAGTCACGTACAAGGAAGACGGAATAGTACACAGGGAATACAGTTGAACAGACGAACAGCAGAACCGCTGATGCCGCTTTTGTATGCTTTATGGTCAGTAGTCAGTCGATGACATGCACTCATACAATAAGGGTCAAAACTGGTAGAGACCCCAGCCTGCCAGAGTATCATGACGCATGAAACACAGTGGGAAAGACATACAGCGGAACAAGCGATGGTTGTCTCTTCATGCTGTACAGAACCACACCTCGACCCAGCATTCAGACCAAGGGTTTGCAGCATGCAAGACAGTCAATCAGTCAGTCACATTTTAGAAAGACGCTCATGCAGTCAGTACAGATTGAATACAGTGGGAAAGACAAACAGCAAACCCTTGATCTGAAGCATGCAACAAAACATGAGAATGCCTCGCAACAAGGAGAAATGGCACTGCAGAACTGAGATAACCACTCAATCACTCCACACCAATGTGCTCCAGCTGTCCAGAAGTATTGCCAACTCATGCTTACAAAAGCAAGGGTTGCTCAAAGAGGCGAAAATGATATGGGCATGTCTGCTGCAGATGCTGATTGCAGACATCTAGCAATATGCAGGCAGACATGAGGTGCACAAGCATGTCTTCACGCTTGCAAGTCTTAAACCAGCATAGTTCAAACCCAGCACATGTTTGACATTTGCTGAGGCATAAATTGCTGGCGATTACCGTTGGACATCAACAAACCCAAAACACATGCACAATTTTATGTAGATGCTGATTGTAGGCAAGAGAAACATGAATTTGTCTGCTGCAAATGCTGATTTCACCTTTCCATTGGCCTGAAAGCACTAGGTGAAGTCACACCAGAGGCACTTGCAGACGCCGGCATGGAGGGCTGAGCCAGTGGCAAGGAATCATGCAGTGGCAACGTGGTAGCAGCAGACCCAAACACAGGTGGGGGCATCACTGAAGACGATAGACGTGGGACAGGCCGGATGACTGATCCTGCAACTGGTGGGGGTCTGTGGGGGTCGGGGGTGGGGGCTGGGGTGGGGTGGGAGGGCAGGGCAGGCTGGGCAGCTGGAAAGGAGGGCACTATCGGGACTGCAGGCATTGCAGCATGGAAAGCAGATGGAGGCACTCCTGCACACAAAAACACAAGGTTCAGTTACATACCATACATACATAAGAATGCATACGACTTGGGGCTCAAGGGCCTTGCTGGATACGTAAAGACACCAAGCGAAATTCAATTCCTTTGGCATACTTGCCAAGGCTTGCAGCCAATCTGAGACGCAAATGAGGATCAATCACTCTCATTGCCAATGCAGCAGCAATGAGTATGAATGCTCTTGATGTCCCAAAAATCATTTCCTTGAAAGCACTTCCTCCAAAAAGATACAAAGACGGAAGAAAAGTTGCAATTTCTGCATCAACTTGGTCTGCAGCTCTGGAGCTCTGTTGCCATGGCAGCTCACTGAATTATCAAATGCAGAGGTAGCTGCTCAGGGCATGCGTATACAGATGACAAAAATCCATGCAAAGACCCTGCTCATGCAGGAGCAAAAATTGTGGTTTGAAGAATCCGCAAAAACGATAGGATTGACAGCACGTAAATCTGATAAAATTCCTTCATAAAACAATGACTCCTATGCAATACCTGCTGCTTGGCCAGGCTGCTTGTGCTGATTGTCTTCCATCAACTGGGCAGCAGCAGCAGCAGCATTTGCGCTTGTTGGAGCTGCAAACGGCGTGCGTGACAGCACAGGTAGAAAGGCTGTTGCCGCAGCTGCTGCTGGCGACTGCGGGGAATCAGCACTATGCTGCCTTGCCCGTTGTTTCAGCAGCTCAATGGACTTGAGCTGTGGCAGCTGTGAGGGCATGGGCAGGGCCTGCACGGAAGATGCCCTGGCAGCTGCTGCAGCGACTGCTGCTGCAATTGATGCTGTTGCTGGCTCTGCCTCAGCATCTGGACACACCAAGAAGAATTAGCCCACTTGACATCAAACATGAGAATGATAGCAATAATAATTACACATTTCAGCAGACATGCTAGGTGTGTGTGGCCCAAGGCATGTCTCGCCAGGCAGGCTTGTTCTCAGCATCTTCGTAGTGGCATCCAATGTTCAACTTTTGATACATGTCATTCCAGATGTTGCTAGTCCGACCTGGAGGTTTTCAAACATGCCCACTCTGACATCAAATTGATCAAAACCCAAGCCTCTTTAATTCCACTTTTGTTGTCATGGGCACACGCTGCATGTGAGGGGTAAGCATAATACATTGACAGGGTTCATAGGAGAAGCTGTAGCAATGTGCGTAGGTCTGGTGATGTAAAGACCTTGATTGAGCACCATGCTGCATCGCGGCAAGAATGCTACAACCCATGCCGTAAATTTCTGTGCTGAGCTGTGGTGCCTCAAGATGCACAGACTAAGGCACTGAAGACTTAGCTTTGATGCCCAAAGCCTCAAACAAGTCTCAAGCCTCAAACAAGTCTCAAGCCTCAAAGTCACAGGCATCCATGCAAATGAATCAGGATAGCACAGGACGCAACTAATTTGAGGCAGTCGATTGCTCAAGTGCGAGCGTAGCTGGGCCTGCTGAGCCTGTCTAGCACACGAAAGGAATAAATGAAAATAACAGGCATCATGTCTTCATATGTTTGCTTGCCCAAGGTCAGAGCATCTCACCATGACAGGCTCTTTTAGATGGCCTTGCATCAGCTTGGAGGTTGAGTGCAGCAGCCTCTGATGCTGCAGGCACTGACAGCGGCGCTGCTGATGGGTCAGCCTGAGCCATCATTGGCTGATGCAACGCAACCCATAAGCGCATCAGATCCATTGTGGGTTCTGCTGCCAGCTGATGCATCAACACCTGAGGGAAGCTGCTGAGCATGTAACCGGCATGCTGAGGCAAGCCAAATTGCCCTCCGTATGGCAAGGGCATCCCGGGGAAGCCCTGCTGGAACAGACCTTGGGGCTGCAAGAGATTCCCAGCAGGGCCCTGCTGAAAAGGCCCTGCAGAAGGGCCCTGCTGAGACATCCCTCCAGAGGTGCTTTGCTGGGCAGCGCCGCTTTGCTGCATGGGCGCTGACCCAGCAAGGGCATTGTGAAACAGCCCTCCAAAAGCCCCTGGCTGGGGCAGGCTGGGATTTGCCTGCCCTGCCCCTGAACCTGTGGGCAAAGCAGGTTTCTGAAGCTCAGGCTTTGCAGAGGTGAAGGGTTTTGTAACGGCAGCTTGCAAGGAGGCCGCATGAGCAGCAACAGCCCAGTTAGTACCTTGTGCTGCTGCAACTCTGTTCATGACAGACTGCGCTGTTGCACGTGATGGAGGTGGCATTGCTCTTCTTGCCCTCTCTTGAGACTGAGCATGCGCTGCCGATGACTGTGCATTGTGTGACATCTGCGTTGCTGGCATGCTAGGACTTCTGATGGGTACGCTACCTGCAAATTTCAGCTGCTCATTACTGCTAGAGGTGCTCGGCACTGACGGCAGAGAGAGGAGAGTTTGACTGCTTGTTGAGCCCAAGCGGCTGCTGTGAGCGTCTAGGATGTCAGCAATGTTGCACTTGAATCTGATCATGCCCTGTGGCTGGGTGGAAGCACTACTAGACTGCTGCTCTGCTATGTGCACAAGGCGCTGCCGTTTGCTGCTGCCAAGCTCATCTGCTGCTGCTTGATGCTGCTGACTGCTAGCTGAAGGCACAGCAGAAGCTGCTTGGCCCTGCTGACTGCTAGCTGAAGGCACAGCAGAAGCTGTTTGGCGCTGCTGACTGCCAGTTTGAGGCACAGCAGATGCTGCTTGTTGCTGCTGCTTGCCAGCATGTGTTGAGCTTGCTTGCGCCGCTGCTGATTTCCCTTTCTGCTTGCCTGCCTGCTTGTCCACGCCTGTGAAAGCTGGCTTGGCATTTGGCAATGCGGTCAACTCTGTGGGGAATGTATTGCTTGGCAGTTCCTCAACTGACAAGTCCAACGCCAGCAGTTTGCGACCACGGCCCAGAGTCTGAGGAGGCGGCATTAGGGGCGCTGATGGGCCGTGCTCAGGGTTTGTCAACTGGGTCAACACTTTGCTTGCTAGTGTGTTTGCAACAGGCGGTCCAAGGCTTGGCTCACATCGCTGCGTGTGGAAGCTCAATTTGGTGGACTTGCTCCCCTGTGCCTGTGCTGCCTGCTGTCCGAGGCCTTGGCAGTATCCAATAGCCTCAGCTGCTTGCAGCATTTGATGCCACCGCAGCTGAGCGGCTGTGGGGGGCCTTGCAGGCTGTGGGGGCCTTGGTGGGGCAGCATGAAGCTGAGGGATCAACCCAACTGAGGGGTTGGCGTTGACGAGGGGCCTGGGCTGTAGGGCGCTGAGCATGGGTTGAAAGATGGGACCCAAGCGGATCACGTGAGGTGCTTTTGAAGCAGGTGTGGGGTCTGACCCGGTGGCGATCTGGGAGCTCGACGCAGGGCCTGCTTCTGCAAGTGTTGGCTGAAGCTGAGAGGTATTAGAGGGTGCAAATGCTGAACCAGAGGCCTGTTCTTGCAAGGCGCTGTTGGCTGGAGAAAGATTGTCAATATTGGCATCCAGGGATGCCACCCTCTGAACAGCTACCCTGACTGGAACAGGCCTATGGGGCCTGGCAACAGCTGCTTGTCCTTCTGTACCCTGCTGACCGTACTCGTTTTCAGGCACCTCGCCGGAATCAGGTAGAGGCATATACCCGTCCTGCATACGATATAAAGAGGATGTCAGCGGATGTAGCGTTATGTTCCATCGTCAAAGGCGGACCCTGCGAGTGATCTGCTGTTTTTAGAGGCCTCACTACTATAGCAGCATCGAAAACCAACTATCATTGTCGTACAAGCGCTTTGCGCTGGGACCTTACCCTTGCATCCACAATGATTTGGCGAATTATAAGGTCGTTTCTGTTCCAACGTCGGCAGAGCGCATACGCAGAAAAACGTGCTTGCTGATTCTGAAGGCTAGCTTGTCTCTCAAAGTCACGAGTGCAGCCGTTCCCTTTAAACGCAACAACACCACTCAGATGCCGCTGACTTGTGCGTCGTTGGGCATCCAGAGCGCAACAGGCCATAGCGCAACCATGACACAACCTTACCAGCTAGAATCGACAGTGCGGGTCTGGCACGTCGACAATAGACACCTTGCTTACAGGCATTGGCGCAAGCTACTGTGTCTGTGCAGTTGCGATGACACACTACGCTACACCTGCAGTACAAGTTCTCGCAGAGCAGTACAGCACTGTGCTGACTGATGCAAATGTCAGATTCCCGGGTTTTGTGTTGTTTTGTATTTTATATATAGGTAGAAATAGGCCAAATCCGTAAAGCATCCGCCAAACGTCTCCGCGCCACATGCGGTATAGTGTAGTGGTTAGCACTCCAGACTTTGAATCTGGCAACCCCGGTTCGAATCCGGGTACTGCAATAGTTTTGCTGCTTATCAGAGGCTCAGCGCAGTGTGAAAGACCTGGATGCGTCCTACGCATGGCAATGAACTTTGTCCCTATTAAGCTTCAGGTAATGCCAGAAACATTTGTAAAAACAGCGAAGTTTTTGCAGAGTCTGTGTGCACGAAGCCAGCTTAGACGAAGTCGTGGTGATCAAGAGAAAAGCAAACTACATGCACCTGCTGTAGATGGTATTTCATTTCCTGAGACAATGTAAGCAGACCAAGTCACTGTGCCCATGTGTGCTTAGCTTGAAGCAAGCAAAGCTTGGTCTGATACAATACCTCAAAGTTTGAGGTGCCTCAGCTGGGTTTACAGACAAGCTGACAAGAGCGTGTGCCATGTTCAAGTTCAGATAGAATGAGCTGATGAGCACTAGCATAAGTGGACTTGGGTTGTTCCAGGTCCACAGATGTCTTGTCATGTCCATAGGTATGTTTGCAGCATGGCTACGTCAGGAGTGGTCTATTTTTGGAGGCAAGACCTTGTACTTGAGCAGCCGGCAATCAACATTGCCTACAGTTAATGGGTACTTCCGGTCGGCCCTCATGTGGATCTCCCGTGTAATGTCAGGATTCCCACAAAGAACATACACAGAAGCGTTTGGGCACTGACCCTGCACAAAGAACATTATTCAATGACAAGTATTGGTGTTTCATGCAGCAGGCTGACATTGACATAGGTTTGACAAGCTGCATAGTAAGACAGCTGGCACCCTGCATTGTAATGGGACACAGCATGCATGCATTTGAGATTGCAATTGGGAAACACACTGCCTGCAGGACAGCCAATGGGTGTCGCTTTGACCCAAACTGACTTAGCATGCCAAGACCCTTGTCAGCATGGCACAAGCATCAAACCATTCACATTCTGTCACATGGCAGCAAGACAATTGACATGCAGCTCTGTGACATCACTCATTGAATCATCCTAAACTCGTGCTAGACAGGCTCAGCAGGCCCAGCTAGGTACACACTGGAAAAGTATTGTCTGTGCCATCAATCTTAAGCCTGATCAGTGTGCCCAGATTGCTTTCTGACTGACCTTGAGAAAGGTACGCAGTTCAGCCCAAGCCGCTTGAAGGTCTGTGCCCTCATATGGTCTTAGCTCAGGCTGCTGGTAGCCTTGTGACCCTGTCTTTTGCAACACTGGCCTTCTGCCTTTAAACTGGTCCTCTGCGCATGAAGGTGCAATGTGTTTCCATGTGTGCATGCACACAGATTGAGACTGCACGACTCCTTGCTCAAGTGCTATAATTTGATGGAGCCATGCAAAGCCAACTAGAGTGTGCACTTGTGCACAGCAGCATGACGGCAGCCGCTTGCAAAGGTGACATTGCTGGCGCTTTCTCAATCCAGTCGTGTTGTGCAATTGCATGAAGAGGCAGCCAAATTTGCAGGACATTTGCATGAATGAGCATTCATGCATCTGCCTTGGCGCGTTTTTTCAGCTGTCCCTCAAACAACACCACATGTAGGCAGGAACAGGGACATGCAGCTATCATGAACAGTAGCATGCACGTCACCTGCAAATCGCTTGTCACCCTCTGCCTCATCCTCTTCTTCAGCGTCATTCAGAAGCCGGCGGCCCCAAGGGGGGTTGACGACCACAGTGCTGGGGGGTGTGCGGGGCACCCAGTTGCTGCATGGGCCGTCATGCCACTTGATATGTTTTGCCACTCCTGCAGCCTGGGCATCCCTACAAGCATCAAGCCTTCTTGAGCAAAGGCATGCAGATCGCATGCATCAGAGCACTGTTAAGCCATGGCGGTTTGACAAGCACAGTGCTGGCTGGTGCGTGAGGCACTCATTTGCTGCAAGGCCTGCCACTTGATAGATTTGCCAACACCTGCAGCCTGAGAATATCTGCAAAGTCCATGCCACCTTAATCAATAGCTTTGCAAAACAAACATGAAAGCATGTTTGCAAAGCAAAGTCAAATGCACAAGTCTGCTTTGACGTGAAGCACAAGCAGTAACGTTTCGGAAGTGGCATACACATCTGGCAGCTCAAGGGGCCTGAGTCAAACCTGATACAAAACAGCGTTGTGAGATGTACATGCATCATCATAGACTGACCTTTTGGCCAAATTCAGTGCGCCACGGTGCACATCATTGCCCAACAGCAGCCCATCCCACTCCACCTGTGCATCCACTGCTGCATCTACAGCGTGATCCCAAGCGGCTCTGTCAAAATCTGGCCAAGACTGAAAGGGGAAGCGGCGCCTGAACAGGCCTGGTGCTGTGTTGGTTGCCATAAGAGCAGCTTCTATGAGCAGGGTGCCTGAGCCGCACATTGGGTCTGCCAGGACCCCTGTAACCAGATCATGCTACTGCTGAATCCTAATGACTCACAGCGTGCCCAAATAGGCCAGGTGCTGTTTGCTTGGCCATGAGCGCATCCTCTATAAGCAGCATTCCAGAGCTGCACATTGAGTTTGTCAGCCCCATATAAGTACTGAATGCTCAGGGTTCACAACATTGTGCTTTGCTAGGCTCAGAGAGGCTTGGGCTTGTGTTGGTGACCATGAGAGCAGTCTGTATGAGCAGTGTTGCAGAGCCACACATTGGGTCTGCCAACCCCCCCCAATCAAACCATGCTACTGTTCTCTGTCGATCTGACATTGTCAAGCAAGACAGTTGCAGTACATGCCTGACAGATGTCTGAGCAAGCAACACAGCCAGAGTACTCCATCAACACCTATCAGGGTACAGCAAGAGAAACAGTCGCAGCACTCCATCAGCGGGCATCAGAGTGTAGCAGCTTGAAAACTTGTAAAACAACACAAAGGTAGACATTGCACCTGCGCACCTCCTGAAGCCATTTTTGCTGGCCAGTCCGCCAGTGACAACATCCCAGCCGCTGCTGATTCATTGAGTGAAGAGGCATGCATCATAGTCCTGTAGCCTCGCTTGTGGAGGGACTGGCCACTTAGGTCCAAGTAAAGGGAGCACTCATCCCTGAAGAGGGCTGCATACAAGGGCAGGTCTGCTATCTGCCCTGACTCTGGAGGAAATGGCTTAGTGCCCCTGCACATCCATTAGTCAACTCTCAATACTACTGGAAAGTTGGGTACCAATTTGTACTGAAAATGTCACAGCTGTTGTTGCAGATATGCAAGCACGACTGAGCAGTCTGGTACATGGTTGTAACTGCTGTAGGCAGCCTAGTCTGTAAGTCTCAAAATAAAGCAAATGCCAAAGGCAGCCAACACAAAAAGAGCTGAGCAAAACTTGTGAAGCCTGCCTGAGCATTTGCTGCTCACAAGAAACACTAAACACATATGCTTTGCTTCCAAGCATGGATTTTTGCATCATCTGCAATGTATACCGCATGCATCAGTATAAACTGTAAGCAACAGCAGCAAGTAACATACCTGACATCCCTGATGCTGTCACATATAGCATCTCTCCCTCTGATTTGCACCAAGTAGCTTGAGGGTATGTCAGTGCACTGCCTGACCCTAGCTTGAATGCTGAAGGTTTTGCCACTGGGCAGAAGCTTGTTCCAGTTTGCAGCTTGCCTGAAGAAGCTGTAAATCTCATCCCCACCTGCTCTATATGGGTTCAACTGATCTCTGGCAATCAATCTCAAGATCCTATGATAACACAGAAAGCAGCTGACAGGGCAGAGGTCATACTAAAGACGGCGTCATGCATTTACTGCTTGCAGCATGACATTTAAATCAGGCGTTTCAAGAAAGCTCAAAACCACAAGCCTGTCTGGCGAGACAGGGCTTGGGCCACACACACTCAGCATATGTGCTGGGATGTATAGTGATTATCATTATTAGCATGGTGAACAAGGGTAGAGCTGGAGTTCAAGTAGTTATACTGAAGCATTGCAGGCAGTGGCTCCTTGATGGATTGTCTCTCCCTTTGCATTGAGCAGCTTGGGGAAAGGGGACAATTCGAGTACAATTCGACTATGGAATTTGCGCTTAGCTGATAGCAGTCCAGAAGGTTGGCGGAAGGCTGTCAATGACTGCCTGTAGTGCTGTCATGAGATCAACTACCTGATGCCTGATCGCAGCCATAGACTGGCCCTGTAGCCTACTAGGTCTGAACCCCTGTAGACATATGCAAATCGGGTGAGAAGGCTGTGATGGTTCAGCAGACCACAGTGCAAAGATGTTGTTGTGTTGAAGATCATGCAGACCTGAAGTGAACTCCAGCTTTGCCAGGAGCAACATGCTCAGCTCCAATCTGCACAGAGCTGAGCTCAGCAGCTACAACCTCTTCCAAGCCAGGATGACAGGTTGCGTAGTAGATGTAATCGCTTGAGAGGGTGTCAATTGCTTGCTGTTGTGTCCAGTTTGATTTCGCCGGGAGTCCGGTTTGCTGTCCAGCTTGAGAGGGCCGATCTTGCTCCCTGTTGAAGCTTGCCGCAAAATGCTGAGATTCGACTGCTGCACGCGTCGGGAAACGTGCAAACTGTTTGCTGCTGAAGGCTCGTCTAAGGCCGCGGTCCTGCAGCTCAGCTTGCCGTAAATCACGGTTGTGGTCGTCAGGTGGCAGAAAAACTGGCAACTGACCTGTAACAAGGTGTGTTTTGTCAAAACTGCCGCTGGCCCGCGCACGAAACTACATGACAGCATCAACGAGCGATCCACAGAGCTGTGACGCCGTCTTGAAGGCTTGAAAGCTGGCTATGCCGCTGCAGCCTGCAGGGCTCGGTCAAACTTTGACTGAATGCGTCGGTTCATCTTCAGTTGGTCACATCGTGTATTTCTTTTTCCTCCTCACTAAATTTGCAGGCTGACAAAAGGAAAACGACAAAAGCTTTTGTTGTGAACTCTTCTTGGCAGGAGAGTGTAAAGAGCTCACCATCCTACCTTGATCACGGCAGACACTCCAGATCGTTTCAATTTGCCAATAAACAATCATGCCGCCAATGGCTACCTCGAGAAACTGCATGTTGCTGAGGCTTTGGCGAAGGTCAACACCTGTTTGCATGCTGCAAGGCAAACTTTGAAGCAATAGTGGACTTTTACAAAGCCAATGCACCTGACATCTAAGTAAGCACTCTCAAGATAAGATTATTGTAGCAATAAGCAGGCATGCTGCCACATCAAAATTCCAAAATTGCCTGACACCTCTGAAAGTCAAGTCATCTACTCACACGTCTCATAGCTCGCATCAACTGAAAATGTCAACGTGCACATAACAGAGTACAGACGCACAGACCCTCTAAGTCATCATTTCAAACCTGAAGTCAATACAGTGACGCTGTCAAGGTACTCAAAACTGCCGCTATCAACATATTTACTCTACATTTGCAGCTTTCTGTTTCAGATCTTCCAAAACAGCTTTGAGCTCATCAAGGCGTCCCAAAGCAGTCTCAAGCCTTTGTTGCTCTGCCGCTGTCAGTTTCTGAATTGGGTCAATTACGCTCTGAATGTCAGTGGTGCACTGGGTCACTGCTGTGTCAAGCTCGTGTTGCATTTTATTGTCCACATCCTGCAACATCATGTTATAGATAAGCCAAAGGACTTGTGACTGGAAGCATTGCAATGAGAGATCAAGCTCATGCAAGGTTGAGGCCCCGACTGAACGCTCAGGCAGCATGCAAAGCGCAGACTTTACTGAACAATGGTCACTGACATGTGCCAACTAGTTCTTTGCTTGTACCACGCTTGCATTGTCTATCCAGTCTTACAGCAGGCTCACTGGTGTGTAAAGTGTGCAGTATGCTTCATGATGCAAATGGTGCAATTTGGACCAATCTGTGAACCAGGGAATATAGATGAGGCAACAGCAGTCAGTTATGGTCACCTTTGCAAAGTTGCCAGCAACTTTCTCTAGCTTTTCCTTAGCCTGAGCCCGTTTCTGTGGCAAGCCTAGGGTCGCTATGTAGCCAGCCAGCCCAGCAACACCTAGTGCTAACAAGTCTTCCACAGTGTTCTGGAGCACGCTTGTCAAGACAAGCCCAAAGGCGCCGGCACCTGCAAGATTGCATCAGGCTGAGAAAGCTGCAAAATGTGAGGCTACAGGTCCTTGGGCACAAGCTAATCTCATGTGATTATGCACCTCCATGCATTAGCTTCAGCAACAAGATATAGGGCGCAAACAAAGGGAGAAGGCCATCAGAGCAGGAATGCCTGAATTCTGTCAGCTCACACCCAAAAGCAAAACCCAATAATGTGCTTCCACTGCAGAGTTTATCATCAGCAGCACTTTGGGAGCAGCACATGCATTGTCTGCAAAAGACATCAACTTGCTGCATCTCTGTGCTAGCTGTGCTGAGACAAAGTTACACTTTATGCAGGCAATATGAAAGGTGGACACAACAAAATGGGACAACTGCCAAACATCAGCAATCGTACAGGCGGACAGCACCTGTGACTGTGCCAGCAGTGCCCACCAAGGCCTCCCGGATCTCTTCTTCAAGCAGCATGGCTGCGCCAGCGGGCTCAAAATGCGACACCACCTGCAGACTCGCATGGCGTCATTACTAAGCAATCAATCAATCAATCAATCAATCAATTGATGTCTTGGTAGATACAGCAGCAGTAAGTCATCACAGACTAAGGGATTGTCTATTGAAGACCCTCAAGGCATTAACGATGCCAGAAAGCATGCTACATACAATTTCCTTTGCATGACTAACTGTTGAGGATGCCAGCCTGAACCCGCTATGAGGTCTTTACACAATGGCAGCATGGTGACAGAAAGCCACAATTGACTGCATGAATGCACACATGACGTGTCCTGGATTGCATTCTTTTGTTGCTTATTTGCAAGGGAAACAAACAAAGCCCAGTATGCCTACAACAAACCAAGCCACACCTAAAGAGCAGTCTCTTGCTGCTTATTTGCCAAGGACACCGGCCTGCCTGAGTAGCGTGACAAAAGGCTACAAAGAAAGCAAGGACGTAGGCAACAAATGCATTACCTGCAGTGCAGTCTCTTGCTGCTTATTTGCCAACGATACAACAGCCTGGCTAACTTCAGCTTCGTCTCGCGAGGACAACAGGCTTTGAGCGTTTCTCCATTGCCGCCTTTCTTCAGCGGATGCATTTGGATTGGAATCACCGCCTTGCTTTGCATGCTGCTGAGGATGCAGCACTGACGCTGAGCTGCTAGCTAGCTGCTGCATTCGCTCATCCGCAAATGCTCGATATTTGCGTACTTGCCGATCGCAGTTCTCTCGCATCCAGGCGCTGTGCTCTGAAACCATGTCTGTCAGTTGCCTTGTGGCATCACCTATAATTTCTCCCTGAAGAACAGCAAAGCAACCGTCAGAATGTCAGTCTTGCTCAGTAAGCCATGAGGGCAATCACAGTTCTCTCGCACCCATGTGCTGTGCTCTGAAACCATATCTGTCAGCTGCCTTGTGGCATCACCTATGATCTCTCCCTGAAAAGGCAAGTATGACTGTCAGCAAGGACGTTTCCTGTTGAGGAGTCATGAAGAGCAGTCACAGTTCTCTCGCATCCAGGTGCTGTGCTCTGAAACCGTATCTGTCAGCTGCCTTGTGGCATGTCCTATAATCTCACCCTGAAAATCAGTGGAGTGCATCTCAGCACGAGAATCTTGTTTGGGAAGTCATGGCTGCATTGCATATGGAAACCTCTCCATGCGTTACAAAGCCTGTAGGACAAGCACTCTTTTGAAGCTGCTGAGGTGCAACACATGGTGTGTACAACAAAGAGCTCTTGGGAAGCTGACCAAAATATCAGCAGACCAGAAAGCTTAAAAACATGACTGTGCAAAGACACGTGAAACTCTTCTTGCAATGTAAGCGCTTGGCGTGCAGTCCTGAGTCTGCCATCACACAACATCAAATAAATGCTGGGTTGTGCTGCGAGCAAAACCTTTTTACTACATGAGAAATGAGAAATGATTGGAGCACAGACTTTCAGATACTAACAAAAGGCTGCAAAGGACAGAAGAATCTCACCTGAAAGCTTTTGGAGACTGGAAGTTGGCCTTGCCCAAAGACATATGCTGGTAAGGTGCTGAAGTTGTTGAGCCAAAGAGTGCAGTCCACAAAGCAACACTTGCATCTGACAGCATCTCAAAATTGGATGAAAAAGAACTTCACCTGGAAGCTTTTGGAGACTGGGAGTTGGCCTTGGCCAAAGACATATGCCGACAAGGTGCTGAAGTTGTTCAGCCGAAGAGTGCGGTCCACAAAGCGTTGTGCTCTCTGCACTGCACCATTCACTGCTGTTTGCCCCACCTGCCGCTGAGACAAGCTAGCCTTCTGCATCTCTGACTGGAAAGTTTCTAGCTCTGACTGAACGTCTGCCACAGCCTTTGCTTCCTGCACGGACAAAATAACAAAAACTAGTCATCACTGTGGTCGTAATTTTTGCAACAGTTACTATCATCATTGAGACAAGCTAGCCTTCTACCTCTCTGACTGGACGTTTTCTTGGTCTGACTGAACCTCTGCCACAGCCTGGCTTGCTGCATCAAATGTTCCCGTTAGAACAGGTTGCCATCACAAAGAAAGAAAGAACAGCCTGTGCTGTTCAGCCAAAGTGTTCTGTCCACAAAGTGGTGCGCCCTCTGCACCGCACTGCTGACTGTTGCTTGCCCACTTGCCGTTGAGACAGGCTGGCTTTCTGCATCTCTGATTGGAAATTTTGCAACTCTGACTGTACATGTGTGACAGCCTTTGCTTCCTGCATGAATAACAATAACAATTGAGTTGGAGCCATCACTGCGATGACTAGTATCATCAGCATTAGCATTAGCAGCATCGTCATTTGTACGATGGTTGTTGGTGCTGCTGTTGCTATATTTATCATTGCTGTTCTTGTCAGTGTGTGTTATTACTATTGTTGCAATTGCAAGGATCAAGCATCAAGCATCAAGCAGTTGCTGATCAAATGAACATGGCGCATTTTGCCGAGGTCAAAATTGTGTGGCAGTTTCAAGCTGCTGAGACAGCTGGTCCTGTGTTCAGTGACACAAAAAGTCAGTCAAGCCAGCAAATCTCAAGGGCTTCTCACACGCCATTGAAAGGCAACACAACCAAAAGGTGACTGCACCAAAGAGGAGAGTACTAGGTTCAAACCTGTGTAGCAGTCTCAAACTGTTCAGACAGCTGGTTCTGCGCAGCCTGTAGTACAGCATCTGCCACAAGTAGGGGCGTCTGCAGCTTCAATCGGACAGACTTCGCTGCCGCTACATCACAGTGCATACATCAAAAAGAGGTCTGACCTATGTGGCACTCTGAAGCTGTTCAGACAACTGGTGTTCTGTCTCATGGCATCTGCCACAAACAGGGGCGTCTGCAGCCCCGTTTGGACAAATTTACTTCACTGTGTGAGGAACGTTGACATTTGCATCACCCTGGAGTCAGCATTACGTTGCAGACATTGCCGCATCAGGTCCACTGAAGTGTTGAAGCCCTGATCGGACAGGATGCCTGGCTGATGCTATGATAACAAAGATGTAAACAAATCAAGCAAAGTCTTATGGAGTCAAACCTGTGTTGCAGTTTCAAGCTGCTCAGAAAGCTGGTTCTGTGCAGCTTGCAGTATGGCATCTGCAACAAACAGGGGCGTCTGCAGCTTCAATCGGACAGACTCCCCTGCTGATGCACCACCCACCAGGTAGTCAAAGATGAACTGCTCCAAGTTGCCATAGTGACTGGCATCCCATCGCTGATCCTGTTGTAGCTGTCCAGAGCTAGAAGATTCCAAAGGACCTGCGCAGACATGAGTTACTGCATGAGCGCCCTTTCAATGCTGCGGTGCCACAACCACAAGGCAAGGTAAATGAGCAAGCCAGCTGCGATCTTGTTGTTGCAGTGCGTGGCACCCCACTGGTCTTGTTGTAAATGCCCAGAGCTAGAGGATTCTAAGGGACCTGTACAAAAGCCCAAGTCAGCGCATTCACGTTGGTAGTCAAAGATGAACTGCTCCAGATTGCTGTGATGACTGACGTTCCATTGCTGATCCTGTTGTAACTGTACTCTGTTTCATTTAGAGCTGTGGCGTTGACGAGTCTGGGTCTAGGGATGACAAGAGTTGAACGATTTTACACAAGTCTCTTGGTCTGGAACGCTGATGCATCACTCACCTTGTTGCGCCTACTCACCACTACCGAGTGCAAGGAACATAAAGAAGCGAGGCAGATGTGGCAATCACTGGCAGTGTGCAACAATCCCTCTGAAGCCAGACAAGCAAGTTTGGGGACAGGCGCCTCTTTGCCTCATTGGCGTCGTATTTTGCTTGCAAGCTAAATTCTGTGGCATGTAAACATGACCCCATTATGACGGTGCTAAAGCATGATGCCTAGCTGGGATTGCCTGCAGTTCTCAGGGCCAGAGATTGCAATGCTAGGCACACCAAAAAAGAAAATGCATAAATGTCAAAATGGCAGTTTGACACTCTTGGCTCCAGGTTGTGCATAGAGAGCTGATGAGAGCTGTTGCTGCTGTCCTTGCACGCAGAAATTGTATAGAGTGCATGTCTGCAACCTCAACAACAAAGTGTACAAAGAACAAGCATGCCAGCTTCTTTCAAGCTCCCTGCACTCAAAACAGGATGCAAAACTGCCAGACGATTTTCACAGTCACTGCAATCAATCTGATATCTTGCAACAGCTGCTGCTATTATACACTATTGCCTAAAATGCTACTGGGCGGCAAACACCAATAGTTGCTGAAGTCGCTGTTACAATTTGCAATGCGCATGGGGGATCGTCAGCTATGTACTTGAAGCGCATCTGAGCGGCATCTGAGTGGCGCCTGCTGATCCATTTGCAAGACGGATGTAGAAATATGCAGCCATTCAATTGTGCACAAAGTGCAGCTGAATGGCAAGCACACCTGCTGAGCCATCTTCAACAGCCAGCTTGGCAGCCAAAGCCAGGCGTGAGCTCATAGGAATGACTTTGGCAGCATCCACGTTCAACAGCCGCTTGGCATTGTCAGAGATGCTGAGCGATGTTTGCTTACACAGCTTTACCGACATGCAACAGGCAATGAGAGATATCAACTTACCAAAGGCACTTGACGCAGCAGAGCAGCCAGAACTGTACCTGCTGAACCATCCTCAAGAGCCAGCTTGGCAGCCAAAGCCAGGCGTGAGCTAACAGGAATGACCTTGGCAGCGTCAACATTCAACACCCGCATGGCATTGTCAGCCACAAACTGCACCACTTCTTGCACCTCACTGTCACTGCTCAGCATATCGACCTGCACACGCGGTCAATGTTGCTGTCCACCACAACCGTGCCTACAACAGTCATTGCCCAAACATGGCAAACTGATTCCCAGTACTGCAAGCCTTGCATGGTCAACATATCTACTTTGGCACTTAGGCCTATCTAGGTGCTTCTTCAACATATTCATGCCATCTGTGCACACCATATCGCAAACCCACTTTCACAAGCTAAGGTGCCTGGAATCGCTCAAGGCATGGCGAGAGGGCCGATTCAGTGTATTGCTACCCAAGTCTGTTGTGCACACATACAGTATACGGCACTGTGTAGCAACAGGCGCTGTTCACTGCTGCAAGACAGCGCTGCTCATTTCAATGGTTTGTTGATAAATGATGGTATTATGTTTAGCACGTTTTTGCTGAAGTCTAAGAATGAATTTATTTGTACCTGTAAGAATTGAATGCTGCAACACTCAAACACGTTGAGTGAGAGCATGTTGCAGTGCACTAACATGTCAATGAGTGCTGCACCTGCATGTTGCTGCTTTGCATGAGCAATTCTGCCTCTTGATTGTGTGCAAGTCCATGCTGCACATGCTTGTCACTGTGTGCAATGCGCTATACAATGTATGTGGACAATCACCAGCCACGCCTTGTGTTGTCCTGCATTTGCACCAAAGTGTCCATGCATGGATAGCTGATCTGACCGTTTTTGCAAGAGACACAGTTTTCTCGCCCCGATTGCCTGATATGCTTCAGGAAATTTCACTTTGCTCTGAGTGAAAGCCTGGTCAGCGCTCATGACAACACCCAAACACAAAGCAAAATACAAAGCTTGGCAAGAAGTCTGACCTTGTTCACCAGGAACACAACTTTCTTGCCCCATTGACGGATGTACTTGAGAAAATTCACTTCGCTCTCAGTGAAAGGACGGTCGGCGCTCATCACAAAGAGCACCAAATCCGCTCTTGGCACGTACTCCTCAGTCAAGCGCTGTTGCCTATCTAGGATTACATTGGTGCCAGGTGTGTCAACAACATTTATCTCTCGAAGAAGAGGAGCAGGAAGCCGCCGGATGAAGAAGCCATCCTGATTCTGGACAACTTCTTCTTCGCCATCTTCCAGCGACTTGAGAACACTGATTTCGTTTGTGGTGGGAAGAATGCCCTCTGCCAAATATCTGCGGCCATAGAGCAAAGCCAAAAATGAGCGCCCATGGTCCCCGCATGAGCTTTCAGACTTGAACCATGCGTCTTAAGTGCATATTGTGTTGAGTGGAGTTCACGGGCGGGGGGGGATGGGGGGGGGGGGGCTGCNNGGGTGGGGGGGGGGGGGGGGTGGGGGGGGGGGGGGCTGCAAACTGCCAGATACTTGCAAGCATAAGCTAGCCTCATGCTGACCTGTTAAAACATTTCAACAGCTCTTATCTTTTGACCACAACGTTGGTCAAACAACAGTTGCTTGTAACATGACTGCTGCAAGCTGTCAGCCTCACAGCTTGCACGTCAAGAATACATGACGCTGCGCCTATGACATTGTGACAGATGCAGTGACTGGAAAAGCTGATGTGAGGTTGCATCTGTAGAAACGCACACCATACTTAGCAAATGCCATCCTTGCAAGCAGATGTTATACTTTGGCCAGCAGCAGTGCGGATTTTGCTACCCAACAGGGCATGGAAGTCCAAGTACAAAAAGTTGCATTGGATCTCACCTGCTGCCCAGAAGTGCATTGATGACTGATGACTTGCCAGAGTTGAACTCCCCAACCACAACAAGCAAGAACAGTTCATCCAGCTGTTTGATGGCATCTGTCAACATGGACATTTCTTCCATCTGAGGTGTCGCCTGTTCTAGTAAGCCGTGTAGCTGCTGCAGCAGCTGCCGTTCAGCTTCCACCAACTCCTCCTTAGCTGCACTCAGCAGCTTATTGCCCTGCCCTAGTCTTGCAAGACCATTCCCGCCTGCAATGAACCCAATTTGTGAATCATTACCACAGCGACCTTTCAGCATGGACAATCCTTTCATCTGCGACGTCGCCTGCTCTAGTAAACCGTGTAACTGCTGCAGCAGCTGCCTCTCAGCTTCCACTAGCTCCTCCTTAGCTGCAGTCAGCAACTTGTTGCCCTGCCCCAGTCTTGTAGGGCCATGTTTGCCTGCAGGGATGTAATCACATGCTCATTGAACTGACCAGTGATACATCTGCTGCATGTCTGTGACCTCTGAAGGAGTGCAGAGATTACAAAATGACAAAAGAAATGGTGCCAAGAGCCAAAGGCCAAGCAGTACAAAGAAGTGGTGTTTTGTCTTTAAGTATACATTGACGTCTGAAGATGCTGACCTCATGAAAAGACACTTGCAAAACACACCCTGCGCAAATGCCCAGTGAAACGTGCCCACCTGACTTGTGCTCTTTGCTGGTCTCTGGATGAGCAATCTCTGGACTAGCAAGCACAGCTTCCAGGACCGCTTGAACCTGAGCATCTGTTGCAGTTGCTTGGCTCTTGCCAAATGACTGAGCCAAGGAGGGCAGCAGTGCAGGGGCAAGGGCTATTCCATCCAGGTCAGTTTGCCGTAGGGCTGAAGCGTCAGCATCATTCTCTGCTGACATGAATGCAATGACTGGAATGGCATTCTTGCTGCGCTGCTGCTTGGCGGCCTGAATATCTTCCTTTGTGGGGAGCTGTGAGTCTGTGCCCTGTCAACAAAGCGCAGCACAATCAGTTATACTGCTACGCATCGCTGTCTGCTGACGTAGAAGCAATGACGGCAATACCATTCTTGCTGCACCATTCTTTGGCGGCCTACATGTCATCTTTTGTGGGGGGCTTTGAGTCTGTGCCCTGAAGAGCAAACACAGCACAATGAGCAACAGCATTGCAATGGATACGGCTGAAGCGCCAGCATCACTGTCTGATGGCATGAACGCAATGACTGGAATTGCAATCTGCCTGCGCTTTGGTTTAGCAGGCTGAATGTCAGTTTTGTGGGGAGCTGTGAGCCCGTGCCCTGTTAACAAAGCATGGCACAGTCAGTTGTACTGCAATGCATTGCTGTCTGATGGCATGAGCACAAAGACTGGAATAGCGTTTTTGCTCCGCTGTCGCTTGGCAGCCTGCTGTCATCTTTTGTGGGATGCTGCAAGTCTGTGCCCTGTGCATGACATCTTGTTGTGACAAACGGCTCGGACAGCCTGCAACTGTGTTGACAGCAACAGCACATGGCCAAGCAGCAGACTGCCTGAAAATGCAAGTCGAGACAGAATACCTACCAGCCTAAGGTCTGAGACCCTTTCACAGATACATATGTGCATAGCAGGTTCAGGGGAGCCCCAGCAGCAAGCAAAACAAGTACGCTCATGCTGTGCTGCTGCTGCTGCTGCTGCTGCTGCTGCTGCTGCTGATGACATCAACAATTGTAACTGCGCCAATGCCAAAGGCACTGCTGCTGCTGCTGATGATGCTGACAGCGACAAGTGTGCCAACAACAATGATATGATATATGATATGATATGATGCTGATGACGCCAATGGTACTGCTTGCATGCATTCTGCCAGGCGTACCGCCAGGTAGACCAGACCAATGCCCTTTGATGCAGCACCGACCCACTAGCAAGCAAATCAGTGATGCTAGATGACAATGATGGTCATGACAACAGCAACAGCAACGATGTGCGTGCAACAAAGATGTTGCTGCTGCTGATGATACTGCCTTCATGCATGCACCTCCGTGTGTGTATGCAGTACCTGCAGAAAGACCAGATCAGCGCCCTCCGCTGCAGCATTGACAGCATCAGAACCTGAGCTCACAATGCGGCCCACCAGCCCACCCTTCTGTAGCATGCGCCTCGCCACCACTGTAGGCAACCCTGCAAAGCGTTCATGGGCAATGTGTCAGTCCATCTTCGCTTGCTCTGTCTGAGAATGATGCACTACATGTGACATTAGCTGTGTGCATGCACAATGCGGCCCACCAGTCCGCCATTCTCAGCATACGCCTAGTCACCACTGTAGAGAGCCCTGCAAATTTTGCATGGGCAACTAATCATGCTATCGTAATCTCTGTCTGATGATGCACCATGCAAAATCAGCTTGACGCGTCGGAGACGCAACTGCGCATAAGCGTTGTAGTGCAAGGAATGGTCGTTTTCACTTGCTGCGTCTGACAAACACGCACCACATTGAAGATCTAGCTGACGGACCCTCAAGCGCAATTAGTTCAATCTGCATGTGAAATTGATCTGAGCACGCTGACAGCAATCTGCACGCGTTACAAAGACTTGACATTTGCTTGCAGGATCACTGTCAGTTCAAGGATTTGATGTTCACACATTGAGGGATGCTGGGCCATCACATCCTTGACCCTCTGCATTTTGGGCTAGAACATCAAGCAAACGCAGGTTGACTAAGCCTTTGACACTCTGCATGATGGTTGGCAATATTGTGGAGATGCAGGGTGGGTTGCCATCTCCATGACTCTGTGAAGTTGATCTTTTGATGATGGGCTACAGCATTATGCAGGTGCAGAACGACTGCTACAGTAAACTCTGGTTGTAAGGACACTCCATGTAAAAATAATGCCATGGGTAATTAATGACTGCAATCTGGCCGCAGAGGTCTCTCTGAGCAAGGACAATTTGATGCAAGGATAAGTCTGTTGGTGACCAAAGCAGTCGTTACTAAGGCAGCTTACTGTACCTTTTGAGCTGAGCACCACTCCATCAGCCTCAGCTGCATCTGCTATATCTGTGCGGTCAGCAACAAGCAGGACAGCACGTCCCCGCAACTGGCCCTTCAGTTTCCCCGCTGCTTCATAAAGGGCTGCACCATCGCTTCCAGAAGTGTCTGTCAGAAGCACTGCAGTGATGCCACCTGCTACAGCTTGAGATAGGAGCTGATCAAAGGTCTCCTGCTGCAAGACGTCCTGGGCTGACACGCTCAAAATACAAGCAGGTAGCTTGACGCGGGCTTGCTTTTTGCCTGCTGGGAAAACGCTGGCTGTCTGCGATTTTGAGCTGGCGACAATGCAGGCAGCGTGCCTAACTATGGGACGTGTTGCTGCACTGCTTCGTCTTTGCACTGTCGGAGGAGCTAGCGTGCGCGCACAAAATTGCCGATGCGACG
The DNA here is from genome assembly GCA_002118135.1 of Trebouxia sp. TZW2008. Classification (NCBI taxonomy): domain Eukaryota; kingdom Viridiplantae; phylum Chlorophyta; class Trebouxiophyceae; order Trebouxiales; family Trebouxiaceae; genus Trebouxia; species Trebouxia sp. TZW2008. The sequence continues at coordinate 4,455 of BDIU01000257.1, read as the reverse complement.
GTCTGGCGGGTAAGCGCGAGCGCAGACAACCGCAGGCAGGTAAACCCGTCACAACGGTCTGTCTCGAGTTCAGCAACATCTTATCAGGCAATCTTGCCCGTATATCCGGAACGCATCAGCTGGCGCTCCTCGATTGCACAGTGTAAAGTGGCAGAGCCGCAGATGGCGAGGTTTGCGACAGTTCAGCAGAATCACAATGCCGCTCGACACACGTTGCACAGCAGCAGCACGGGCCGCTGATGCGAACACTTCGCACGCGCAAGAGCTCGACCCACACGCGCACGGGGTCACGCAGAAAGCAGCGATGTAATCTGAGCAGCACTCACAGGTGATTGTGGCGCAACTAAAAACTATTTGCTTCGAGATGATCAGTCGATGCGAAAATAAACGAGTTTGGACAGGTAGTAGGCAAACCTAATAGGGCAGGCCGAGCACAGCACGCGCCTAGCGCAGCATGCTCGGCACCGTGCTGTGCCTGGGGAGGAGGTAGCGCGCTCCTGCGCGTTGCCCTGATGGCTTGTGCATCGGCCTAACCTTGGCGTGAAAAAAAAGCTGTCCTGCGCCTTACGTGCACTGCTTTGGATTCGCGTCTCGTTCAAGTTCGCGTGTTGCGAGAAAGTTGTCGCTGTCAGCCTTGAGCGCTGCAGCAGACATGGCTTGCCTCACAGGGTAACGAATGTGTAGCATACGAGCAGCTGATTGAGAGCGAGCTGGCATGGACAAACGGCAGCGCTCAGAGTGGCAGTCTTTGATCTTGGATACCGAGCAGTTGCACGAGGAGCGCAGAAAGCGCAGGCGTCTTTTGCGCGATGAGACACGAGCAAAGGAAGACGAGCTGCAAGACTGGTTTGATGAGGAAAGTCTGCAGATGGATCGACGCAGAAATGACCTGCTGTTACGGGTCACATCGACCGAGCACACTACTGGACGCCCTAGTGCTAGCGCCAGCATTCGCGAAGCTGAAGCAGTCACCAGCAGCAGCCCAGCAGACACAGAGCACCTGCTGCAACATGCAGCATGTGCCTCTCCTCATCGGGCTGCAGTGCAGCAACTCGCTGTACCACCAGATGACAGACAACCAGGCAGTCCTCCCAGTACCGTGTTTGATTTAGAAGTTGAGATTGAGACTGCTTTGCAAGGCCAGCAAGCGCAGGCTGCATCTGCAGAAGAGCCTGTTGGTCAAATCCCAATTGAGCGTACAGATAATGACGTAGTTCAAGCTGCAGCCACAGAAGAGCTTGTCAACCAGACTCCAGGAAGCAATGCTGGTAGTGATACAGCTCAAGCTGCAACTGCAACAGAGTATGTCAACCACAGTCCAGATGGGCATGCTGGTAGTGCCGTAGGTCAAGCTGCAGATGTGGAACAGCTTGTCAATCACAGCCCAGCTGGGCATGCTGGTTGTGCCACAGCTGAATTCGGCATTCAGCAAACAGGCTCAGATGGGATGGCGCAGAGATCATCCTCAGCAGCTTCGTACATCCCAGCACAAGGCCATGATCCATTGGACAACATTGAAATTGATGTTAGTCACGTCATCCCTGTGGCCAGGCAAAGGGATACGGGCGTCACCACTTACATGTTCTGCGGACTACGCACTAGCAGAAGTAAGCCTGCTTGCTGTCATGCACCTGACCTTGCTGCAGTCAATCCTGCAGCAGCTAGTTCCTAGCCCCTGTCAATGCAGAGAGCAAAATGCAACAGGCATTGCTGCAGTCAATGTTGCAACAGCTGATGCACCTCCCCTGCAACTGTGAAAAGCAAAATGCATTCAGCCTTGCTTGACCTGTTCATGCAACAGGTGCTGCACCAACGCTGCAATCGCAAAAATCAATCAGCCTTGCTTTAGTAATTCTTGCAACAGATGCTGTCCCCCCCCCCGCCCCTGCAACTGCAAAAGTCAAAGTTCATAAAGCATTGCTGCAGTCCTTCTCGCAACAGATGCTGTACCATCCTGCCACTGCAAAAGTCAAGAGGCAAAACTCACTGCTCATACAACAGCTGCTGTACACTCCTTGCAGCTGTCAGGTCAAGCGGTAACCAGCCAAACACTTCTGACACATGCACCTCGTTGTTACTTAACATGCATGTTGGGCAGCTTTAAATCACCAGTCAGGTTGCAGGGTCAATCAGCTGCTTGCAAGCACTCTTTCAGTTCTTCTTGAGGAAACGGCTAGAAAAAGAAAACAGTCCAAAAAGGATTGCACATTAGGCATCATGATGCGAGCCTGAGAACACTGCTCAGACCAAATTCTAAAGTTACTTGAGCTGACATTGGTGGTCAAAACACTTTCCAATCTAAATTAAGTCATTGACAATGTAGCATTGCTGTAGGATGACTGTTTTGCAAATGGCGTCTAGAACTTTGGAAGCCTCTAACCTTGGACCCTTTTCAGGCACAGCCAGTCAACGTCTTGCCTTGGGTTGCCAATGCTCATGCAACACAAGTCCAGCGTAGACTGCAGACCAATGATGGGAGCCTCTTTTTAGTATTGCTGAACAAAGACAATGCTGCTGCAGGAAGGTTGCCTTGCAAGTGGCCTCTAGAACTGTGGAAGCCTCTAGCCTTGGACCCTGTTCAGGCAAAGCCAGTGTCTGTCTTGCCTAAGGTTGTGTCTGCTCAGCATGCACAGCGTAGACTGCAAACCAACGATGCAGCTCTGGTAGACAACAAGTCTCTGGCAGGCTTGGTGGATCAGAGTGACATGAGCCCTGACTTGTAAGTCTCACACATGTTTCACCTGCCTGCTATTGTGGGCACTCTGGCCTGAATCAACCTTGCTAGCCTATGCAGAAGAGAACCAGCTGAATTGCCCCATCCTAAACTCGCTTAGATTCTTCGCTCATCTTGTCAGTAACCCACTTTCTCAGTGCCCAGGTGTCAAATGGTGTGCATTGCATGTGGGGTATTATGTATATTGATGGTCTGCATAAAGTCCATGTTGTCAACTTTGCCTCAAGTTCAAAAATCAAACTTGCATTGCTAATCAGGTCACCCCTACTGCCATGCTGGCGTAATTAGCAACTAGTACTTTTTAGGGCATGCAATGAACTCAATGCATGTTCATGGGCAACTCGCGTCAGCTTCAGCAAATTCCTTATGTGTTGTCATGTCCACACAGATGGTCAGAGCTACTTACTCCCGGCCCATCATGCCTTTGCAAAGAGTTCAGTCAAGACGTACGGCACAACATGTGGCAGAACCAATTATGGCACAAGCGTAAGGCAGCCAAAGAGGTTGTGTCAGAGAGCGATGATGAAGAGTCTCAGCACTTTGGCATCCGTCAAGAGATTGGGGATGACTCAGATGCTGGTGAAGAAGAAGATGCAGATGTGCTGCCTTTGTATGGGCAAGATGACGATGACTTTGGTGACTCTAGCTCTGAGGTCAGTTGCTTTCAATATCATATAACTTGTACAACACTCGAAACGGCATGTGAGCAAGATATGCTGACCTATCGCACGGCAGAATGCCTGATGCAACGTTGACAGAAATTTGTGGTGTACTTGGTGAGCAGAGAGACATCACAAATACCAATGCAGCATGTGCAACGACTAGTTGCATGGCAATGTTGCGTTACGCAAACATTTATCATGGATGAATAGCTAGTGACATTGCTGCTTGCAGTACATGGTTGTCGTCTTGTGCTGTAGCAGCAACATCATTCATGCCAGACATGAAAGCTGTCGCTTAAGCATTACACACAGAGCCTGTAGTTTGTCAAGTTGCAGGACTTAATTGAGCATCATAGCGTCTGCAATCTAGGCCAAACATCTGTCTGCTGTATGACGCAGGTTGAACAGTCATCTCAGCCTCCCACCAATGCTGACGAGGACGTTGGCCAGTCTGAAGAAGAGGAGGAGCGGGCTGCCCTTGAGACAGCCTACAAGGCCATCATGACAGGGACAGGACTGGTGGGAACAGCCCTAGTCACATGGCTAGAGAGCTGGATGAAAGATGTTGATGCGGAAACTGCTGATCTGGCCAAGAGAGGCATTGCAAGCTGCATTCCTGGAAGCACAGCAGCTGAGATCCTTGTGCAAAGCAGGCTCAGCAAGGCTGTTGTCCTGGTAGCAGGTAAGCAATAACTGATGGTGCTGATCACAACACAGGCTCTGCTCTTAGCTCAAGTCAAGCTAGAATATCTGTGGGCGTACAAACAGGCAGAAATCCTGATCTCTGCATTTTGTGATCTGTATACTATCTGTATTGTGGCAATCAAGCTGCAAAGTGAAAGTCAAATAGCAGAGCTTCCAGCATGTCTGCTCCAGCTGCCCATGCGCCTTTTGAGCCAGGCCATATGAGCAGTAATCTCCACCCATTCATTCGCTCACTCAGTCACTCACTCACTCACTCACTCACTCACTCACTCACTCACTCACTCACTCACTCACTCACTCACTCACTCACTCACTCACTCACTCACTCACTCACTCACTCACCCACTCGCCCAC
>BDIU01000256.1:2772-354622 GCA_002118135.1 Trebouxia sp. TZW2008 | reverse complement strand
GGCGAAAGCTTTCGGCCCCTTTCGCTGCCGAAAGCTTTCGGCTATCTGCCCGCTCACTGGTTGCAGCAATTGAAAGCTAGACCATGATGCACACTGGCAAAGCAAACAATTTGACCTTGACTGCAAGAGGGAACAAGGCTGGAAATTCTGAATTCGCAAAGAGAAGATGCTTGACTTGAGCAGCAAAGATATTGAAATGTCAGTGCCAGAGCTTGAGACTGCTCGACAATGGTGAATGCATGTGGCAGCGAACGCATCCACAAGAGTGCTCTGCGAAGCTGGGACAAGGCACCAACAAACGCAGCAGCTTGCCATGTCCTGCTGTGTTATAAGCTGAGATGGACTGACACTGGATGGCAGGTGCTTGCTCTACACTGCTACAAGAAGACTATCTGTGAGACCATATGCAGCACAAAAGACGCTTTGTCCTTGAACTCACCTTCAGGTCTGCTTCTGTCTGCTCAACAGTCTTGCCCTTGGTCAAGCCCCAGCGCTGAGCTAGTCTGTGAATATGTGTGTCCACTGGAAATGTGGGTGTCCTGCCGCACAGCATGTCAAGTCTGTCAGCCTGTGCAATGTGATTTGTGCTTGTCAACACTTACTGCATATCTGTCTATATCCAAATCTATCTGTATCCAGATCTACATGACGAGGGATTGTGTCATCGGGGTGCAGCATACCCAACTGCTGTACGGATGACAACACTAACAGCACCGACAAATACACTTGCAGTCCTGTGTCTCACAATGGCACAGTCTTGCAAAGCAGAATGAGAAAACGTTGTGCTGTTGCACTTGCATGTGCAAGCGGCCAATATACTCATAAGCTGTGCAGACAATCACATTAGCAATCCTGTATCATGCAATCAAAGACAAGGTGTGGTTTTGCGGTGGCGCAAGCAGCAGCAAGCCCAACAGCTGTACAAATGACCACACTAGCAGTCTTGCCGCATAGCGCAATAAACACAGGACGAGCCTTTGCAATGGCATACACTGGATGCATAGATACGCATCATCACCTCATTATCAAGAGCCTGACGGCCGGCGCACACAAAGGCTTGCAGATGACAAAGTTAGCAACTTGTGTCTCCTACCAGCAGTCTTGCATCTTGGCATGAAAACAGGCTGTGCCTTCACAGTGACACAAGCAGCCAGCGTACCCAAAGGCTGTGCAGATGACCACACTCGCTGTCTTGTGTCCCACACCCGGCAGCTGCTCAAGCTCCTCAAAGCTCTCGGGCACTGTCCCGCCATGCTGCTCCATCAGCATCTGTTACACATCACGCTTTGTTCTTGGTTTCAGTCAATAAACTGATTCAGTCAACAAATGGGTTTCAGCCTATGCTATCATTGCTTGACGGCTGCTCAAGCTCCTTAAAGCTCCTAAACCCTAAACCCTGCGGTGCTGCTCCATTAGCATATGTTACAAAATACACTGTCGCTGTCACCTTTGATCCACAAATGGGAGTGCAGTGCGTACTGGCATTGAGTGACATCTCTGCAGTCAATATTGATTGACATGAAAAATCATCAGCATCTGATGAACAACAGACACCACACCTTGCCTTATGCAATGAATCAACAGTCAACTGGCAAAACGGGCTACTTTGAGGTGTGGCTGTTCTGGATTTGTTGCAAGCTAAAGCGCAGTCCACTGAAGTCAACATGCATCTTCAGACACGTGTAATGCCATTGCAGGCTGTCAGTGAGCAACAGCAGTTGTGAAGTGCCAAACAGCTTTCATTGATGTACCTTGCTCATGTTGACAATGTTTCTGGCTTTGGTGGGCGCCAGCCCAACCTGCCTGATCAGCTCCTGCACCTCAGCAGCCTGCACACATGCAGACGCATGCCTTTTATTCTCCCTAACAAACATTGACAAGATTCTCCTTATAGCTTGTTAAGAATGCAGAGAGGCGCCAAATAGGCGGTGCACAACAAAGTCCTGCCGCGCCGTGCAAGCAACTTCAAAACCAAGCCGGGAAGCTGCAAGACGCTGAGATGAAACAATCTCCGACAGTCACACATGTTTTGTTGATCCTCATGTGTGATGTCTGGAGTGACAGTCTTTACAAGCACTTGCACACACAATCTCAGATATGTGTGCCTTCATGTGTGCAAAAGGCATTTGTATCGACTGCCATGTTGTCAGTGACAGTGATACTGGCACTGCCAACCTGACTTCAAAGATGTTTCACACACAGCCTCAGTCTTGCAGAGTCTGGCTCATACAAAATCTTAAGGTCAGGCAGAGTATTATGTATGGCACAAAACCTGCCTTGAGCGAGTACCTCCAAGTGAGCCATAGCCTCTGCATCTGGAGCAAGCTTGAACAGCGCTGGTGTGACCTCATTCACCTTCTTGTCTGTTGTCTGCAGTCAATGAGTCAGTCAGTGTGCCGTCAGTCAGTCAGTCAGTATACAGTCACTCAGTCAGTCAGTGTGCAGTCAATCAATGAGAGCAATCAGTCAGTCAGTCAATCAGTCAGCTTGGCACTCAGTCTGCAGTCAGTCAATGAGGGCAATCAGTCAGTGAGTGGAACAGCACAGCACGTAAAATGTGAAGAAGGCAAGGGCCTGCTCAGGGCCAAAGTCTAAGAAGCAAGCATAGACATAGGCGCAATGCATTCCTTCCCCAGATCATGAGGTCAGGCTGATGATGTTGGCCACTATTGAATGAAAATGTCATCAAGCGTTCACAGTGACAGAGGCATTCTCAGTACAAGTCTCAGATGTGTGCATCTGCAGTGAAAGGCTTTTACACAGAGGGAGTTTGCAGAGATACGCAGTTGATATCACAAACGATTCGATGTGAAGAGGCACTGCTGCCTGTCAGGCTTGGGCTTGTTGACGTGTGCAGTGGGCTACCTGAGCTGACAGGATCACTGCTACAAGGAGCTGAAATGGAGACTCGTAGTTCAGTGGGCAAGGAGGGTCAGTGTATAGCTCATTCAGCTGGTCGAAAAGCTGCTCAGCTTTGGCTCGCAGGGGCACAAGATCAGCCTGTGTCCACAGAGTGGTCAACAATGCCTTTCTTGCCTTCGCTTTCTTTGCTGGAGCTGCTGGCTTTTGTCCGGGCTGTTCTACTGCAATGCTGGCAGCTGAAACAGGTACAGCTACAGCTTGGCTGGCCTTGACATCGTCTGCTTGATGCACAGCTCTTTTCCTTTTCTTGTTTGCTGATTTCTTGGCAGGTTGGTCTGCACTGGCCTGACTTTGCTTGACTGGCTCAGCTACAACAGCTTCCTCTTGTATCTCAGTGGAAATGAGCTTGACGCCGGCAGCCAGCCGATCTGTTTGACGTGCTTTGCTGCTACTACGCAAGTTTGGCATTTGCTTTGGCCTGCACCAATCTCTTTTGACCGCCCAAGATCGAAGCAGCTTCTTACTGACCAGCACAGAAGGTCCCCAAGCAGCAGATGCCACGCCCAGACCGAGCTTGCTTCCGCTAACAAGCCCCGCATTCATTAAGTGAATTCTAATTTTGCGCTAGACAAAGTCCTGTGGCATCACATCATTGTTTTTGGCCTGGTGACTCATTTCGCCCACAATCGAATTTTTGATTAGGCAACATCGCTGCTGTGATCTCTGCTTTGACTACAGCAGATGTAGAAGCTCTATGCATGTTGGGACATAGGTTATGAGGGTGTTGCACCTTGGTTCGAGATAACAATCAGCAGGTCCTGAGCAACTGGTCAGCTCCCCGAGAATATCAGCAGTCCAAGGGCATCCCTCCAGTGATGCCCCTTTCGTCCCCCGGTAGGTTTTGGCTTGACAGGTTGTTGAGGTGCAAGCAGCGCAAGGCTGGACTCCTGAATTATGCTTTGAGAATGTGCAGGCGTTAGTGGACCTTACCATTACTCTGAGCGAGACGTCAGCTGTCAAGTAAACGACGAGGATCGGGTATGGGCGCTAGACAGCTTCGAACTGCTCAATAAAGTCAGCAATCCATCATGGGTCGTCATTTCCGGGTCACGCGACGATCCCAACAGGTAGTGCTACCTTTTCTTGCTGTGTTTGTCCCCTAAAGTCTCAACACAAACAAGGTGTTTTCTGGCGCTGCGCAGTCCTGATGGCTTTGTCAACTTTGTCCGCCCAATCTATCAGAATCAGGCATGTAAGCAAAGCCTTGGGGCTTTCCGCTCCAAAGAAGACATCAGAGCGCAGCTGGATAGTCAAAGTCTGCCAGAAAAGCAAAACCGCAGAGAGCTTGTGAAACAGCTCCTTGCAGTAAGCACAAGCAATCAAGCTTTGCTCAGCTCATGCCTTTGCTGAACTGCAATGCGTTAATTCTCCTGACACGATAGGCCAGAACTCACGCATTGCTGATGTTATAATTGTCTGAAGATTTTTGAACAGAATAGGCAGACAGCAATCAACACTGTCATTACTTGGCAGTTCTGGTGAATGTTTTGCTTCAGACTTGTGTCAAGCTTTTTGTGTCAAACGAGATGTCTTTGTTGGCACAGCTCAGCATCGCTTAGCCCAAAGCAGCTCAGCACAAGATGGCACAACATACTATGAGCAGTCATGGCTGTTGGTTGAGGCTCTCACTTTGTGCAGGGGACTGTGCACAGGACATGGGTACAGGCACAGAGCTTGCTGGGTCCTGTCTTTGAGGGCATCTCTGCCAAACACCAGCATCTCACCCTGTTGCAGCAGGTAACACTGAAGTCAGTTTGCAAATGTGCATTTGCACAGAACTCATGCAAGGCCCTGCCAAACCCACACTCCGTGTCAAACATGATATAGTCTGGCGTCTTCATGACTAGGTCCCCGAAGGACAATAACCCGCCTGCCTGTCGCCGGCTTGTGACAATGCAACACTTATATATCGCAGCTATGCAGTTGAGGGACATTTACAGCAGCTGCAGTCTCAACAGCTTGGTGACTTGCAAGCAGTATGCACAAATGCAAGACCAAGCATCTCTTAACTCTCTGCAAATGCAAATGCAGTTTGAGGAGAAACACACATTGCATATAGTTACCTGATGCATGACCTGTGCCTTCGCAATTGCGTGTGAGCTGACTAGCTTGTGCTGTTCTTAAGGCATCAACCGACTCCTACATTCTGCCGAAAGACCCACCCATGGCACAGGGTTACTAGTCGGGCTGCAGAGGCCTGCTGCACAAGACAGCTCTGGCCATGCCCTTGCTGCTTGTATGCTTCATGTCCACTCCTGTGCCTAAATGATGACTTGCGTATATGCCAATGCTGCTCTAAAAGCAGACAAGTACTTCTCCCATGCTTACATTCAAGCAGACTGTTGCACAACTCTACTGTGCAACATGTTTGAGTCAGCTGCTGATGACACAGGCACTCAGAGTTGAGACCTCCCCTGGTGTTGTGGAGAAACGCCACATGACTCAGCTGGAACAGATTGCCTCAGAGGAGTCTGCGCGCTTGGCAGCCATCGACCAAATCATTGTTTATACAAATCTTCATGGGCCTTGATATTGTCTGGTTGCTGATCATGCAGGCGCTGAAGGTTGAGACGTCTCCTGGTGATGTGGAGAAATGCCACATGATGCAGCTGGAACAAGTTGCATCAGAGGAGTGTGCTCGCCTGGCTGCCATCAACCATGTGGCGCCCATTCACACCTTTCAAACTCTTCAACATCGGTTGGCTGCTGATCATGCAGGCGCTGAAAGTTGAGACGTCTCCTGGTGTTGTGGAGAAATGCCACATGACGCAGCTGGAACATGTTGCCTCAGAGGAGTCTGCTCGCCTGGCTGCTATCAACCATGTGGCGCCCATTCACACCTTCATGTTCTCCAACACTGGCCGGCTGCTGATGGCCAACAGGAGAGGCAGAGAGCGCTACAACCACCTGAGTGAGCCTCCTGCATGTCATTCCATGCATGAGCCTCTTTACCTTGCTTGGGTGCTATCATTGTTCTGACACAGCACAGTCATAGCTCCCACAATTAGCGCAACAGGAAATCTCTTGTAAATGTCTTTTGGCTGCCATGATTGCATCGTGACAGCTTTACAATGCCAACACATGATTACCCATATGAGATGCACTCATTGCAGCACCGCAATAGCTCCTGATCTGCACTTTGTGACTACATCCTTTAGCAAGCAATGCATCACCACTCACTACAGTAGTGACATGAGATGTGTCGTTCATTCATGTGTGTCAAAAGCTCGATCCCCAAATCCTGTCACAGACAAGACATGCTTTCAAAGCATAAGCAACATACAACGTCAAGCAAGATACAATGTCATGCAATATACATGACAAGCTTTTCAAGCAGAGCTGAGCATGACACTAGTGTTGCTGCTGCAGACAATGGCAGGGACATCTGTTTGTTGGACTTGTTCCAGCAAGGCATCTACACAGGTACGCCCCTACGCTGTAAACACAACTACTATTTGACTACTTCCCTTTGATAGCATCATGGCTATTTATGCCTGTTACAATTCTGGAGCATGCTAGGCAAGTCATTCTCTTGCCCACATGTCAGCATGCCTTGAGCAGTACGGAACGTATCGCACATGTCTTTATTTGATGCGGTACAAAAGGGTGATTTGTGGATCTTGCGCTTGAACTGGCCTGCTCAGGCATAGTATCATCAATCAGGCATCAAAGTTCACGCACAAGAGCTGCACAGTTGCGCTGCCCAGTAGCTTGCGCCCAAAGCATGCTGAGCATGCTTGATTTGGCACAGTGTTTGTTTTGCCGGCCTGTTGGTGCGTCTTGCCTGTTGGTTAGCACACATATCTTCAGTCTGGTCCTTCTACTGTCCTAGCTTTCCAGCTGCGGCCTCAACTTTGCCTTCTTGCAAGCCTGAACTCTGAACATGCAGAAGATATTTAAATGCTTCAGCCAGTCAACAAAGCTTACCACATGTGCCCCATAATGGCAATGACCACATGCCCGTCAGTCCAAGATAACCATGCAGTATATGACATAGTGGAACATCCCTCACATGTTGTCTCCGTGACAACCATTCTGGCCATGATGCCTAAAGCTGCCCCTGTGTCTTATTTTGCAAATGCAGCTTTCACTTTGGCTGGTATCATAGCAGCTATTTTGAAGGAGCCCGTCACAATGAAATCACGGTCCTGACTTGGCCTGCCCGCTGTCGTAAATGCCAAACATGCTGATGCTGTTGCATCAGATCTGGGGACAACACCTGAAGCTGCCTTTGAGGAGGCTATGAATGTCATCTTTGAGCGCAAAGAAGAGGTGCACCGGTTCTCCATGCCGAACACCAGCCGCAAGCACCCAGACAAAGCCCGCTGGACCCTCTTTGAAATGTGGCCCATCAACGTACGCCCTGTCTCATATAAGTTGGGAGAGCAGATCAAGTGTGCTCTGTTTGCATTGTGGCCCACCTTGATGTGCTTTCCCAATCAGTGTGGGCTCTACTGATGGCTTTGCTCCAGTGAAGCCGCTCATTGAATGTGCAACGCCTATGCTGATGATGCGCTTGAAGGCCAAAGGGAAAACAATTGTTACTCCTCCTCTCAAGCTGCGTGCTATTCATCAGTCCTGCCAGTGATATACATCCTCATTGCCTGTCAAATATCTGCATGTTTGATATCACCTGTTGGTGCTGCCGTCAGTTTTTGGGTTCACTCCCAGCAGTCCCGTCGCAACACATGTCAGCAGCTGCAAATGATGTGTTGATGGCATGTGATGATCATATCAGTATGATTTGTTAATGGCATGCAACGATCATGTCATTGAAGCCAAGAAATGCCGCATGTCCTGCAGGATCCTGTGGATGGTCGGCCAGCAGTTTTGGTCAAGCTGTACAATGTGACCCAGCAGAAGCAGATGCAGGCTGAGCTGCTACTGCAGAAACAGGAGCTGGCCAGGCAAGTAGCCAATTTGTTACATGATTGTCTACATGTTCAGCATAGAACAGGGCAGTGGAAACGTTGCAAGCCATCTTGTCATGTGACAATGGCATCTGTCATTGCAGCTAAGCAGGTCCAGCGCTGCATGTTGGAACAATAAATGGTTAATATGCAAGCTAGTGTTGCATTTGCATCAAGCATACTGTATTGCTCGCAAGTGTTGACTGTTTTGACATGTAGATCTCAATTTATGGCTGGAGTCGTGCATTACTAATGTCCAGAAGATACAAGACAGGCTACTGCAAGTAGTTTTGGCGTCATACAGATTGGAAGGTACTCTTGCACAGCAATGCCTAAGCAATGACGCTGCCTGCAGGCAGTTGCAGCTTTTGGAAGAGCAGAAGCAGCAGCTGGAGTCTTACAATGCCACAATTCAGGAGGAGAAGGACAACCTGCAGCAGCAGAACACAAGCCTGGTTGAACGGCTGGAGGCGGTAGTGAATGAGAAGCTGCCCAGTCACCAGTTTGATGGGCAAACGCCCATTGACAAGACCCTAGACCTGCTGCAGGGTCTCATCATGGTCAGCCCAGTATCTGGCTAGATACATGCATGTTTGAATGAGCCACTAAGAGTCAATGTGGCATGCCTATTGACAAGACCCTCGGGCTGCATACGTTCTGTATACTGGATACAGGACAGCCAAACCTGTATACACTTTTTGCAAAGAACCTGAACTGTAGGGATGATACAAGACCTGAGAACTATACCACCTGAAGCGGCAACACAAGTATGTTGGTTCAATTTGTGTGCTTGTACTGCTATTGGATCTCATGCTTTTCTCATTGATTTATCATCATTGGTACCTAAGTTGTCACCAACTGCAGGGCAGGATGCCAGACAATGAGGAGACAGTACAGCTTTTCCACCTGCTCAGCCAAGCCGCTTCATCTTGCTCGACTGCAAAAACACTGTGGAGCAGCTGCTTACCTTTTGACTCAACATGGTTTCTTCTTGCAATGCTGCTGTAACTGATCCTCTTTTTCTAATTGCAGGGCAGGATGCCAGATAACAAGGACACAGTGCAGCTGTTTCACCTGCTCAGCCGAGCCAGTCCATTCTGCCGGACTCCAGGGCAGAAAAATAAATGTGCAGCTGTTGACTCAACACTGCTGTGACTGAACTTCTCTGTCTGAAAGCAGGGCAGGACGCCAAATGGTGAGGAGACAATGCAGCTGTTTCACTTGCTGGGCCAGGCCAATCCATTCCGTTTGACTCCAGGACAGAAAAGCGTCTGTGCAGCTGTTGAGTCCAATGCAGCCGTGACTGACTCTCTTTGGCTGATTGTAGAGCAGAGCACAGGACAATGAAGAAGCAGTGCAGCTTTCACGCCAGATTTGCTGTCGGAAATCTCGTCTCTCCCACTGAAGGGCTGGCCAGCAGGCGATGACACGACATTGCAGGATCAGACAGTGGGCAATGAACAGACAGTGCCGCTGTCAGTGTCACTCCATTTTGTCTGACTGCAGGGCAGGACGCCAGACAGCAAGGAAACAGTGCAGTTCTTCCACCTGCTCAGTCAAGCTATCCCATCCCGCCTGACTGCAGGGCGGTGAAGCAAATGATAGGTTGCTGGCTCTGACACTAGCACAAACCACAATGCTGCTCTTTATCTCATTGCAGGGCAGGGATCTGGACAATGAGGAGACTGTGCACCTGTTACACCTGCTCAATGGGGCCATCCCCTCTCTTGACTGTTGTGATCAATGCCATTTACTCGACTGCAGGGCAGGACGCCAGACAATGAGGAGACAGTGCAGCTGTTCCACCTACTCAGCCAAGCCAATGTGGATCTGCGGCAGCCAGTCAGCCTGGAGGAGCAGCTCATGGAGGACAGTGACATTGATGCTGATGTCGGCTTGGCCATGGTTCAGCTGCTCAAGGTAAGCACTACTGAAGAGGCTGGCTCAGTCTATGGATGCTGAGTACAAGCAGTGGTATTGAGCAACTGCAGCAGCTCATGAAGGACAGTGACGTTGATGCTGATGTGGGCCTAGCCATGGTTCAGCTGCTCAAGGTGAGCTGCAATGAAGAGGCTGACTTGATCATGATCAATGTCAGCAGCCTCTGCTGTTGCTGATGATATCAGGCAGAAGCAGCAGCTCAAGGTAGGTTCTGCAACAGAAACTGAACAAGCAGATTTACTCAGGAATTGCAGCAGCTCATAGAGGACAGTGACATTGATGCTGGTGTCGGCCCAGTAATGGCTCAGCTGCTCAAGGTAAGAGACTGGCCCAGTCTATGGATGCTGGGTACATGCAGTGGTATTTAGCAACTGCAGCAACTCCTGGAGGACAATGATATTGATGTCAGCCTGGCAATGCTTCAGCTGCTCAAGATAAGCTGTGCAACAGAAACCAAACAAGAAGTCTTGCTCAGCAACTGCAACAGCTCATGGAGGATAGTCACATTGATGCTGATGTGGGTTTGGCCATGGTGCAGCTGCTCAGCGTGAATTGTGCAACAGAAGCTGAACAAGCAGTCTTATTCAGCAATTGCAACAGCTCATGGAGGACAGTGACATTGATGCTGACATGGGCCTGGCCATGTTTCAGCTGCTGAAGGTAAAGCTCCCTGACTGGACTGTGCAGATTGATGCTAGTGTTGATCTGATCAAGTTTCAGCACCTCAGGCTCAGCTGCACATGACTGCCTCAAATCACTGTGCCGACCACCTGCTCAGTCACAGAGCATTAGTCACAGGCTGTGACAAGCAGCAGCAAGGTGGGGCTGACGCCTCTGGCAGCCCAGCATGGTTCCGGCAACCCCACAGGCTTGAGGCTGTGCTGACCATTTGCACTGGCTTGTAATGTGTAAACTATTTCTCTTCTTCACAGGGCAACACTACCAGGTCAGAGGCTCTCCTAAGCAGCAGCAGTGGGGGTGCTGACCCCCCTGGAAGCCCAGCAGGGGTTCAGGAGACATACAGTCGGTCTAGGGCACGCCGCAGCAGCATGGTCAGCACCAGCTCCATCACTAGTGAGACCTCCTTTGACAAGGAGCTGGACTTTGGCATCACCTCTAGCATCACGCTACAGGTGGAGCGCATGCTGCAGGTATATTGCCGTCCTTCTTCTTGTGCCTCCCCGCCTGATCAGGCTGTTGTTCCTCTTGTTGATGCTTGGCAGGAATCAGAACCCTGCTGTATAAGTACAAGAGCAACCTGTCGGCTCCGCAAGTCAGCGTGCATTGTAGTCCTGCACTGTAGCAAGACATGCGTGTCTGTGTGGGATTGCTGACTCTGGTATGCTGTACTCACGCGGCTCAATGAATCCTGTCTGCGGTGTGATGCTGTAGCTATGCATGAAGTTGCCACAATGCACAGTGCATGCGAGCTGCCAGGGACTTGATGTCATTAAATTGCCCTTGATAGTTTCCTTTCCCAAAATTCACCCCAAACAGCTGTTATGCATGCCTTCAGCCTGGCAGATTTGACTTTGCAGGAGTCGGAAAGGAGCTGGCAGTTCAACATGTTTGCCTTTGCTGAAGAGACCAGTGGCAATCATCTGTCTGTGCTGACCTTCCACTACATCAAGTCTACTGGTCTCATTCACCGGTTCAACCTGAATGAAGTCAAGCTGTCCAGATACCTGTGCCGCATTGAGAGGGGCTACCTGAACAACCCCTACCACAGCAGGTGATGGAAAGTCAAGTGTGCTGAAAGTGTACTTGTATGTACAATGTGTTACTGTAACCACTTTGCTGGTTCACAAGCAACTTGTCCTTGCATTGTGGTGTTCTTGCTCGGCAGCACCACAGCAATTGGTATGCAGTAACTGGGGCCTCATTGCATTTTCTCTACAATGTCAATGTCTTCATATCAGACATGTTCATCTGAAAATCCGGAGTATGCTGTACTTCCCTTAATAAGTCTATGAATGTGCTGCAACACACATTGGCAACACGCTTGCGTTGTTTAAGTGCACTCTTTGAGCTCCATCAGTCCTTGGCATAATCTTGTGCTCTGCTTGCAGTCTGCACGTTGCCAGCGTGGTGCAAATGATGCACATGATCATGCACCATGGAGGTCTTCTGCGCCGCAAGGTGTGTGATGAGCTCATGATGCTGGCCTGCTACATAGCCGCAGCCATCCATGACTATGAGCACGGCGGTGTCAACAATGACTTCCTAATCCAGACAAGGGACAAGCTGGCAGTCACTTACAATGACATCTCGCCTCTTGAGAATCACCACCTGGCGGCTGCAGCAAGGCTCATTGGGGAGCCTCGCTACAGGTTCACTGAGGTACACATGCATCAGAGCGCTTTGCTACGGACACCTCTTCCATGCTTTCTTGTATTGGTGAGCATGTCAAATGCAGTCCAGCACTTACTTGGCAGTGACAGTGAACTTCATGCTGTGCTGCAAACGCTACTGTTTGTGTTGCTGCAGCAAGCAATGCATACAGCCTGGGCATAGGGAGCATGCAACAAATGAAAGAGTTGCATTTGTCTTCAGCATCTTTGTCCTGAACATGGTGTCCAAAAGGTCATTTTTGCACAGGGGCTGTCCCGCGCGGATCACCGTACACTGCGCACAGCTGTCATTGAGCAAGTGCTGGGGACTGACATGAAGAAGCACTTCAACATCCTGAGCAGATTCCAGGTAGGTCTGCTGTTGTGAATGTCTTGCATGCCCTACATTGTCTTATCGGAGCAGTGTCTTTTGCAAGAGCAGCATGTCTTACATGCACCACAGGTCAATGTTGCAATTTCACAATGACCTGATACTCATGGCTTAGACAGCCCTGAGCTACATATCCTGGTCATGAGCCAAATGTCTGCTGATCAGTGAACTGCACCTTGAACACTGAAGCTCACAGTCATACAACATTCACACAAGTGCCCCTCTCTGCAAGCCCACTGATGGTGTATTGTCAGCAGCGGCTTGTTTGTGTGCAGAATCTGTTTCAACGGAGCACCACAACAACTAGTCGCAGTGGCTCAAGAGAGCTCAAGGAGGTGACCTTCTTGCTCCTCACTCAGTGCCTGCACACCAGCGAAAGCGACTGCAGACGACGCCATGTCCTCTTTTCCTGTCTTGGCTGCGACTGCACAACAGCATTGTTCAAAGTCAAATCCGGCACTGATCAAAAGCATGAAATCGCCTGACGACCGCCATTCTGCTGCAGAACACGTTTCAACGACGAGACACGGCATCCAGTCGTAGCAGCTCCATGGAGTTGCCGGACGACATTCCCCATCGCGCTCCGCCTCGGCACAGCATTGATATGCGACACAACGCGGGAAGTCGTCACAGCATAGACCTCAACCGTGCTCACTCTGTGCGGACGCCAGCAGCGGCACAGCCCAGTCACTTGTCAAGGGGGACTGGCAGCCAGAATGACAACTCTCCTTGGGACAACGTCAGCGAGGAGAACAAGGGCATCATACGCCAGGTGCGCTGTCACCTGCAGCTGTGCTTTGCTGTCTTGACTGAAAAAGCTGCTGGCTTGTGCCTCTTGCCCACAGTCTGGTATTGCAGCTGAAAATGAGTCCTTAATGCACCACGAGGTAGTTGTGTGCAGTCTGAAGCATGCCTGCAGCTCTTTGACATTTGTGACCAAGCTCCTGGCAGGAGGCCCTAACAAATTCACAAGTGGTCGGCAGTCATGCTAGGCTGCGGCAACAATTTGTGGTCTTTTGCACACATTACATCAGAAGGCAAAAATAGGCAACAAATAAATGCACAGTGATGTCAGGCTTTGCCAGAGATGATGAGTCTGTGCTGCATGCCAAGGCTGTGCTATGAGACGTGGATCCGCCGCTTGTCATTGATGCCATTTGAGCACAGTTGGCATCTGCAACCTAATGCTTCTGTCCATCAACACATTGCAAAACATGCCAAATTTGCTGCTGTCATTCCAGGATGTCATTGCTAGCTTAACCTCTCTCAAGCAGCTCGTTATTGTATGTGGAATGCAGGTTGCGCTGAAGTGCGCTGACATTGGGCATCTGGCTGCAACTCCAGATGTGCACAAGCGCTGGGCCCTGCTGTTAGAAGAGGAGTTCTTCTTGCAGGTGATACTGTCACCCTGATTGTATGCTGTGCACACACATCCTTTCACCTCAAGGATCTACTGTCTGGTTGCCTCCTAGGAGCCTTGTCAAGGCCTTGACAGGGCTGCTATGGCTGCTGCATCTGTTCCTGAGCGCTCTGGTAAAAGTAGAGCATGTGTTGTCCAGCAAGCATGGCCTTTCAGAGCACTCACAACTGTGGTATGCTACAGATGTGCTCTAGCAGACAATGCCATGAGACGTCGGCTTGCTGATCTGACTTCAAAAATTAATGTTGCATGCTACTTGGCTACAGCATCTGTGCCTGCAAGTTGCAATCCCTGTCACATGCTTAGCTATATCTGGTGTAGCCTTGTCATCATCACCCAACATGGCAAAACACTTCCAGTCACATGGGTCAACACACCTGCCTTTTCTGTGCACTATAGGGTGACAGAGAGAAGCATTTGGGCATGACTGTCAGTCCTCTCATGGACAGGCAAAACAAGGGAGGCATCACCCGCTCACAGGTGCTGCGTTTATCGACTCTCAATTGCTGTCTAGACCAATGCTGCAGGGTAGCCACAGCATGTCATGATCGCGCATGTCATTGTGCATGTACAAGGCACATTTTGCCTGCATGCATGCCAAGCCTGTTCATGTCATGGCAGTGCATGACCCTTATGTCCATGGCATTTGGTATTAAGCGTATCTGTTGTCAGCATGCTGATCACAGCAGGCAAAGCAGCAGCATGTTTGCAGCATGCATATTACCAAGCTAAGGGCAACATCGTGTAGGCTGCCAGCTTCTGTGTGTAGCCTACAGTGATGCGCATGTATCAAAGCATATGTATGCATGTCCTTGCAGCAAAACATAAACATACTTGCGCGCCTGCAGCTGAGCTTCTTCAGCATAGTGGGCATTCCGCTCTTCAAGAGCATGACAGACATCTTTGAAGACACCAGGCCGATGCTGCAAGGCGTCATGGAGAACTACAAAGCTTGGGAGAAAGAAGCAGCATCAGCAGGAACGCCTGCCACCAGCCCTAGGCCTGGCACATGACACAATTGTCATACAGACAAGGTTGTTGAGCCTGTCTTTTGGGCGCTACTTCCTGATGATCAGGAAGCTGTAGCATTGCCTCTGGAGTCCATGCCATGAGACAGGAGCATGAGCAAGCCATGTCTTGAAACGTTCAAGTGCTTGTCAGGGTCCTCTTTTGGGTTAAAGCTGTGCAGGTGCGGGGTTCAGAATAAATGCGTTTTGTTGAAAACATGTTGATTGGCAGCAAACGGGTTCTGAGTGGTCGGCATGTGGTCGGTGCTGACAATGGTTTGCTGTCTGCATCTTCAGGTTGCTGTGTGTAGGCTTTGTTCAACAGCCTTGCTCTGACTCCTTGTTCCTGCTGTGCTGAACCGCATCATTGTCTGATGTGATCTGCCGCTTTACAGAATGCTTAGTCTGTTTACTTTCAGCAAACTTTATGCAGGCAGCCTCATGATGCCATGCTTGTTAGATGGTGCTCTTAGACAGACCTGTGTCCACTTGTTGAGTCGCAGGCCAGTCCAGCCAGCATTGAGTCTCGCTAGACTGCTTGGGCATGGTTTGTACAGTGACTGGGTTAAGGGTTTACAACAGATGACACATGCCCACTGCATTCAGCGTTTCTATGTAACACATTTGTTTGGACACTGACTTCCTCTTGTCAGTACGATTCGGCCAAAGGCCATGAATCCTTGCATTATCAAGTCTGCAGCGTTCCCCCTTGCAAAGCATCATGCACCTTATTGTCATCAGGTCAGTGTTCAGAACTCTACAGCCTAAACCATGGCAATGATGCAAACTTGTCATTCAGTATGGCAATCAACGGCGTCATGCGCTCTGTCATGCATACTGCGCAAGCTAGCAAATGGTCTGATGACCAGCAGCAGCTTGCGCAACACAGCATGCCAGGCAAAATAAAACACACCCCTTTCAATTCTCAGTGCTGACTATCTACGCATGACAACAGTACCTGCCAAACTTGATCTTGTTTGGCAATGAATTTGCTTTCGTCAGTTGACAAACATGGCTGGAATTGGACGCTTTTTTCCCTGGATGTCATTGTCAATATCGGAAAAGTGTCCATCCTTGGTGCGAGGAGTGATAGCCCCACTCTTATCAACAACACAAGGGAATGTGATGAGATGACCTGTCATGTCACAGTCCTCTTCCCCTGAGAACTGCAACCAATTTTGTTCCGCCAGATAGTTGACTTGCTTCACACAAGCCAAGCTGTGAGGCTGGTCATAGACAGGGTCATATTTCCCACCCAAGTGCTCAAGCCACAGCGCCATGCGGTAGCCATACACTTCCCCCTTGGGATAAGGTACTTTAGCCTCTTGACCTTCCCTGCACACAAAGTCGTGGCACCTAGAGATGAGAGAACATAAAGAGCAAGCTGCAGACATTTGATGTCTTTGGCAAGAATGTACAAGGCTTATTGTTCATAGGTATGCTGACATTCTGGGATTTCGTGCTGGTGTTTGGTGCATCCTATGCCGGCAAGCTGGGATTTTGTCCTGCAGAAGATGGTCATGTATAGGATTGACAAAGAAATAGGCAAAGTGCAGGAGTTCCCCGCCTGTGATCTTGCATGCTGGACTGGCCAGGGCCACTGCCCCCTCTCTGCCCTTGCTCTTCGGGCTGCCTCTGAGGCTGGTCCCAATCTGCCCTTTGGTCATGGGGCTGGTCCCAGCCTGCCCTCTGCCCCTGCTGCCCTGCCCTCTGACTGTCAACCCCAGGCTGCCAAGTGCCTTTCGTGTGCCCTGCGCCTTGCAAACCGCTTTGATCTTCCTGGTTGTGAGACACTCCACCTGGCTGTGTATACTGACTGTGCCCTTGTGTGCCAGCATTGGCTGCCCCGTTTGAGTACGAGCTGTTGCCATATTGATTGTGGCTGACGCCATTAAGGTGTTGAGCGCCGCCAGGCCCATTAGCGACATTGCCATTGTTGTTCTGGCCATTGCTGTAGCCTCCATCAGCATTGCCACTGCCATAATGGGTGTTGCCGCCGCCAAATTGGGCACTGCTGTAGCCTCCATTGGTGTTGCCAATGCCATACTGGGCATTGCCACTGCCATACTGGGCATTGCCACTGCCATATTGGGCATTGCCACCACTGTATTGGCTGTTGCTGTAGTCTCCATTGGCACTACCACCGCCATATTGGGCATTTCCACCCTGTTGGCTGTTGCTGTAATCCCCACCAGCACCACCAGTGCTGTTTGGACTGCTTCCAGTGGCAACGCCACCACCATGCTGACCACTCCCATTATTTGTGCCACCAGCAGACTGGTTGCTGCTGGCAGTGGCCAAGGTGTGCGCGGGCTGCCATGCACCCATGCCCAGTTCGGTATCCCTCTGGCCGTCCAGAGAGCGCTGATTCAGGTTGGCTGAGCTGATGCTGACATACTCATCATCTTGAATGATGGTCTACAGACAATATCAAGTAAGTTTCAGCATCCTAGAAAGGAACAATATATGCAGTGAGCCATCACAAACAGCGGCGTACAAATCACCCTCATGCTTAACAGTCCCTAATCATATTAGCAATGTGCTTGTGAATGTGGATGACAATGCTGTTGAGGGGAAGGGGTATACAGGGAGGGCAATACTGGAGGAGGAGGTCACATGTGAGAAAAGGGAGTGACCAGGAGGGGCAAACAACAACCGGACAGACATGCACAAGTGGGGTTTGATAGGGGAAGAGGGGGGTGCAGCGAGGGCTAATGACATGAAGGAGAAATGGCAATCCCACCTTGGCATGAATGTGGATGAAGCTCTTGTCTGGTGAAGCGCCAGCCTTCTCAGCCCCAGAGTTGCGCTCAATGTTTGCGCCAGAGGGCTTCTGTCTGTTGGCCAGGCAGTAGAAGTTGAGGTAGTCTGAAGGGTGCGCGTTTGGGTCACCCCTGCGCTGCAGAGCCTCTCCAATTACCCTGCACAAATGCACAGACACTTTCAGTGGCACGCCAAAAGATGCAGCTTTGCAGTGGGATAGTGCAAAGCGCGACTGCGCAGCTTCGGCAGACTGATTGGGAGCTTGCAACAAGCTGATGTGTTGGCTGAGTTGGATTTTGTGCTCTGCAGATTGCCCTGGATAGACTGCATCTCACATTAGTCTGCAAGTGTGCATGGTGCTGCTGGCAAGACATCAGCAGTGTGAGAGTGCTCAGGGTTTTGCCTCACATCAGCATCAAAATGAACTATTTGAGCTGACCTGTACATCATGGCAATAGTGTGCCAAGTGTAGAGCAAGATGGAACTTCTCTGAGGTCCTGGCCTCTCGGGATGAAGAGGAATGACCAGGTAGGCCGCAAAGCGCTCATCGTGCTCAATGGCATACACAATGCGTAGCGCAATCTCAATGGGCACCAGATTGTCTGCTTGTGAGTCTGTGTACTTGCTCCATGCAAAGCTGCTGCCTGCAAATCAGACACAGGAATTCAATTGGGGGTGCTAGAGCAAAACCTTATGGGCAGCTGACTTTTCAGTAAAACAGTCTCTGTTTACATACGGCTCTATAGCAATTAGTTGCTGCAGATATGAAGCGCTGACAATTGCCTGCTCCTCTATCTTGAAACCCCCTTGTGACAGCAGACATGTCATGGCATACAAGCTTGAAAGCTGAACAGCATCAGAAACGCAACTGATGTGGGATCACCAGGGGAGCATCACATGGGTAAAACCAGACAAGAGCAAGCACAGGCTGGGTGGACTGAGCACTTGCAAAGACGGTCTGCAGATGCCATGATGCGCATTATGACCAAGCAGGTCAAGCGCTTGTGTCAACCTGCATGCAAGGCATACAAATGCAGGCAATACGGATCAGAATCTACAAATGGTCAGTCAGGGAAGGGTCAAGCCAAATAAAGCGACAGAAAGACAGGAAATAATGACGACTGAAAACATGACGCTGCATTGTGGCTGAGGACACAAAATTACATAGATTCACAGCACAGACCAAGCCACATACTCAGATGCAGATAAGCAGGCGTAGCAATCCAGCAAGAAAGACAGACAAGCAGTTAAGCTGACAATAAGCTATTACACTGTTCAAGCCAGATGAAGTATGAGCAGCATGTTGGCACGAGTCCAGAGCAAGCATAATACCTGTGAAGAATTGGTTCTCAATGTACACCATGTGCTTGGCGCGTCTGATGGTGTGTACATACATATTGTGCAGGCCAGCATCTATGAGGACCCCCTTGCCCCGTCCCAGTCCCCGTCCCAACACAATGTTTGCGTCGTCTTCATCAATCTTAAAGTTTGATGAGCTGGAGTCCATGGACCTAGCAAATTCAGGAATGGTTGCAGGGGGATCATCAAATGTGTGACAGATTCATGTTCCATAAAGTGCACAGCATTCAATCTGATGACCAAGTTTATGCAGTGCTGAAGCCAGACAGGAATTTTGTGCGCAAACAGAGCGTGTAAGTCTTGCACTGGGTTAAACTCTTAGAGCAGCACTGTTTTGAGGATCAGAAACATGTACTTCAAGGGCGCATGCAGAAATGTGCCACAAGAACCATCTGCTGATTGGACAAGATGACATGGAAGGTCACAGGTCTTATAAACAAAAGCCTCGGTAGAGTCAACACCTGGCTGCGTTATATATTGCTGTATCAGCAGCAGGCCATGGTGCAGTCCCAGGGGCTATTGACTTTGTTTTGTAACAACCTCTGCCAGCCTCTCCATGTGCATTGCCTTCGGCACTGCTTGAATTTCACAGATGTTCTCTAGTCTCCAAAGTCATGGTGCACTCAAGACTTGCCCAAACTTCAGCATTGGCATGTTTGCAAACACGTTGTCTCCAGATGTAAAACACATTGTGTACCTGAAGATCTGCACCCTCCAATCTTGCCTATCTCCTGGCCTCTCATGAACAGCAGGCTGGTCAGGTCTTGCCAGGCCAGGCACGTTGCTCATGTCTTTCAGGTGGTCGTGATACTCTTCAGCCAGGGTCAGCCACTGCTGCTCATATGCTGCAGTGCAGGCACAGAGCTGACTTGAGTTTGACGGCTGAAAGTTATGGTGATTTTTCACTTCCAATCACAACAGATGTCATGACAACAATACCATTGTTCAACCCTTCATGAGTTTCATCAGGGTTGCTACTGATCTGTGGCCTATGCATGTCTTGGGCACAGGCTTGCTAGCTTCTGATGCTCTGGATGTGGAGCTGCAGTAGGGCTGATACACATTTCTTTGTACTGATGACAGATCTACAGGGATCATCATGGACAGGAGTATTGGGGGGTAGCTGAAGCGACAGCAGGTGAATGGGATTGGTGTTACCTTCTAGCACATCCCAGGCAGCAGGGCCAGTGACACAGCAATGGCAGTCATGCCAGGGCATGGTACCCTCCTCATACCGCCGGCCTCCTGGCTTGTGAGCACACGTGTCGTAACACAGATAAATGAAGTCCAACCCACCTGCAGGCGCCATGCATAAACAATGTTGCGAGGCACTACATTGCAAGGTACCTTGTTGTAAGAAAACTTGCTACAAGAGAGCACGACAGCAGTGGCAGTCATGCCAGGGCATGGTACCCTCCTCATAATGCCAGCCCCCTGGCTTGTGAGCACAGGTATTGTAGCACAGATAGATGCAGTCCAATCCACCTGCAGGCACCATGTTTCCAACCATTCTGAAACCGATTTGTTGCAAGAGACACTGATAGTAGTGACAGTCGTGCCAGGGCACAGTGCCCTCCACGTATTGCCGCCCCCCTGGCTTGTGATCGCAGATGTGATGCAGATAGATGAGGTTCAGACCCATTTCAAGCGCCATGCAAAGCTGTTCTTCATTGTCTCTGTCCATTTGATGGTATGTTCTTGTCAGCAAGTGAATGGGCTACATTCAGACGGTTATACTTGGCATTTGCAATCCGGTATGCAGCTAGTGCAGGTGGCGCACCACAGACAGACAAAGTATAGGCCACCTGCATGCGCCACGCATAGCCATTCTTGATCATGCTTTTCAGTTTGTCATTTGCATGCCTGCCATCAAGATTCTGTAACCCTGCTAGGTGCATACGGTCACGTCGCACAGCCCTTGGGTTGGGGCTTCTGCACTTCAAGCATGGCTTCACAGCAGCCAGCAGGTCTTTTGAACTCAATGAACTCAGTTCAAGCAGCTGAAGTCACAAAGTTGTATGCACCCAATTGAACACTAGATGGGTCACTGGATCTCCCGTACGTCTAGTGATCATAAGACTATTTAAGCAAAATCTGCCCCCACGCATTTTTCTGATTGTGGGACACAGCAGTGGAGTGCAGGCAGAGAGAGGCTGGCTCACCCATATAGGCAGTAAGGAAGCGCTGACCCTGCCAGTCCTGGTCCACCAGCATTGTTTTCTGATGGTGGGCAAATCCAAACCGCTCTTGAACTATCCTCTCTATGCCCTGTCAGCAGCAAAAAGCCCTTACCACCGCTGCAAGTGCTTCTCGATGAGTCTAACAATGATATCTATGATATCTGCATTTTGGAAAGCTCTCTTGCTGCAGACAGCAGTGCAGCGGGCTGATGTGGTAGTACAACTGTACAACAAAATACAGGCAGGTGAGCAAGATCTAGTCCTCTAAGGAGGGCAAATAGATCAAAAGCATTGTTGTGCCATGTTGCTGTGATAAATCTGTTCTGTTGGAAAGGTGACTGTCACCTGAGGGGCATGTGACTTGCGGGGCATGAGCTTGACAGAGACTTCTGTATCTTTGAAGTAGCCTGTCGCGCCTCCTCCATGCAGCATCTTGGAGACTCTGGTGTAGGCCAGAAAGTCATCTCCAGAGTCAATCTCATCCCAAATGATGATGTTCACCCTGACACCTGCATTCATCAAGCAGCTTGCTTTACTGATTAGGACTGCTTGTAAATACATTTCAAATATTGAAGCAAGCCAAGCCTGGCGTCTGCCAGGCAATATGTCCTCAGAATTGATTTCATCCTGTTTGATGATGTTGATCCTCACACCCACATCTTGCAACAAGCAAGGTTACATCATGCACAAGGGTTGCCTCTCATGCAAGGTGTGTTGCCAAGGGTGCACAGGTAGCCAACATGTCATCAAATGCGATCTGATGTTCTTGCATGCAAACAGCAATGCATTTGCAAAGCTAAACGTCAAGACACAGAGCTGTGCAGGCGCCATGCTTTGCCCACCATCTGTGAGACTTTTGAGTTCAAAACTCTGAAAGAATTTAGCACAATTGACTGCATACCTTGCTCAGATTTGCGCTTCAGCAGTTCCCCAATGTTGGGAAGCCCCTCATCAAAGGGGTTCTTGGTCTCAGGGTTGAAGTGCCAGTTAATGATGTAGATGATTTGCTGAGCATTCTCCATGGCTCGCCACATGTCCATAATGGCATTGGTCTGGCAGGTGCGTCTAAAATGCCCATCTGCCAGCTGAATGTTTGGCAGAATGCTGTGCTCGAGGTCTGCTCCACAATGAGCATCCTGCAACAAGGCCATCAAGCGATCAGCACTCTCGCAAGACACTGACAGACTGATGCAGTGACTGCCTGAAAGGCAGAATGCTGAAAGGCAGAATGCTGTGCTCAAGGTCTGCTCCACAGTGAGCATCCTGCAGCAAGGTCATCAGGAGATTCAGCACCCGCATTGGCCAATGAAACAAGCTCTTGCAGCAAGTGACTGAAAGGTCCAAGGCTGTCCTCGAGGTCTGCTCCACAATGGGCATCCTGCAATGAAGCAATCAAGTCATCAATACTCTCACAACACACTGACAAAGTGATGCCGCGACTGACTACAAGGCCAAATGCTGTGCTCAAGGTCTGCTCCACAGTGAGCATCCTGCAACAAGGCCATCAAAAGATTGAAATTCTCCCAGGCCATCGATGAAAAATTTTGCAGCGATTGACAGAAAGGCCAAACACTGGGCTCCGGGTCTGCTCCACAGCGAGCATCCTGCAACAAGGCCATCAAGAATTTCAAAATCACTTTGGTTGTTAACGAACTGATGCAGTGACTGACTGAAAGGCTAAAGGCTGTGCTCAAGGTCCGCTCTCCAGTGAGCAACCTGCAACATGGCCATCAAGTCACCAGCACTCTCATGAGACACTGACGGACTGACGTAGCAACTGAGTGAAAGGCAATAGGCTGTACTGAAGGTCTGCCCCACAATGAGCATCCTGCAACAAGGCCATCAAGAAATTTGACACCCTCAACAAGTGTTGACAAAGATTTCTGCAGCAACTGACCGAGTGTCCTCATGGTCCGTTCCAACGCGACTTTATCCAATCAAATAGCACCCACTTCAGCCTGCAGGGGCTGTGTGCTGACTGGATGCCTCATCTGATCACAGCTGCCCTCATGAAGCGCTTACAAGACTAGCACTTTGAAGTCAGCACTGAGCATTGACAGTGCCCTCTGCAACAGTTTGACATGATTTTTGAGTGGATGGCTGTGCAAGTGATGCGGTTCAACAGTTGAGCTGGCTCAAGTTGATGCCTTGAAGCTAGCGTCATCTTTGTTGGTATGTAAATCAACACATCGCTCTGTCACTAAAGCGGTAACAGCTGAGTAGACAGCCCTTGATGGACTGAGCCTCGCTTTGTTTTTTTGGCACGCCTAATGCGCACGTGTGACAAGCAAGCGCTTGATGATATGACGTGCTGGCACGTGTCTTCTGCTTGTGATACAACCACAAGCTTGGCAGATGTTTGAGAGAATTGAACAAGATCAGAACAGCTTGGGGATTTTGCAGCTTGTACATCTGGAATGCTATTGTTGTCGGGCGGTTGGCACCTGATACATGACCACATGGTGGCCGCTGCGCTCTTTGAAGAAGGAGTCCTCAACTGCTGCTGAGTTTGGGTCTGCAGCATTGATGCCACGAGCATACACAGGGTTCTGTGGAATCCCTATCAGCTTGACCTTCAGCTTGAGCTCGCCACCCCCTTTCATCTTCCTACCTTTGATGTTGCGCAGCGGAAACCAGCCCTCAATCTCTTTGTGCAGCAGGTCTTCTGCATTGATCCTGACCTGCACATCAATTCTGCATTGACTTGGTGCATGTGTGGGACAATGCCTGACAAAGCTGACTGTGACACTATGAGGAATAGGTACAGGTTGCTTTTAATGCTCATGTCTGACTGTATATGCACTCTCGCATTCAAGGGCGATTGGCAAACTCCTGCCTGACCGACACGCATGTAGTCTTTGTACCAAGGAGTGCCCTGAGAGACGAGTGGCTGGCACTTTGAGGGTCTGTTCACATGAGCAACAAACTGACCTCGGCGACATGTTCAGCTGAAAGTCGATCATGGTCCTTCACCAAGAACAGGAGCATTGGCACATCATGAGCAACTGCAACTGTGTGCTGCTCGTTCCAAACTGGATCGCCAGTGCGAGGAATGATGCGTGTTTCAAACAGCTTTGTGTAAGCTGCATAAGCCCACATAAAACAATCAGTATTTTAAAGCAACCTCTGCCGAGATTTGCTTGCTCAAAAGGTTTTTGGGTGAATGCAGAACCGATTCTGGTGGGAATGCATAGTGGCTGCTAGCATCAACGTTGGACAATGGAGAACAGGGTGCAGGTTAGTGAGGCTGTGAGTGTAAGACTGCCATGCACTGGTAAACTTGCAAGCCTCGCCTGCATACACTGCCACGTAGCAGTCTCTGTCTGCATGTTTGGTCTTTTGAATTGCCTGCTTGGCATTCTGGGCCATGCCCTTAAAGCAGCTCTTGAAAATACTCTTTTTGGAATAGAATGCTCGTCCTATGTCGTGTGCCTCACAGATAGTGACTTGCAGGTGTCCATGCAGGAGAACCATGGCGTAATCGGGGACTCGTCCGCAGAGTGTTAACAGTACGTTGCTTTGTCACATCGTCAAGCGCATAGCTGAAGAAACGTGACTGGTCACTAGTGTCGAAGGCATCAACAACATAAAGCTTTCATGTGCTGCCTTGATGCACGCCCTCGAGGACCTGATCAGGAGTACAAGTCGGTGTCTACGCTGTGTTGCTACCTGGCCAGACTGGTGCGAGCAGCAACATCTGCCGTAGATGCCAGTGCGCGATCTAAGCATTGATCAGAGCAACACGTGCGTCACAGCTCAAAATTTCAAACGACATTGCTGGGAGACTGCACAGGAAATTTTCTAGGAAATTTTGTGACGTTGTTGGATGACTCTATGGCCCAAAATGCAAATTTGCTGGCGCTTACATGATATGGCAACTGCCAGCTGAGGGCACTGCTGCATCAGCTTGCAGGATTGAGGCACTGATCAGCATTGCTTGCAAGCGTCGCAATTGTACATACCATTCCAAGTATGGACTGTCTTGATAAGAGAGTCATGACATGACTTCCTACAGATCATGATTTTCAGCATTGACACTGCTGCATTGAGCATAAGCCTGTGCAGTCTCCCAGCAATGTCTCTGCAAGCATTCTTTATGCAGACCTCGGCCGAAGCCCTGGATGCAGGTGATATCTGTAACAAGCGTGAGGTTGTCTGCATTCAGCTGATTAGGCACTGAGGCAGTGTGCATTGCATGCTTTCTGCGAACTGAAGCTCTTCTTCTCCCTGCCCTGCCCTGCCCTGACCTGCCTTGACATTCAAGTCAAATTCTTTTCGGTGGAGCGTATGCTCAGCGACGTGCTCATGCCAAAGTGTACTGACTTGGAGGTGGTCGTTTAAAGAGTGCGCGCGCGCAGCCATCGACGTCGAGTTGCACACGTTCGACTGCCGCTACAGAACACTGCCATCTCTGAATTACATGCCGAACAGCGCGAAAGCGTTCGAGCACTAAATGTCAGACGAGAACGCGTCCTACGTGGTAATTCCTGCTGTGGACTGTCGTGTCGTGATCATACTGTAGCATTCGCAGCAGCTGTCGGCGGAAGTGTGTGATCTGTAAGCAGTCACAGCGTTCCTAAACGTGCAGGGAAATCAGCTCCAGCCCGTCGCAGTGCCTTCAGCATTTGACACGAGTGCAAATGGACTGAAAAGCAAGATGTCAAACTCCCCTTCCAGCGACGAAGTCAGCATCGAGGATGATCAGTCTGACGGTGACTCTGCAAGCAGCGGAGACGAGATGGACGACGAGACCGCAGAATCCGACCTCAGACCTTACATCTTTTCTTCTGATGGTCAGCTTGAAAGCTGAAAGTTTTACATGACTTCACCAAACATTCTGAATTTTAATGCTGTGTGCAGGCACAAGACGTTCATTTGTGGTGCAACAGATTACTCGTGCCAACAGCAGTCACAGACCATCATTCACCTTTGTGGGATATGCTGTTGAATACACTGGTGCGCGCGGCAGCCAGACTGACAGAGGCAATTCAGCTGGCAACATGTCGGCTAGACAGCACAGACTAGGCTCTCAAACAGCACGTGGAGGCCAGTCACAGCGAGCCAGGCTAGTAGTCATTGCAGGCGGTCTGACTCTGAACATCACGTATGAGCCTCCCAGCCCCAAATTCCATCAGCAGTGCCCTGACAGCTCGTCCTATAGACTCAAGCTTTTCAAAGGGGATGACTTTCTGTACTCAGTGCGTGGCTTGCCACAGCTTGTCAAGGTGCATCCCAATGCATACATCGTCAGGTGGGGCCCCTTAGAGCTGCAGTACAGCTCAAGGCAGCAGCTGGACACCTTTACAACATCTGTCAAGCATGTGGATTTGAAGTATGTCGACTGCGGTCAGCACACAGCTAGACAGTCAGCAGCAGCAGTCCGCAGTCCTGCCACACTCACACCCGTGGACACCATTTCTCAGCCCCAGCCGTCTCAAAGAAGTAGTTTTGGATCTCCATTGCCCGAGACACAATCTGAGTCTGAAGCAAGCCTTTGCAAACAGTCTACCCAAGCTGGTGATGTCAAAACAGATGCTGTCGAGGCGTCATCAGACTCTACCACAAGAAACAAGCAGTCCTCTGTAAAGGAGTCATCCTTCTTGACAGACAACTGGGTGTGGGTAGGTCTGGGAATTGCAGCTGTGGCAGTGGTGACATACACTGTCTTCAGCACAGACAGCACTACAACACATGCTTCAAGGCCAAGCAATGCACGCCAGTACAAGCTCCACGTTATAGATTGACAGCGACCTTGACAGAATCTGATTACCCCTGACCTGCTGTCAAACTGCTTCGCACATGTTTGAAGCCTGTACAGCCTACAGCATGCATGCTGTTTGGGGCACCGTGTCATGTACAATAATGCGTGCCCCTTCCAATGCCTTGACGCTGCCTTTCAGAAGAGGTGGTGCTCCACAATCTTGACTTTAGTGTCATACCCCTGTCTGTGTGTCTCAATGTGCTGATTTGGTTACGATTCTGCAGCGATGCAATGTGTCTTTGGCCAGCAGCGCTATTGCAATGTCGTCAACATTGTATTATGTGCTCACAAATGTGCTGAGTGCGTTCAATGCAGCACGTTGAAGTCATTGCCATGCACAAAGAAAACAACAGCATATGGTTAGTACATGTTCCAAACAGCATGTTCGGCACTGACATGCATGGCTTTTCAGAGTGTCCAGCTGCAGTCACTGTAATCCAGAAACCACGAATCGGACGAGGTCCACGCTGCGTTGCTCAATTGTAAACTGTTCAGTCATCAACTCTAGCTTGAATGCAAGAAGCCATCCAAGGCAGATACGACAGGCACCATATGGCATGCTCGTCATGCACATCCGGACATAAGTTAGAGCGTTGCAATAATCATTTCAGCCCATGTGCTTGATGACTTGCAGCTCTGTTGGTGCATTGACTGCAGGCCAGCTGCCTGCTGCTCTTGCATTCTTTCACGCAGAAAACACACTGTTTTGCAACGACGTACAATTGTCCAAAACTGCATCATGCGCCTGCCAATTGAAGGCATACCTACAAGACGTCATGTGTTCAGATAGATGGCATTACAAGGTGCTTGATGACTTGCAGCCCTGTTGGTGCATGACTGCAAGCCAGCTGCCTGCTGCTCTTGCACTCTTTTACGCAAAAAACACGCGGTTTTGCAACTACATACAATTGTCCAGAAGTTCATCATGCGCCGGATTGAAGGCGCACCTACAAGGCATCATGTGTTCATTGCTCTAAGATATCTGGTGACACAGGTAAGTGGCTGCAGCAAAGTGAGATGCGTGAGTGATCCAGATCAGAGCAACTTTGTATCGGCTTGCCAGCCATGCAGATCAGCTTTGACCAGCTCTAAAATGAAATCGACCGCAGCCTTCGCTGTTCCAGGCATACTCCAGTCTCACAGGCACAATAGGAGTCTGTACTCTGATGCCAACACCAATACCATACCCATTGCCTGGTTTACCCCTCATGCCTGCTGGGTCCCCTGGCACACTAGCCCCACTGTGAAGATCTGTCCCATAGTCAAGAAACAAAGTCCCCTGTAAGCAATTGTGGACATGTTCAATGTCAAAAGCCGACGTAAAGCAAAGCGTGTGATGCAAAGGCAGTTGACAAGCAAACATGGCATGGGAGAAAGCTGCATTGCCTGCTGAACAACTTGTAAGCCAGCGACACCATCAACAACAGCTGCAATCCCTTGACGCTGCATATGTACATGCTAAGTTCAGCTTACGCAGGCTACAGCATGTCATGGGCTGCAAAGATTCTATTTGTATTGAGCCAGTTGCTTTCTCACAACACAAATGAGATGAGTCGCATGCACGCAGCTCTCCGCTCATTTTTGGTGCACAAATTTGCTATGCAGTGCTTTGCATGTCAAAGCAAGCAGCAGCCAGAGCTCACTGGTGTGCTGCACGCATATACACAAGCAGCAGTATGTGCAGATGGAAAACATCAAGGCTTCATGTGAGTGGCATGCATGGCATTGACTAGCCCCCAAGCCTCTGACATTGGGTGTCAATCATCCCTTCACATCGCATGACTAAGCAGCATGCACATCACTCAGAGGCTCAGGACGCGTATTTCTGCAGCGTCAACAGAGAGGATTGAGCTCAGCCATTGGGCATGAGTCACAGTCTGGTCCACGGCTAAGGAGCAGAATGCACATGACACAGAGGCCCAGGATGCAAACCTTTACAGGATGATCTCTTTACAGGATTCATGAAGCAAAGTGCAGGGTTGGACTGTAACAAGCCGATGGCATTGGTCATGGCCTTACCCACAATGACTAAGCAACATGCAGATCATGCAGAAAGTCAGGATGCAAACCTCTATAGGGTCCTTTATGGGAAAGTGCAACTCAGCCGACCCAGCCACGTAGTTTCTGCCAGACCCAACTGCCCCCTCGTCATAACCCCTGACTGTTTGGGCACCCCCAATGGGAAAGGCCTCATAGGGTGGCAGGTCCCCCATGATCACACCCCCTTTGCCAGACAGATAAGCCTTGAAGCGTGGATCAGATGCCAGAGGAAAGCTGCGGTCTGCCTCGACTTTCAACCTGCAGATAAACACAGTAAGCATTGATGCAATAGTTGGCAGCCAGTGGAGAACAAACCTAATGCAGCCAGTGCAGAACAAACCTCCTTTTGCCAGACAAACAAGCCTTGAACTTCAAGCTGCAGAGACACACAGGTAAGCATCTGTGCAATAGTTAGAACTGTGGACAGCCACACTCCCTTTGCCAGACAGATAAGCCACGAAGCATGAATCAGATAGAAAAAGGAATCCTGTGGTCTGCCTCAACTTTCAGCCTACAGAAACACCCGGCAATTTGGCAAATAGTGGAAAGCTACGCTCCCTTTGCCAGACAGATAAGCCTTGAAGCGAGAATCAGATGCCAGAGGAAACCTGCGGTCTGCGTTGACTCTCAACCTGCAGAACCACACAGGTGGGCGACCAGTGAAAAGCTATGCTCCCTTCACCACACAGATAAACCTTGAAGCGTTGATTGCATGACAGAGGGAAGCTCTGGTCTGCTCTGAGTCACACCCTGCAGACACTATTGCCACACAGGTAATTGTCTGTGCAGTAGTTGGAACCCAGTGAAAAGCTACACTCCCTTCGCCGCACAGACAAGCCTTGACACAGTCATTGCATGCCAATTGAAAGGTGTGGTCTGCTCTGAGGTACAACCTGGAAACTTGTTGCCAAACAAGCTACATTAGCGGCGATGTAGGGGCTTGTGTTGTTGCCCAAGGGCAGCTGAGCAAGCTGTCAGAATGATATGTTTTGCAAGTCAGGTAGTGATTTGAGTCTCAGTATTTGAAGAGAAGCAGACAGATATCGCTTGCACTGTTCAGGGATTGCCACAGGCGTTTGCAAGGATTGTGCTTGCACAAGCATTTGCAGACTGACAAAGCAGCCATGAGCAAATGTGGCTTCTCTTGCAGGCAACCATCGCACATGCATCCCAGCTAGACTGAGCAGTTGCGTACAAAACAGCGCATCAAGTCAAAGTGCTTGCAATTGTCTGTGATTGGCTAGATGCTCCACCTTTGCACAAACTTTGATGGTCATCATGCTAGCAATGGATCATGCATCCTAGCACGGGTTCTAAATGTGTGGCACGCAAATTCTGTGTTGCCAAAACAGTTTGAGCGTCACGTTAAGGAAGTTTGATGATGGCTTGTTGAAAGTCAGACAAAAGATCACTGGACCCCACTGATCCAGTGCAGAACGAGTGCAGTTGTGGACTGTGAAAATCATAAAGCAAAACTACCTGTGTAAGACGGGGGCAATGAGGCAAGGCAGACCTGTTGAAGTTGAGCAAGGACTTGTGTAGAGGCAATGCCTGCTCCATGGTGATGGATGTGCTGGAATTCTGACCCACATGTCTGCTGCGCAACAAGGCCATCATCATCGTGTCAGACTTCCCTCCGCTGAAGGTCAGTGGGGCGTTGTAGCAGTCCTGCATGACAGACAAATTGCGTCACCACAACAGCTGTTACATAGTGACCATTGCTTGGCATTTCATAGGATTGATGGGCGTAAATTGACACCACACTCACCCTGCCACAATGGGGCTACAGATTTTCATTACTGATTTGCTACAGCAAATCGCCATCACGGTGAATGCAGAACTACGCAGGTCCCTCGATGTATCTGGTCATCATGTGAGCTGTTTCAAGGGGGTTTTGGCTGACTTTGATGTCAGATTTGCTTTCTGGCTTTGTCAGTTGGCGGGAGTTTCAGGCAAAACATGAGCTGGCAGGCTTGCAATTCTTCGCAAAAATTGGGAGCAGATGCTCTTTCACAGATGCAAACTCCTGAAACATGCTGTGCTGTAGATGCTGCTGTTGCATGCAAGCAGGACAGCACAAGGTGTGCTTGTGAAATGTCAATAGCAACAAGGCCTTGCCATGTTTTTGGTTCAGGCCAATGAGTGCACTGAATTGCAGGTGTGATAATTCAAACCTGCAATTGACGTGAGCATGCGGAACTGGGGTTGCAAGCTTGCACTTAGCTGCCTTGCAGAAAACTGCAAGTCACTTGCATGATGTTGACAACACATGGTATTGAACGCCTTACAACACCATGATCTGAGTCACAGCGGTTCTTTGCTATGAGTAAGATTATTGACGTAACCAAACTGTCATTCAACACCAAGCTTCAGGGGTGGTGACATGCACAGCACTCATGATGATATAATGTGAGTGCACATGCAATGGTATGTACCGCATATATGCAACCCTACAAGCATGAACTGCACTAAGCCTCAACTGACCCACGCACTGACCATGATCTGAATCATAATCTAGTTGCGATCACCCCACTTGTTAGACAAGTTGCACACAAAAGCAGCTCACCCGCTGGCAGTTGGACTCATGATGCCTGAGACAGCACACAATGACAGAAGCCACTTTGTTCATGACTTGATGATGTTGGTGACACAAGCAGCTCAACCTCAGCTCTCTCTGGGGAAACTGATGCCAAAGGTGCTGTAAACAACAATGCTCAGTGGAGGATCACCTTAGTCATGACCTGGAAGTGATGATCCATGCAGCTCATGCTTTGGCGGTTGCTATCCAAAATGCCTTTGAAGCACAGAATGACAAGTTACTTCTGTCATGACCTGATGATGGTGAGATAAGTAGCTCATTCTCAGCTCATTCATTGCAGTTGGACACGCCAGGTGTTGTAGAAACAATTGTCAACCGAGCATCACCTTAGTCATGATGCGAAAGTGGTTATCCATGCAACATGTTCTTTGGCCATTGATGCCCAAGGTGCCTTTCCACTGCGGAGCCAATTGGCGCTCATACTCAACACCGCCTACGAGGCGAGCAGGATTGGGTTGGCTGGTGGGACCGGTCGTCTGAGTCTGTGCCCCACTGCCATCTTTGGCCTTGCCATGTATCAAGCCGCCTGCAGTACCTCAGTTGTGAGGAGGGCGCATCAAATGGCCTGAAGCGTAGTGGACACAGATGAGCAGCTTTTGACATTACTCGTGTCCTGAGACTGAATCATAAATCACAATAATTATAACAATCATAACAACAGTCGTAGTAGTAATAATCATAATAATAACAACAAGAACAAGAACAAGGTTGACCAGTGTGTGTGTGTGGCATACAGTGTCCTGAACACATGAGTTGGCATCTACCGAGTTGCCTGCAGCATACAAAAGTGGCAGCGCTGTGAACATGCAGCTTGGCATGTACCAGTTGCCTGCAGCACAACAGACGCAAGCCAGAAAACTACAATCAAGGGCGCCCATCTGGCAGGCCACTTTGACAGTACGATCAGGATCAATTGTCTGAACTCGTCTGTGCAACTCCCTTCTCATCAGGGACCAAGTGTGACACTAAGCAACACAGCCTGGATGCAGTCACACGCATGATGCCCAGAGTCTCATCTCCTGATGTTCTGTCACTCAACACGATGATACTTCTGTGCAAGTTCCTTCTCTACGGTGTCAGGGATAACAACGCGCACCACAGCTTGAATGCAGTCACGTTCACGATACCTAGAGTCTCATCACCACATGTTTTGTCGCTTGACAACATAGTACTTGTGAAGGCTTTGTGGAAGTCCCTTCTCACAAGCAGTCTAGCATAACAAAGAGCAACACAGCTTGAATGCATTAACATGCATGATCCCCAAAGTCTCATGACCTGATTTGCAAACATCAAACAAGATAATACTTTTGGCAGATCTGTGCAAGTCACCCTCACCGAGGGTCAAGCATGATTGTGAGCAACACAACTTTACTTCAGCTCACACCCATGCCCTTGGCATAAGCCCAGAGTTCTGTCACCTGATGACCTGACCGTTGAAAGGCCGATCTTTCTGGAGGTTCTGTGGGCGTCGCCCCTGATCCAGGGGTCAAAGTGTTCAAAACTGAATTCCAAGTGTGACTGGGCAGCCAGCAGAAGGGCCTGTGTGTTCTGATTCAAGCCGAACAGGTTACTCAACCCGAATTCGCCGTTGGCAAAGAAACCAGGCAACAGACCCTCTGCAACGTGAGCCTACATGTGTCAGGACCAGGCTGAGTCTGAGTGAATGTGCATCATAATTCAAAGTCTCATGCTCAAGTTGTACCATGCATTGTCTTCGCCTGTACTGGCTAGATCTGCTGTAGCCTGGAACTGCCCCTCTGACCAGTGACACCATGGGCTTACGGGGATTAGTTCCTCAGATCAGAGCCGATCTTTGTATTGTGACCTTACAGTTCTCTTAAGACAGGACCTCAGGTCACACTACAAGCATTTCAAACATCAATAAGACACAGCACAAACAATGTTGTAGTTGTTGTAGCTTGCATGCCTGCCTCTCCTGCCAAATGTGCTGCGTGTAAAATCAAAGCACTGTGGCAATATGCATGCAAAAAGTGGTCTTCATGGCGTCAAACGAAAGCATACACATGACAAATTCATGCAGTGCCAGTTCTGCTATGCTGCATGCAATGCTAGCTATATGCTCGCAGGCATACATAGTCCCCAAGCCTGGCTCTTTCACCTTTGCTGACATGCCCATGCCGCCTACATATCGGAGGCGAGCGCGCTCCTTCAGCTGAATGTTCAGGTCTCCTACTGGGTGCTGCTGAGTGCCGTCCTCTGCGGGCAGCAGGAAAAACGCGGGCTCATCAAATATGCCCAAGCTGCCCAGCACAAGCCTGTCTCGATGAGCTTGCCTGATGTTCCAGACCTATAAGTCACATACACAAAAGCTAATCATCGTTGTCACTGCCATTGATCATATACGTCTGCCCTGGAGCTTGCAGGAATGTACTAGGGATCAGTTGAGCAGTAGTTTTGCCATCAAGCAGTCCTGTTCAAGGGACAAAGAATAACCCATCAGGCTCACAAAAAAGGCGTGTTCAAACAGGCTTCCTTGCCATGTGCCAGGTCCAACACCACACAGATACACATGCCAAGGATTTTGGCAAGGATACATGTAATAGAAGCCAAGCATCACAGTTCACTGGCAACAGTTCTGTACATAAGCCTGCCAAGCACATGGAGCCCCCGCATGGCACAATCACAAGAGCTTGTCATGCAGGCCCGTCGATCACATGGACAGGTCTGTGAATCACATGTGCCTGCTGTTCACATGGACAAGTAGGTCACACAAGTATGTGTATCACATGTGCCTGCTAATGACATGAGCAGGTTGGCCACACAACATTGTGATCCATGCATGCCTGCTAACCCTATGGGCGGATTGTTCAGACAGGCTTGTGCTTCACATATGCCTGCTAATGACATGGGCGGGGCAGCCACTCATGGCAATGACATGTGCTTGCTGACCACATGGGCAGTATTTTCTTGCACTTGATCCATGTACAATTGTAGCAATCACGCCTGAGCAATGTGCAACAACACGGTCAAAAGCAGCTGAAGGTCAGTGCGCTGAAGTAAGCAATGGCGTCAAAATCAGCAAACAACACTGCAAGCTTGAATGGGGTACCAAATGGGCGAGTACAGCAGGCACACGATTTTGTAGATCACATGTGCCTGCTCAGCACATGGAACAGCAGCAGCTGCACTTGAAATCAGCACAGTGCTGCAACTTGACGATGGCTGTGATGGCATTGCCGTAAGGGCCTCAAATGCATGACCCTAGATGCCAGCATACATCAGTAACTTTACGATACAATAATTTGTGGCAGCATGCAATGTAACAATAAAAAAGCGATATGCCAAGTGCTATTATGCCAGATAAGGCCTCACATGACGCTTGTGACAAGGTCCCTCACAGTTGCTGCTGCTGCTGCTGCTGCTGCTGCTGCAAGTGACAGCCAAAAGTGAAGTCCCAAGCTTTTTGTGAACGACAAGGCAAGACGCGCACCTGACCAGGCTTGGTTTGCAGATGGCGCATGATGATATCAGGTTTTGTTCTTCCTTCTTTGACTTCACCCGTGTCCTTGTCGTGGAACTGCAGATTCACCTTGCCTACCTTTACCTCTTGCACCTGAAGCTGTGCCTCATGCCCCACGATTTTTGATTGCTCCGCCAGCAGCCCCTGAAACATGACATTGCATGTGATGCTGCTGCTTTGCAAAAGGTGACATGTTTGCTTTTATTTGATGTGGCAAACCACCTTGCATGAGGTCCTCCTCCTTCTGAGAATCACTACAAACATTGTTTGCTGTCTTGGATGTGGCAAGTTCCCTTGCATGTGACCCTGCAGATTCTGAGGTCACTAGATGATGCGTCTGCTGTCTTTAACAATAGTCTCATTGCAACAGCATCTTTACTAACTCAAGTTGCTTCAAAAGCATAATGTTCATTGCCTACTGAGGGACCATGAGAAACACACAGTCAGTCTGGTTCAAGCAGTTTCAAGCTAAGATGCAATCATGCCTGCTGATGTACGCCTTTCCATTCCACGGGACGACGTAGTGAAAAACAACTTGAGATACTTGATCAGCATGCTGCATGTTATCAAATTGCACACACCGCTTCCTACAACGACCCATGAGCAGCTGCACCAGCCTATGTCAGCCCAACTGAACCCTAGAGGTCATGTGCATTGATAGATGTCTCAGGAAATGCTTTTTCACGTGCTTTGCAAAAATCACAGTGTTTCCGGGCATGGGCACAGCAAACTTGGCTGTCATATGCAGTGTTCTTGCATTTGCTCAGCCTGACATCGTCTGTATGACCCCTGCTGATTTGCTTGACAGCTGACTGACTGCCTGCCTGCCTGCCTGACTGACTGACTGACTGACTGACTGACTGACTGACCGACCGACCGACCTGGCTGACCTGCCTGACTGACTGACTGACTCACAGGGCAGCATTTGGCATGGCGTCACACTGTTTCAAGAGCCCTTCAGGGCATTGGTGCTGATTTGATCTTAGTTTTGACAGTGTGTATGCCATTTCAAACAACGTGAATGATGTCTTCAAGTCAGAATTCCATACAAGCATTTGCACAAAGCTGGGAGCACATGAGCAGCAATGCAACATGCAAGAATGGTAGTTGAAAGGAGCATTGCAATGATCAGCCACAGAAAAGGTGCAAAATTGAGCATGCGACCAGGAGTACCAGAGCACACAAAATGCTTAAAGTCAGGAGCTGAGCACCTACGCTGCCGTGAAAGCCGTTGTCTGCATACCATTTTCCAATCTCAAGCACCCCAGCGCTTAAGTTGTTGGTATTGAGCGTCTTGTCACGCTGATTCTGAAATGCATCTTGAACCACATGGGCAGGCAGCAGGTTGGCGCCCTGAATTAGTATGCCCTTCAGGTCAGGCTGTTTCTCCAGCTATAAGGCACAGGAGTTGTGATCAGTGACATGCTACCTTTTTGAGGTGCCATGCAGTCACAAGTCTTTTGCCAGAAAGTAAGTGATGATTGACTCTAGCTACAAACACAGCAAGTGTGATGAATGACAGGCTATCTTTTGAGCTGCCATGCAGCCAACAGCCCATTACTTGCCAGAAAGTTACTGCTAATTGCCTCCAACTACAAAGCACAGGAGGTGTGATCAGTGACAGTCTATCTGATGAGGTGCCATGCAGTCACAAGTCTGTTTCTTGGCAGAAAGTCACTGATGATTGTCTGTAGCCAGAGAACACTAGTGGTGTGCTCAATTATGGCAGGCCATGACTGCAAAGGCAAATGCACATGGCTTGCAGAACAATGACCACCAATAGCCTACAGCTGGAATAGATACCATGTGTGATCAGATATTGCAGGCTACCACTTCAGCTTCTACGTATGCAGACCTCGTAATTGCCACAAACAACCACTGGTCAACCCGTTGCACAGGTTAGCAAATGACATTGTAGCCTCTTCAATGAAACAAAGACTTTTGTTCCAACAATGATAAGTGCAAACTATTAGCTATTACCCATGGTTGCTTAAACACAGTAACTCGTCATCAAGCAGGATGTATGTTCATGAGCGTAATGCAACAAAACTAGGCTATTGATATTTGACAGCCCAAAAGCTATGCATGCTCAAAGTGCACACATGCTGTATGAACAAGGAGTTTGCAGATGCAGGGTTTGTCAATGGTTTGAGGCTGTTGAGCTAGACATAGCATACTGCCTTTTGTGCAGTGAAACCAATCATCTAAACTCAACAGGCATGACCAGCCAGTCAGTGTGCAAATGGCGACGTCTGGCAAGACGCGTCTCCACAAGCCCGCAAAGAGGTTGCAAACCCCAATCGAGTCCTGCTTTTACAAAGTGTTGCTGGTATGTATATGCATAGTTATGCTTGCCAAGATGTCAGCTCATATTTCTGTGTTGTGCTCCTTTTGCAGCATGGCCTCATTTTCAAATATCTGATCAGCATGCTAGCCTGCACCTGACAAGCTTGTGATTGTCATGGCATGCAGGTCAAAAGTGTAGCATGTTCAGCTGCACCGCTCAAGAGACAGAATGTGCAGGGCATGCTGTTTTGCATGCAGTTTGAAGGGCCTGCTTACGTCGAGAGTGAGCTTAAATCCGTCTGTGGTAGGCAAGGCCGTTGATTGGCAGCGACGGACCCAGCCAAGCTCAAGGACACGAGACATGTCATTTACGATATCTTTTCCAGTATACTGGAAGTTGGGCTTCAGGGTCAACGCGCTCTCTGCTGCCTTTTTGAGATGGCCCTCAGCACCTGTGACCTCGATCTGGATCATGCAGGATGAAACATCTGTGTCGCAATATAACTTGGCCAAACTGCAGGAAATGCTGTAACCACGCGCGCCTACCAGTCAGCAAACCACTGTGGAAAAAAAAGCGTGAACAACTAGACCTGCACATGCTTGCGTTTTACCTCGGTGATCGTGAACTTTTCCTCTTCAGGTGGGGGTCCCTGGTCATCATTTATGCCGTTGCCATTGGCAGGCTGGCTGGGCTGAGGTACGGGACTTTCGAAGCTGTCTGCCAGGCTGCCGTGTAC
This sequence comes from Trebouxia sp. TZW2008, assembly GCA_002118135.1. Taxonomy (NCBI): domain Eukaryota; kingdom Viridiplantae; phylum Chlorophyta; class Trebouxiophyceae; order Trebouxiales; family Trebouxiaceae; genus Trebouxia; species Trebouxia sp. TZW2008. The sequence goes on along the minus strand of BDIU01000256.1, from coordinate 316,495 downwards.
GCAGTTCCTGCTCTGACCGCCAACGAGCGCATCACGATTGCTATGCCTGCCTGGCTGTCCAATTGGCAGCGCAGTAGTTAGGGAGGCAAAAGCCGCATGCCGAGTACCGCGGGCAGCGAGGTGCGCATGATGCTCTTGCACATGGTGAATCGCATTGACTGATCCACGCAACAGATCTGCGTGCAGCTGTTGTGCGGATTTATGGGCGTTCTGTAGGGCTTTGCAAGCTCCATGCTGCCAACCTCGTAGGATCTCACTGGGTTTTGGAGCCTGACGGGGGCCCATGATGCCAGGGCTGCAGCTGGCTGCGGACTCGAGATCGCAGCCGCCCCAGACCTGCCGCGCCTGTCGCTGCGGACAGCGGCCAGGCGATGCCGACCTGCTCTCTGCTCAGATCAAATTGCACGTCCCGCCCCTGCTAGGTCAGACGCTAGGTCAAACAAAATCCCCCTTGGCCCAGCTTGGCTGGGCTACTATGTGAGTGTGTGCGACGTTTTGCCAATTATTGATCGCCTTACACACAGGCGTTCACGCGATCTATGTGGCGACATCACACCGCGGACTGCGTTGCAGAGCTAAAATGGGCTCCTGTTTTGTGCACACGATGCGTTGATTCAAGCGCGTCCCGGGAAAAATGAAGTGCTTCAACCGTGCTGTTTGACCTGCACCTTGACGATAGCCGCTCGAATGTCCTTCACCTCGCGTGCAAAGCAGGGTCTGACACCGTGCGCGGTCAGAATATGCTCAAGCTGGCTCGATCGAGGCTTGATGCAGGCTGAGCTTGTAGCTTGTCTAACGACAAGGCCAGCGAAATGGGCATGTCGCTGCCAAAGGTCCGCTCCTTGGTTCGACATCCTGCCGACATTGGCCCCGTCCAGATGCGTTCAAATTAGAACGTCTGAAGCGTTCTTCTCCGCAGTGAATAAGTCAGTCGGCAGCAACTCACATCACAATGGTGACTGAATTCTCTGGCTTTGTCAGGAGTCTTCCCTCTCTGCAAAAAGATGAAAAGCTCGTGAGTACTTTTTTCTTGATCTCGACAACATTTTCACTCTATGTCTCCTTAAATAACTTGCGGCACAGCCACGTGCAACCAATTACAAACGCTAAGCCACCCTGACTCATACACGCACCCACCCTCAGCGAGGCATCTGAGCGCACTCTGTGTGCCTGCATGAACACCGAGAGCGCTAGCCTCCGTGAAGGCAATGCATGCAGTGATGTGCAAGTATACAGCACCAAAGTTGGCGCTGATTTCAGCAGCAGCAGCAGCAGCAGCTGCAGCAGCATTACCATGTTGTCATCATGCAGCACACAAAATTGCTACATTCAAAGTGCACATGAAACGCAGGTGCTGAGTCAGGTGCTGGTCCCTCCCTTGACTGCTGAGTACAACACACTCAAGGAAGAATGGCTAAGGAAAGAGGTGTGGAGGAGGGATGACTTTATTGAGGTCATGAAAGATGGCATTGACCCAGAGCTGAAGGGCAAAGTTATCAATGCTGTGCACGCTTATTTGGAAAAGTGGGTCTTGCACTGGTTAACTTCAGCCTTGATACAGCAAGCTTGCAGAATCTCTGCTATCACATGAGACCACCATTGCCTGGCACATTCTCCACAATCTGTCGTTCCCCGCTCTTGTTGGCCATTTGCAGAGACGCTGCAGGCATGCGCTCAATCAGACTCCGACAGTCTCATGGGTCGCACCAACTTGCACTTGACCACAATGAGTTGCACTGTACTGTAATCTCTGTGTATTCTTGCAAACAATGCAACAACTGTCGCAATGACTATATCTTTCCTTTGCAGACCCTGCTCACTCATCCTGAACCTGTGCGTCTGACAGTGAAGCCTGGCAACTTTTTGCAAGAGTGACCAGACATGTTTCGCTTCAACTTCTCCTCATCACAGTCTGCGTCGACATCACAGTCTTCTTTGACCAATCTTTGCTTCTGCCTTGCTAGGCTCATGCCAGTGTACATCACACTCATGAAGGAGCAAGGACACCCGCAATGGAAACAACAAATAGTGGAAAGCTTTGAGACCAGCCTCCGGGATCCGCCAGTCAGCAGCAACATTGAGACATATATGGTTCCCAACACAGACCCTGTGCAAGCCATTGAGAGCCAGCTTGGTTTGAGGACAACCGTGGACTCAGACGTGTTTGTGGTGGGGATTTACCGCAGCAGAACCATGCTGGAGTTGCCAAATTACACAGAACAAGAAAGGTGACCCCTGTGATGTAGGCATCGCTTGGTACAACAGCTGCATGGACTCAATCAAGTATGTGCAACAGTAAGAGAACAATCAGGTGCGCATGAGTTGCTACCCGCAGTGCCAATGGCCTTGCTAGGTCGTCCCTGCCGTTAAAAGTGTGCATGCATGGCTGCTGAGGTGGGCCGCTCCTACAAGCTTTTGCAACATTTGTCGTTGAGGGCATTTGCAAAGACCGTTGGTGCATGGGCAAAGACTTCTGTGTCCTCAACATTGCCTGAACATTCCAGAGCATCTTCCTGAGTACCTGTGCTGACAGGGCCTGGAGCTGGACTGATACGTTGTAGACGCCTGTGTTCCACTCTTAACTCAGAAAATGAGAGATTTGTCTGTATTAAGGCAATTGTGAACGGCTCTTTGCCTTGCGCGCAGGCTGACTATTCCAGAACAACTCCCAAAGTCTCTCTATTGGTGGGGCATGCGATATGGAGCAACATGCCATAGACGCTTATGTTCCACCCTGACAAAAACCTGAAGGGATTTGTCTGTGTTCTGGCAAGCAAGAAGGAGTTTTTGCTTTTTGTGCAGGCTGACCCCTCCAGAAGATTTTGCTAAGTCTCCACACTGGTGGGGCATGGAGATGGAGGGCTTCGCCATGGACGCTCCGTGTTCCACCCTGACTAGAAACCAAAGGAATCTGTCTGTGTTCTGGCAACCAAGAAAGACCTTTTGCCTTTTGTGCAGGCTGCCCCCTTCAGAACATTTTTATGAGTCCCCATTTTGGTGGGGTGTGCAGGTGGGTTATTTCGCTGCAGGCGCCCCAAAGCTCTACCCTAGAGCTTGAGGGCCCTATCTGTATCAAGACAACCAAGACAGGTGTTTCGCCCTTCATACAGGTTGACCCCTCCAAAAGACTTCCTCAAGTCTCCATACTGGTGGGGCTTGGAGATGGATCGTTACGCTGTAGATGCCCCTATGTTCTGCCCTGACTGGATGGCTGAGGGACCTGTCTGTACTAAGGCAACCAAGAAGGTAACCAATCTGAGTGCATGGTGATAGTTGACGTGTTTGCGTGAATGGCATGCATCAAGTAGGATCTTAGCTGTAGCCCCTATGATTCGCCCTGACTGGATGGCTGAGGGACCTGTCTGTACTAAGGCAACCAAGAACGCAAGCATTCTAAGTGCATGGTGAATGTTGACGTGCTTGCGTGCATGGCATGCATCAAGGAGGATCTTGGCTGTAGCTCCTATGTTCCGCCCTGGCTGGATGGCTGAGGGTCCTGTCTGTACTAAGGCAACCAAGAAGGCAAGCGTTCTCAATGCACAATGGATGTCAATGTCTGTGCATGCGACGTGCATCAAGTAGAATCTTGGCTGTAGCTCCTATATTTTGCCCTGACTGGATGGCTGAGGGACCTGTCTCCACTAAGGCAACCAAGAAGGCAAGCGTGCTCAGGGCATAATGGATGTCAATGTCTTTGCGTGCGACATGGATCAAGTGGGATCTTGGTTGTAGCCCCATGTTCTGCTTTGAAGGCAAGCAGTGATAACATCACATATTCCTGATGTGTCTGCACTCACGACATGGGTCAAGCAACATCTCACATGTAGCTTGTCTGTACTAAGGCACCCAGGAAGGCCTTATTTGATTGCTATTTGCGCTGATGTGCGTGCGTTTATACATGATCCAGGCAGAACATCATATGTAGCCAAAAAAGAGTGTCTGACTGTAATTTGCTCAGGAGGTAGATCAAAGTTGAGGTGGCACTTTGACTCTGCAATGTCAGAAATCACTAAGGGCCTTGCAAGAGCATTTTGTATATGTCTTGAAGGCATTTGTCTGTCAGTAAGACAAACAGACTTTTGCTGTGGCAAATGACACAAAAATCGCTTGTGGTCAAGGAACGTCTGGTTGCAATATGCATGTTGCAATGCTGAAAGAACTGCACAGAAGCTGCACGCATTCTGACATGAAGTATTGCATGACCAATACCAAGTGTGCCTGCTCTCATTGGCATTGCGGGTGGAGCTTAGGCAACAACTTTGAAGCTGATGTGGACCTGTTGTATGCAGAGGAAAGTCGCAGCAGGTGGGAAGGCAGCCATTTGGAGTGAGGTAAGGTGCTCTTGTACACTCTGCTTTGTGCCCTTGATTGCACAGTGTTGCTTGCTTCAATGTTTTGCTTTCTGCTTTGTGCCCTTGACTGCACAGTGCCCTTGATTGAACATTTTGCTTGCTGTGTGGAGCTTTTGCTTTCTGCCTTGATACAATGCCCCTTCATTCAACATGTTGCTTTCTGCCTTTGGCACAGTGCCCTTGATTGAACAGGTTGCCTTTAAAAAGCAACAAATCAGCCCTCTTGACGGAAAAGCAGCTCTCACTGTCATGTTTTGCCTGTGACTTGCCAAAACTCAGCTGCGCCGCGGCTGCAATTGTGTCCACACTGCCAGTACCAGGTCTGCCTGCAATATTCTTTGACCTGAGTTGACAACTCCTACGCTTCCAGAGCAGTTCTCGTTGCAACTTGCAGTCTTGTTCATTTGTGCGTTTGTTTGTTCGTATGTTCATTTTCTCCCCACGCATGCTGGACAGGCTCAGCAGGCCAGCTAGCTGCATATTGGAGCAATCACTCTTCCCCAAGCAGCTTGCTCCTGTGCTAAGCTGAAACATGTGTACTGAACGTCAAGAATGGAATGATCTTTGTACACAATTGTCTGCCAGCTTGCAACTTGGTTCAGCTTGTGCTTTATACTATGCAGGGCTGCACAGTTGTGCACTCTGCTTTTGGCTATGGTAACGAGACGGTCTTGTGTAATGACCCGCACAGTCAGCCCTTCACCGATTTGGACAATTGCGAAGCAGTTGAGAAAGCCAGAAGCGCCAGCAATACTTGTGTAATGATGTGCCGCATTGGTCCATGGATGTTTCCTGTTGAAGTCACCACCTGCTTCCTACCTGCAGGTATGTTTGTACATCACTCTCTTCTCTTTGCTTTCTTCAGACTTCTGTTTGGTTTTGTCCTCTGTTGCAACAAACTCAAACTGAAAAGCGAAAACACCATTGTGGCAGGGTGAGCGTAATGTAATTTTAGGCCCACAGATTGCATTGAGTGCCAAGTCAAGGCTACTACATCATGACTGTCCCATCATTGCAAGCAAGTCACAAGTCAGCCACAAGCGTCTGATTTTCCAGCATCAGATAAATTTGCATGTATGCTGCCTCGCACAATTACATTAAGTGTCCCATGCCTTATGCCTTGTCATGCCATGTTGAGTCATTGTCCAACAATAAGCAACAAATTTCTTGATGTGCACCACCAGGCAACATCACCTGACAGACACAGGATGAGCTGCTTGCAGCAAACACCTAAGGGTCATGTCTGCAGGCAGTCCGTTGCTCTACTTCTATGGTCGGGAATACTGGGTCACAAATAGGGCTTCCAGTGCCCTTGCCGGCCTGGCTGACGAACGGGAGGGAAAGCTGAAGCGGGAGATTGCAACTTTGCAGCAGTCCTTGCAGACAAAGCACCAAGAGTGCGCTGAAGCAGTCAGATTGCTTTCTCAGGTGTGCTGTGCTGTGCTGTCCTGTGCTGTGCTGTACTGTGCTGTGCTGTGCTGTGCTGTGCTGGCGCCAGCATGAAGCCGCAAACTTTTGTTTGCTGCTCACTGCAGCAACTCTGTACTGCTTCTTGGGTACAGAGGTACGCTTCAGAATGCCTAATGCTGTGCAATTCCTTTTGTTTGTATGAGCTATGCAACCTGTTTGCTGGGAGAGCACTGAGCGTAAAATGTGAACGCTGCTGCTGTACTTATGGACAGCAACTTACACTGGCAGCTGCCTTTCACAAGTTCAGCTTAGTCTTTGTCGTGCCTTGCTAAATTACAAGGGCACAGCGCTCAGGCGACTTCTGTTGTTGTTCAGATTGTTGGCTTCAGCAAAGCTCCAGACAAAAGCACAGATGAGCAAGATCTAGAGGCTGCTATCACGCACGACTCAGCTAAGAGTGATGTTGGCACAAGTCAGCCTCAGCATGGCAGAAGCTGCAAGGGCAGTCACGCCAGGGATTCAAACGCCGCAGCTGTGGGGCAGCTGGCCAATGCTGGCAGCATCAACAGAGCAGGGCACCCTGATTCCTGTACCAGGCATGCCCTTGGGCACCTTTCAGATGCCCCAGCACAGCCTGGGGCAGCCCTAGGGCAAGCCGGGAGCGCCCCAGCAGCAGCGAGGCCAGCCCAGGGACAGTCTGAGAACGCCCCAGGGCAGTGTGAAAGCGCCCCAGGGCAGTCTGGAGGTGCCCTGGAGGCTGTTCATGCAGAAGTGGGAGAGCTGCGGCAGGCCTTGAGTGTCATCATGCAGCATTTCAAGCGGCTTGAGTCTTCAATGCAGCAGCTAAACTCAGGGCAAGAGGCCAAACAGACAACCCTTGTGCAGGAAGCTGCCAATGCTCAGCATGCTCAGCATGCTCAACAGCAGCTCCCAATGTCAGACCCATCTCGGCGTGGCACTTCGGGTTTGAACTCAAATTTGAATTTGAGTTTGGAGCACGCTGTGGATGCACCTGAGCCTGCCAGCATGCAAGCTGCCCTGGAGGACCCTGAGAATGCAGATGCCAGTGCGCAAGCATCACTGCAGGTGAGCAGTGACAACATTGTAATGCACGATGCTGCCCTGATGCCCAGAGTGGCGAATCTCCCTGAGGCTGTTGAGAGCACAGCCCTGCTTTCATCCCCTTCAAGCCTGTGGTAGTCAGTGAGGCTGCCATTGTTGTGTTGCTGGGGTATAGTCAATCGCTGCAATGCATGCTTGGCATCACCATCAACCCTGCATTCTCAATGCAATTCCTTGAAGATGAATTTGTTGGTGATGTGGATTCTGACATCATGTGTGTCACCTGGGCCAAGCTTGTTTGCAAGCATAAATTTGTAGGTTCACTGCTTTCTCCAAAATGTGCCTGAAGCTGATGGCAGTAAACGTGTTGTCCTCATTGCTGTTCAAAGCTAGTGCTGTTCTGCTCTTCATTGCATTGCATTGAAAGCGTTATCATGTGGGGCAGGATCTCTGCTCAAGCTGATGATTGGCTTGCTCATGCCCCAGGGTCTTCAGCGTGCAAGCAAGAAGAGGAAGCACAGCAGCACCAGCCATGTGCAGACAGCTCAGGCAGAATCTGACAGCATTCAACAAGACAGGGCTGGAGACGCACCAAAGAAGAAGAAGCGCAGGAAAAAGAGCAAGCGCCATATCAGTGAAGACCTGGCGAGACCATCTGGATCACAAGAGCAGCAGCTTGCAGAAGAGCTCGCCAAGTGGAAGAAGGCAAGAAAGAAGTCAAGGAAGAAGGAGAAGGCTGCTCAGCTTGACAAGAGGAGCAGTGGCTGCAACGAGCAACCGGAGGCCACTGTAGAAAGCATAGGTGACAAGCAGCAGGAAAGCAGTTCCAAAGGTCAGTCTGGGGCCAAGCAAATTGCTGTTGAGGTTTTAGCGTTGGCTCAACTAGCAGCGGCGGCATCAGTATCAGTAGCAGCAGCAGAGACAGCAGCAGCAGAGAAAGGTGAAAAAGCTGCAAAGGCAGGTGTTCAGGATCCTCAAGAAGCTCAGCTAGCCAAAATCAAGGCTTCTGCTGAAGCACTTGCTCGGGTTTTGGCTGTGCAAGATTCAGCTGAGGCTGTAGGAGCAGCAGCACCAGAGAAAGCTGAGACGGCAGCTACCCACGATGCTCAAGAACGTGAGCTTGCAATAGCAGGCAGAGCCAAAGAGCTAGGAGCTTCAGATAAATTGCAAGAAGCAGACAATCAGTCAGGAAGAAGGCAGAAGCGACAGCGCAACAGGGTCCTCACCCCTGCTGATGCATGCCAGACAGATGAGACCACTGCTTGTGAGTCACACGGATGTGAAGCTGAAGCTGCAGGGCAGCAGCCTTGTCACCCTGCAGCTCTGACCAAAGCTGACTCAACAGATGCTGCCGTCAATGATGTGCGCCATTCTTCTGCTGAGCATCACAAGCTGATGGACACAGCGGGGATGTTGGCAGGTTCAAATTCAAATGACAGACAGCAGAGGACAGACGGCAGCGCTGATGTCAGCTTGGCCAAGGACTTGCAGTCACTAAAGGGATGGTCAAAGTCTCTGGTGCCGGCAGCTGGCCAGAAGCTACTGACCAGCTACTTCAAAGGCGGCAGTCCAGTGCCACCAGCTAGAGCTGTTGCCACTGCTGCCATGGCTGCCACCGCTATACACCCTCATGCCACCGCTATGACTCCCTGCACTGCTGCTGGGCCTTTAGCTGCCAGCCCTGACGCTGATGCTTGTGCAAATGCTGGTATTGGTGCTGATGCTGTTCATGGCAACCACATGCATCATACCTCCAGCAGTGGCAGCCCCAATAGGGTGCCAGCAGCTGATCAAGAAGCGGTTGCCACAGCTGTGGGCTCAAATGCCTCAGCTGGGGTACTTCCTGGCAGCGCTCCCACCCTGGCTGGTAATGCCTGTGATGAGGCTGATGAGACAGAGCAACCTGGCAGCACAGCAGGTATGGGCTGTTGTTTGACAAATCCCACTTGTGCAAAACACATCTGAGCCTATTGTTAAATCAGTCTCCTCGACATATGTGCTTGCCATGGCCGCACGTCCAGAAGCTTGCTGCAATTTGCTGTTATGTAGTGCCGTCATGATGGCATCCAGCGCGATGCCTGTGTTGCACATGAGTGCAGTACATCTGTTGAGTTTATGCACATGCAGTAAACCTGTTGTGTTTTGTGCAGTTGCACCGGATGTCTTGTGCTCCATTTAAGTTCAACAATCTTGCCTGGCATGCTGGCCAGGTTTGTCGTGCGTGCAGGTCGCGCTCATGTTCATGTGACAACACGCCTCTCAGCTGACTGCAGTGTGTGAAGAGCTCCATATTCCGGTTGAACTGTGGTATACCTGAGCAGTGCATTGTTGAGTGCCATACTGTGGTCTGCGCAAAAGCTATACAATGTGCCTGAGGCGCTGAGTAGGTTGTCTTTGTGTGCAGGTCCTGCTCGTGTCAATGTGCCCAATATGCCGCTTGGCCGGCTTCAGTGCGCGCATGGCTCCATCTGCGATCAAAACCTGGCACACCTGAGCGGTGCATTGTCAAGTGTCACACTGTGGTTCCTGCAAAAGCAATCAAATCTGCCTGAGACGCTGAAAAGGTCGTCTTGTGTGCAGGTCCTTGGGTCAATGTGCCCAACACACCTCTTGGCCGGCTTGAATGCGTGCAGAGCTCCATGTTTTCTTTGAATCCTGGCACGCCTGAGCGGCGCTTTGTCGAGCGCCACATTGTGGCGCTGAATGCTGAGAGCCAGCGCTACTTGATTGCCACAGAGGTTCTGCAGGTGAGACCAATGTTGCCATTGATGTTGACTGCAGTGCATGCTTTTCATCTGTGCATTGGCAAATGCAAGGTATATGTGGCAAGACTTTGACTGAGCATGTCAATGATGCGTACACATATGCCATGTGCCGTGCGGCGCCTGCATCATTTTGCGCTGCCCCAAATGTACTTCTAGGATGTTTGCTAGTGCTGCTTTGCAGTGCTTTTGTCTTGCGCTGACTATGATGCTGTCAGAAGTTCTGAGCTATGGACACATAAATTCTGAATGTCCTGAGTGTCTAATGCATCTGGCTTCAGAGCAAGCCATAGACAGACTGTGGCAATGCTCTGGTCATATACAGGAAAGCAATGTTTGCCAATGGGCATGTCGTTGCCATCAACAAATCAGATGCTGATGCATGATTCTTAAGTGCAGTTCCCCTGGCTGACAACAATGCTACCATGCAGTGATGACAGTACCAATCTCGGGGCATGGACACAACAAGCTTGGCAGTCCTTACGCAACAGAATGAAAGCCTCATACCCTGACATTGTCTGTATGATACCATGTTGGGTCTCTATAACAGAAGATACACACTGATGTTGCAACAGGGTGGCCCACAGGCAAGTGAAGCCTAGCCTGGTAGCATCAATTGATCACATGTTGTATTGTAACAGATTTTGGTGATGATGCAGGCATGGTTGCTGAAAGACAGTCGATTGGTGACGATACGTACACAGCAAGGCCTTTGAGCCAAACTAATATGCGATATTATGTATGTATGTATGTATGTATGTTATGTATGCATGCAGGCATGCAACCTGAGTGTCAGGAACGCCACAAAGACTATCAGAAGCTGGAGGAGCAGAGCAAGCAAGCAACAGGCAAATTTTGCCCCTCAGCTGGCCTACTGCATGGGGGCAAGAGTCTGCCAGTACGTCTTCAGTGCACCTGATATTGATGCGCTTCTGACGCCTGGCTTGCTCAAGACAAAGCAAAGGTACAACACCATGGATACTGGCCTTTCAATGAAGAATGGTGGAGATCTGCAAAGCCCCTTTGATGCTGTACTCTCATTATCGCATGCTGAAGCTGAACAGCATCAGCAAAAGCCTCATGCAGACGTGACACCTTTGCAGGTTGTCAAGCAGTCAGATCTAGGCGTTGTCACTGAGTAGTTTGTGGCAATGCCTTAGGGAAGCTCTTCCGGATACTTACCCAAATGTGTATCAACCATTCAAGCTGAACAGCTCTGGTCAGCAGTGATGGCAATAGGTGCTGGCATATACAACATCCGGGATGCCCCATTCTATAACGTGCTCATGCATGCAATCTGAATCTTGCACTTCAAGGTTCAAAGTGCCTCTGAGTGTTTTGCCTATTTGCAGGTGCTCAACTGGGCATTTGACTGCTTGTGTCATGTTGCTGCTGCTTTAATGAAGCAAGAACATGAGCTTTGCATTCTCAACATGGTGCTGCAACTGCAACTCTTGCAATCCTGGCACTGCTCAACCACCGGCTGTATCCCTATGTGACGGCAGACGTCACATTGTAAACGCAACTACCAAAGTTGTCTGTTTGCTTGCATCCCGAGAAGCAAGTTGCAAAACTGTAGGCCAGGATGCACTTAGTGATTCAACCAGCTAGCTGTCCGGCCTCTAATGTCATGAATGCACCTCAGACTTGTGGCCAGTGTGGTCTGTCACTGTGGTATAGCTAGAAGGCAAGGCAGCCTTATGACTAGTTGTTGTGGCCAGTGTGGTCTGCTGCTGTGCTAGAAGGCAATACAGTCTTAAGACTAGTTGTGGCCAGTGTGATTTGTCACTGTGCTAGAAGGCAAGACAGCCTTATGACTAGCTGTTGTGGCCAGTGTGGTCTGTCACTGTGCTAGAAGGCGAGACAGCCTTATGACTTCTTGTTGTGGCAGTGCGATCTGTCACTGTGCTAGAAGGCAAGACAGCCTTATGACTAGCTCTTGAGTAATACAGCCAGAATGTGTCTGCTGACTTTGCAGGAGCAGCCTACAGCACTTCATGGCTGGTGTCTGGACAGCTGACAACAGTCCAGCAAATGCTGAAGGGAGCCATGCTGCTATGTCTGGAGGCCCTTGCAGGGCACCTAGCAGCAGCCCTGGGCCTGAGGCAGCCGCCAACAGGGCAGATAGCAGCAGCCCTGGGCCTGACACGCCGACGAGCAGGGCTGTCAGCAGCAGCCCTGAGCTGCAGGCTGTCCTTCTCAGATCAAAACGCAAAAGGTACAAGCCAAGACAACGCCTTCCAAGGGCAGCTAGCAACAGCCCTGACCCAAGGGCAGCTGGCAGCAGCCCTGACCCTGGGGCAACTAGCAGCGGCTGCGACCCAGGGGCAGCTAGCAGCAGCCCCGACCCTGAAGCAGCTCCATTGCATGCAAGCCACAATGGCAGTGGTCAGCCTGCCTGCAGTCTTCCAGCATCGATGAATAAGCACGAGGAGCATACTGCTTCTGACAATGCTCACAACATGACTAGGCGCATGACTCCAGTCGGCACAATTGCACAGGCTGCTGATCTAGCAGATTCAGGAGGACCCACTGCAACAGCTGCTGCAGCAGGTGCTGATCCAGCTGAGTCTGGCAGATCCAATGCTCATGCAGCTGTGGATGACGCAGTGCCTTTTGGTTCTCCAGTTGACACCAGCTTGCATGACAGAGTTCACCAGCAGGCAGGAAGCAGTGTAGGCAGGTGTATAGCTGACAGCACAGCTCCTGCAACTGACGCTGCTGCTGTGCCCATGCCCACAGCTGTGGCAAGTCTTGATGCGGCGGCTGCTGATGCTCGTGCTCAAAGTCTTGTTGGTAATAGTGGCACACCTCAGCAAGGGCAGGAAAGTGAGGCAAAGCCACATGCCCCTCAAACGCCCCAAACAGGCCCTGTCAACTTGTCAGGTTCACTTAGCAACAGTGCCTCCCGAGGGCTTTCCTTTGATGGCAATGTAACCATTGGCAAGCGCAAACGGGCCAGGAAGTTGAGTAGCACGCCGTCACAGCCCGCTGCAAGTTCACAGCATAGCAATGTTGCAGTGCCAGGAGGGAGTGACAGCGCATTTGATGTTAAGCCAGATCTAGGTGCAGTAGGAAACAGACATGTTGCAGTGCCACAAGGAGACAACAGCACATCTGGTGCCAAGCCAGAGGCACCTGTGTTCCAAGACAGCAGTGCAACAAGCATTCCAAGTACAGCAGAGGTTCATCCAGATGCGGTTGAACTGAGTCACAGAACGAGTGTTGATAGAGTTGAGCCATTTCTTACTGACAATGAAGTCATTGACCTGACAGGTGATTGAATTTTGCCTGCCTTGAAATCCCGGATTTTGGAAACCAACATTTTGACTTCCGCAACTATACATCCAGTTTTGAACATCGAGTACATATTCGACCCACAGACATCTTCATCAAGATCTTTTGTGTGCTGTTGAGTGCATCGCTTCCTGCAGCAGTCATTTTGCCATGCATGGTGATGCCTTTCGTGAGGGCTTGAAGCTTCATGGAGTGCTGATGCAGCTTCATGGCTGTTGTTGGACCCGTCAAGCTTACGCACACCTGCTCCTGTGTTGTAGAGCGCCAGCAATTGCTCCACTACAGCAAACTTGTGCAGGTGCATGCCGTTCAATGAGGCATTATGGTGCATGCAGGTTGCTGCCACGTGTGCAAAGATGCAACTTGAGTTTGAAATAAGGTTCAGTGCAACAGGACTTATCAGACTGAGGTCTTCTCTGCTACTGCTACAGTCCACTCTACACAGTTGAGCAGGGAACAATAAGCTAGCTGATACTCGCAATGTCAGGGAGTCTTGCTGAGAAGCAGTACTGGTACTGGCGCCTCTACCCAAATGTGCGTGACTGACCATTGTTGGAGCCAAATAAGTGTGCTGCACTATGGTCTTGTCCTGTATAGGCTGGAGTCATTGCTGCCTCTTGGTCCATATGATACAAGGTCGGTGATGTGTTTGCTTGCCGCTTTGCAGGGCTCAAGTGATGCGGGAAAGTGTGCCGGATGAGCTTCTGCTGTGAGTGGTCGCCAGGAGAACCATCACTAGCCATTGCTTCATACCCTGGTGCTGCTCCAGCAAAGCCAGCTATTGAAGGCTGCTGCACATCCAAAGCATCCGCGTGCTGCAGGCAAGTGCAACTTTCAGCAACTATGTCACAAAATTGGTGCAAACGCAAGCAATGCCAGAGCATGCACTCAATGTGGACCTCACCTGTATTTCCTGCTGCAAATGCGCTAGCAGCACATTCATTGGGATGTACTGCGCATTGCCGTACTCCTTCAGCAACCAGCCAATCTGGCGCTCCTGCAGTGAAGCAGCATTTTTGAAGCAGCGAGCCCCTTGCACGCTCAGAACGGAGCAGGTAGCAAGACTGAGCACACTCGACAACGAGATACAAAACAGTCCTAAACAAGCGCATATTCCGCGCATCAAGCTCACCAGAGCCTGCTGCGCTCCTGCAGCTTGAGCCTTCTTGTTTTGCTGAATTGCTTGGGTGAAAAGATGCGAGATAGAGTTGGCAGCTGTGACAAAGCTTGAGTGTAGATTGCGCTCCACGTCTAGGTCAAGCTCAGCTTTCCTCTTTTTTGTCATTCCTGTCTGGCTCAGGACCTTATGAGCAGCCTGGCCAGCAGGGATGCGACAGGAGCGGCGCTATAAACAGAAACTCTCTTGGATTATCCCAAGCGATGCAACTCGATCAACTTGCAGTTTCAACTCGGATTGGAGGATGTCAGCATCGGCAGACGCTTGTCCAGCTTGTTTGTTGTGTCCGAGCTGCGCTGCTTGTGTGCTGACCAGTTGGCTGACAGAGAAAGAAGAAGAATCCCAGTGTCGATCACTGAGTGTCAATAGAAAGTTCAAAAGCAATAGTGTTCATCGTGCAGCAAAACCGCTGAGATCATTTTGAGGCGCCCAAGGACAGTGCTCAGCTGCAAAGGCAGTGTACATAAGCATCTGGGGTAGCAAATCCTTGTAAGTTATGATCTATCAACTTGACATGCGTTGTTTGCCTTGCAGTGGCGCACTGCAGGCTGTACTGGAGGCTTTGCGTCATGCAACCAGCACATGCAACTCTTAATCTGTACAATCTTTGCGGGAGATGCCTGAGTTGTCCAGATCTGCAGCGGTCTCTGTAGTGAGCTGAAATGTCATCTTTAATGCGCATCAAGTTTTTGGACTTTTTGAAGCAATCACAGCTTGTGTCTTAACCAAAGCCGCAGCGCATCAACATACTCACGAGCTGTGACTGCAGGACCACCTGCTGCAGTTAAGTCACAGTGCCAGATCTCAAGCCTTGAAGAATTGCTGCTCAATGTACGGTATGAAGAAGAAGAAGAAGGGATGTTTCGAGCTATTTTCGCGACTTTTGACGAGGTACGACCAGAATTTTGAAAGTCGTCATTTGCGCCCTGCTGCCGACCAACTAGAGACAAAAGCACGCAATGCTTCCGCTCCCACATGTTTTCTGCTTGAGCTGATCTGATAGCGGTCGACCAAATTCCGGTCTGCTGACAAGTACGCAGTGATCTTGCCTGCAAAGCATGGCCGTGAAACGATCATTCCGTGGCAGCCGAACATCAGATGATGACCGACAGTATGGTAGGCGAGCAGATTGGTCCCACCGACGCCAAACGCTGCTCGTAGGAGCAGCGACACTGGTTATCTTGACAGCGAGTTTGGTAGGTATGTGTGTCTTCGAGTATGCCTAGTCGAGCAGCTGGGCGACAGTCGCTTGTCGCTATATCTCGTCTGATGTACGCCTGGAGGCTTTGCATGGAATCGCAAACTGGAAGCCTTGCACAGCGCAAATGGCAAACGAGAAGCACGGCATGCACGCAGCTCACTCCTGTGACCGCGTTGACTCTCACTCTCTGCATAGGCTGGAAGACCGGAGGCCATATCAAGGGCCCCACTAGCTCAAGCCAGAGCAGGTAAGACACAACACTTTGGGACTGATCTGTTTGTTGCCTTTGCTGTGCCCCCTGCAATCCTTGTGTGCACTGTGCTCTTCATTTTGTTTACAGCCCAGCGTCAACAGCTAGCCATGCTGAAGCAACGCACATGTGTGCTGCAGTCTTCAAGGCCATGCTGAGGCAGCCACCTTTCCAGCAGAAACGTTGCTTGAAAGCAGTGTCACTACAGCAGCATCGGCTGGTGGCACAGCAAGGCTTGCCAAGGATAGTGGCTCAGGGCACAGCTTACAGCAAGCAACTGAACACGAGCAGCCCACACAAAGTGATCAGAAGCATTTGCAGCATTTGGATACGCTTCAAGATGAAAGCAACCCAAGCCCATATGCAGCTTCCAAGCAGGCTGGAACTGTTGAATGGGCTGCTGCTATGAAACAGCAACTTTCAGCCGCATCAAGCAGAGTGGCATCAAGGATTCAGTCCTTGAAAGGCCTGGGACACAACCCAATGGGTGTAACAATGTCAACGCAGCAAAAGAGTGGGCATGACGCTCTGGAAGCAGCAGTAGCACAAGGGACAGCCTTTAGGGATCGTGCACGAGACACAACAGTGACGCAGGGGCAGAACGTGAAACAGGCAACCCTAGATGAAGCAGTGACACAGGGAACAGCATTCAGAGATCATGCAATGGATGCAACAACGTCACAGGGACAGAATGCGAGGCAGGAAAGCCTAGAAGAAGCAGTAGCGCGGGGCACAGCCTTCAGGAATCGTGGGACGGATGCAGAAACATCAGGGCAAAGCACTGCAGCTGAAGTTGCAGCCACAGCAGTAGACAGCTTGGCTGATCTGAATCCCCAAGCAGGCCATCTGAACTTCCCCTGGCAGATACAGATGACAGAGCGTGTTCTCTGTAATGACACCTGTCACAAAGCTGTAAGCTCTTCTTTCTTGGAGACCATAAGTGAAGCATCGACATAGTGCGCTCTGTACAGATACCTGTCACCAAGCTGTAGGTGTGACTTGTCATGTGTAATCTATGAATGTCGACATGGGTGTTTATCAGGACTGACACCTAAGCTGGGTGAGCACACGAGCAGCAAAAAGACCTCCACCCATTGCTGTCAGAAGCTCTTTCAGACAGCCTCTAACTGTCTTGTTTGCAAATCTCATCAAACTCTTTCTTGATGCCAGGGACCTGGGTGCTCACTGAAATGCCTTGCCCATTGACTGTCAGTTTTGACTTGTGCATAGCATATCACATAACATAGTCCAGCTGAGTCCACTGGCTCGCTCCCTTTGCAACAGTCAATCTGGTCCCAAGCTGTATACCATGCACAAAGCAGCCAAAAATACAATTTAATGCGACCACTTTAAGCATGTTTTGTGCAGCGTGATGGCAAGTGTGATGACGGCAGCCGAGGCGAAGAGGATCAGGTGTTCTGTGACTTGGGTACTGACTGTTCAGACTGTGGCAACTGGACTGCTCAACTTCCGCCTTCTCAGATTGATCAGACGCTACCCCTTAGGCTGCTACATGACAGGCATGTAAGTGTGCTCTCACTCTACGCCGAACCAAGCATAACAGTTGTTCAGGCATGCTGTCTGTACCATGCAAGGGACACGGGCCAAGCAGCAGCTTATACCAGTCTCAAATCGCAACAAATGTGCCGCTGGCTGCAGATCAATGTGTTTCTGAAACAATAATGACTTGATCTACGATCAGCATGCTTTCAGAGCCTTGTCACACATACACCCCATGTGGTGACAATATTCCAATGCTTCAGCATATGTTTAGGTGAGGCATGCAAGCACAAGGCACCACAATGCTGACTCCTAGCACATTAGTCTGTTTGTGCAGAGTGATGTGCGTGAAAACAAGACCATCATTCATAGCATTAGGTAGCAATTGCAACACAATGCCGCTTCTGTCCCAGCAGTCTGATGCTGCAGATTGATGCGTTTGTGAATTGGTGATGAACACAAGCGCGGTGCCTTCTTTGAGCATGGCTTACACAGAACCCCAGAAAGATGCGCAATGCAGTCTGATTGCAGCCTGATGTCTTTGTGAACAACACAGATACGGTGCCTTTTCAGCATGGCATACAACAATGCCTAAAACGACCTTGACATCAGTCTGATGCTGCAGATTGATGTCTTTGTGAAGAACACAAGCACGGTGCCTTCTTTCAGCATGGCATACACAGATCCCCAAAAAGATGTGGACGTCAGTGGGCAAATGGAGTTTGGAGGGGTTGTTGAGCTTGGACTGACAATGATGTGGTATCAAGCGCTTAGAGACAAGTGTATAAAGCCTGATGGGTCACGACGGCTGGTGCTAGATGTGGGTGGTAACTTTGGCTGGTATAGCATATATGCGGCTACACTGGGTTGCAGGTGAGACACCTAACAACCTTATGGCTGCAGCGCAAAACCTTTCAGACAAAAAGTTCCTACACTATTGGCGCGCTGAAGTTGGGTTGCATGAGACACCCTTGGACATTTGCTGCACGTTCAGCTATTTGTCCACGCGATGATTTGATGTGTCTTGAAATGAGCTTCCTGATGTTGGTGGTAACTTTGGCTGGTACAGCTTTCATGCAGCTAAACTGTGTTGCAGGTGAGAATTGTACCAGTATTTTGGCTGTTGCATTACATCCATTGCATTACACTGATATCTTCTACAGCGTATCGCTTGTGTCATTGCAGTTGACTGGCATATGCTTATGGACAGAATCAAACATCTAGTCAGGGTTGCTCTTCGTAGCATGAGCTCCATGCAGAATTAGAAAGTAACATCTCATTGAAACCATTGCTGTAGCAGTTGACACACAGCCATCAGAAAAGGAAAGTCTACCTCACGCAACCAATCCACAATCTGTGGATGTGCAAGTCATGCCCCCCAATTGCTACCCTGAGGAGCAGAAGCACTGCACAATGCAGGGTGATCGCCTGGGAGCAAATACCTCAGTTGAGAGCATTTCTGGAGTACAACCGCCACTCTTGTCTTTGCAGCGCCAGCATGAAAAAATGTCCAAATGCGTGCAGAGTTATCACCTGGGAACCCATACCACAATTCAGAGCATTCCTTGAATACAACAGGCAGCTGAACCGCCTTGAACACCTCATTGAGATTCGCGACACGGCAGTGGCAGATATCAGTGGAGTGACATATGATTTGAAGGTGCCGTCAAAGGGCATCTGGGGCACAGCTGGAATCGGCGGCCTCAACATTGACAGGTCAGGGCTTCAAATCTGAACATCAGCTGCTGAGATGCTGCTTATTGCATGCCCAAAATGCTATTTCAGATGTGCCTGGGACGGCGGGCTCAGCATGAACAGGAAAGGGTAGACGAGGTGGTGCATGAGGATGTGTTGCTGCTCATGGTTAATGTGAACATGCTTTCTGTTGTCCAGCCGTGCTTGTACTGAACAGACATGGAACCAGCTAGAGATAGTGCATGCTATGGGATGTTGCATGTTGAACATCAACCGTCCTGACCGTGACGCTCAAAACAAGCCGGCCTGGCAGGATAGGACTTAGGCCACACACACCTAGCACATGTGCTGGAAAGTGTAAGCTTGTATTATTGTTATTATGCTATGGGAGAGAGGATAGACAGAATGCTGCAAAAACATGTATTGCTGCTCAAGATTCACAATCTGACTTGCTCTTTACTTCCTGCAGTCGTGCCTACGCTGAAGAGGAATGGAACGAGCTAGAGATAGTGCGTGCAATGGGAGAAAGGATAGACGAAGTGGTGCATGAAGATGTGTTGCTGCTCAAGGTTGATGTCGAGGGTTTTGAGCCAGGCGTCATAGAGTCTGCAGAGGATGTGTTTGCAGATTACCAGTAAGTATATCTCAGCTGGATCCATGGACCCATGTTGCAACTGTGTTGCTTGCTGCAGTGAACGATGGCTTTTTGTGCAATTTGGTAAGCTATAGATCTGCTATACAGCCAAACAGACACATCTTGTCTTTCCCCTGTGATGTTGTCTCTGTTTGCTGCAACATTTGGATTAGCCCAAAGCGCTATTTCACATGGTTGCTAAAGTTTGCCAGTGCATACAAGGTCAAGCTCAGAAGATGGATGTCCTTTGTAGAGTGTGTTTTGCATCACGCTGACCTGGTCTCACATACCCCCAATTGCTCGATGCAACACTTGTAACCTCTTGAATTGCTTACAAAGCCATGTACCCTCACATTACATGATCCCTAGCTATCTGCTGCACAGCTTTGCTCAAGAATCTTTGGTTTTACCAAGTTGGACTGTTATGTGTCACAGGATTGACCATGTTGTCATGGAGTACACTCCTGGAGCATGGGAAATCAACAACAAATGGCGGGAACTGGCTGATCTTCCCGCCATGCTGTCTTCCCTTCTTGAACAGCGCTACACGATCCTTCACGTCCATGACGGCCACGCCAGGTCACCATTACTACAATTACCTAATTGGACGGGAGAGATTGGCCCCTTGGAGGAAGTCAGTGATGATAACATTCAACATGATCTGACTGATGCTGCATCCATGCTGGAGAAGAAGAACACTGGATGTCCCAAGCCTGAACAGCTTCTGAAGCAGTACCCGTAAGTCATCCTGCTTCACGTTGCGCTGTGCTGCGCTTTGCTCTGCCGTGCTGTGCTGTGCTGTGTCCATGCTGAAGAAGAAAATTTTGGATGTCCCAAGACTGAACAGCTTCTGAAACAACATTTGTAAGTCATATTGCTTTGCATCATTCTGTGCTGCGTTTTGTTCTGCTCTGCAGTGCAGTGCTGTGCTGTGCCGTGGCGTGCCGTGCCGTGCCGTGCTGTGCTGTGCGGCGTTCATGCTGAAAAAGAACAGCTCTGGTTGTCCCAAGTCTGAACAGCTGCTGAAGCATTGTTCGTAAGTTGTATTGCTTTGCATCACGCTGTGCTGCGCTTTACTTGGCTCTGCCGTGCTGTGCTGTGCTGTGCTGTGCTGTGCTGCCTCCATGCTGCGGACGGATGCACCAACCCTAACAATGCTAGAGGCTGTACTGTGCTGCGCTATGATGTGCTGCATCGATGACTGGATGGTCTAACGCAGCTTCCAAAGCAATGCCCGTAAGTCATGAAAGAAGACACTGTGCTGTGCTGGAGGAGAAGAGCACTGGATGTCCTCAGCCTGAACAGATTTGCAAGCAGGATCTGTGAGGCTGCAACATCAAAGCTGCGTTGTGCTGTGCTGTGAAAGCATGTTGGGATCTGCTTCCTGTAAACCATTGTTCAGCATCATCAGAAATACTGCTGTGCCTGTCTTTCAGTGCGGCATTTACGCGCTCAAATGCCAGCAGCATCACAGCGCAGCGCACGTTTTCAAATCTGCTGTTCCAGATTCCCGCCCTGTTGCCCAGGCTGTCTGAACCCGCAAAGGTCCCCAACTTCCCACTGCACCTCAGGAAGCACTAAGTACTTATATCCTTTGCCATCTCTTTCAGGTCTGATGTGTAGGGCAAGCTGACTCTGCTTCTTACGCAGGCAATGGGCAGGCGGTGCGCAAATCCCTGAGGACCTGCACCCTAAGAGCTTCCAAGGGACCTTTGGTGAACTTCAGCACGTCCATGGACTGTAGTTGGTCGCATGCTGTCTTGTTCTGAATCATGCAGCCAATCAGTGGGCATGCACACATCTCAGAGGATTTGCGCCCCACTTTCAAGCCAATATTTGCAACATTCTGGTGAATGCGCTCTTCTTCTTGATGCAGGCATTGGGCAGGCTGTGCACAGATCCCTGAGGACCTGCACCCTAAGAGCTTCCGAGGCGCCTTTGGCCACAACACTAACATATGGGCCATGCGAGATCGAAAAGCCTTCCAGGTAGACATCTCTTGAAGTGGGCACTATGACAATGTCAATCACAATATTGATGAAGGAGGAACAAACAACCAAATGGGCCATGCGAGATCGACAAGCCTTTCAGGTGGACATCTGTTGAAGTGGCCAGCATGACAATGTCAGATGCAATTTTGATGAGAGAGGAACAAAAAACCAAATCACATGGTAATCATGATATTCACAATGGTTTTGGCAAAGAACCAGTGGGGGTGTTCTCACCTGATCAGGACCTGAATGAGTGGTTCAGCAGCCGCCCCTGGAGCCAGGCATGAGTCACCAGCCTGCGACCTGCATACACGCTGCTCAAAGTCTGCAGCCACCACATACATCGCATGACTTCAAGGAACTTGTTATCAATGTGTTCAGGTTGGGGAGGCAGTGGGGGTGATGGCGCCTGATCAGGACTTGAATGAGTGGTGCAGCAGCCGCCTCTATGTCTCTTCAATGTGTTGTTTAGGCAGGCAGCAAAGGAGATGGCCTTTGACAGGGACAAAGAATAAGTTTTGTGTTCTTTGTGCATGTCAGGGCGCCTGATCAAAACTCAAATCAACAGAAGTTGCTGTGTTTAGGTTGAAGAGACAGTAGGGGTAATGGCGCCTGATCAGGACTTGAATGAGTGGTTCAGCAGCTGCCTCTTGACATTTGTCAAATGCCGACCAGTCATGAGCATGAAACTCTGCAGCAGCTATATACATCACAGGATTTTCAAGGAATTTGTTGTCACTGTGTTCAGGTTGGGGAGGCAGTGGGGGTAGTGGCCCCTGATTGAGACTTGACAGATCGTACAGCAGCTGTCTCTTGACAGTTGTCAAATGCCGGCCAGTTATGAGCATGACAGATCGAACATGCTTGACCCTGATCCAACCCTGAGTCCACAGACTTGATATGCGCAGGTTGGGGAGCCAGTTGGGGTGATGGCGCCTGATCAGGACTTGAATGAATGGTACAGCAGCCGCCCCCTGGAGCTAGGCATGGGCTACCGACCCTGCCAACATCTTGAGCCAGCCATCCAGGTATATACGTAATTGACTACTCGGGCCACACATACACTTTTATAAGGGTAATCACAAGTACTGCTACAACAGCACACTCAGATAAACCAACACTACACCCTGCAACGTATACACACAGTTACAAGGCTGGAGGATTTCCTCCAGAACTGCAAAGTGGATCAAGAAGGTGTCAAGCCTCCAATCGCAAGCCTCACATTCTCTGCTGTGGGTTATGAATTGAGCACAGTGTCTGCTTATCTGGAATAGTTGCAGCGCCAGCTGACAGGATACGTCACCTTGAAAGTGAACCACAGCCTAGACATATTGGCATCATAATTTGACCCTCGGTGCGTAGCAGCAGCGAGGGTCACAAGCCTCTCCTGTTGTCTTGCAGGTACGGCATCAATGTCCTTGCACAGATAAGGCGGTGTGTGGCAAGAAGCGCAGCTAGTGGAGACGCTTGCTAAGCAAGGTCACGCTAAATCCTGTAATGGGAGCTTTTATGAGTAGAAATTGTTTGTGAAACAATGCACCTGTGTTCTCTTGCAGTTGCGAGATCGATGCCATTGCAGATATAAAGCAGTGTGTGGCAAAGAGGCTAGTGGAAAAGCTTGCTGAGCAAGACAAGATGCCACCCTAAGGCCTTGATGGAAGCCACTGTGAAAAAGTATGTGAGACGACGCATCTGTATTGTCTTGCAGGTACGGCATCGGTGCCATTGTACAGATAAGGCGGTGTGTGGCAAAGAAGCGCAGCTAGTGGAAACGCTTGCTAAGCAAGGCAAGATGCCACCCTTTAGCAGCAAGACCTCCAGGCCTACCTGATTCTGTCAGAATTACTCAAACGCTTCTGAGCAGCAAACCCTTGATGCACTGGTAACAGCATGCAGCTTGCAATCAGCGAACAGAGGGAATCAGCGAACAGAGGGAATCAGCGAACAGAGGGAAAGAAAATGGAAAATGACAATGCTCAAAGGCATCGTTACTGGGAGCTTAAGTGAGTAGAAGCAGCCTTTAGAGCAGATCAGCAGAAGGTTGACCTGTGGGAGGTCCACTGAAAAAGAAAATGATGTATGACGGTGCGAAATGATGATGAAGAAAAAGTGACGTGGGGCCTGTCACTGTATGGTGTTGGCAGCCTCCGTATTTAGAAGCGGACTGAGTGCTGCTGCCCTGCCATCCTCAGCTTGGGTAGATGTTCAAATTATGCCTGCAGCGGACACAATGCAAGAAAGTGCATTATGCCTGTTGCGATGTGTTTGAAGTGAATCAAGTATTGCATCTGGTTTTGTGGTAGTTTGTTTGCCTTGCCACTGCACTGCGATATGTGTCCTGATGTTCAGCAGGTGACATGAGTCCTTCACTCAGTTGACTAAAGTTTCAACTGCGAATTGATCCTTATGAACTGCCCAGAAAGTGCAATCATCTACCTGTCAGATGTCAGTTATGGTGGCGACGTTGTAATTGACGGGCATCCTCAATGCATCATCAACCCTTGTTACTGCATGCGCAACAGCAGGGCGTCAGGCCATAATGCATGCGCGACTGCAGGGCTTGGGCATGATGCCAATGTTGTTTCTGTGAGGGCAGACTGGCCCTTGGAAAGCAGAAGCAGATGCCGTTTATAAGTGTCAGCTGAGCAGTAGCCATTGGCGCTATCTCTTAAAGCATGACATCACCAAGAGAGTATGCACTTCTGTGGCGCTCGCCAGATGACGGATTAGGCATGTGTATAGTGGCTGTCCGACCACACGTATGCACCCATTTCAGCAGCACAGCACAGCTCGAAGGACTGTAACGTCACAATCTCATATATGTTCTCACAATACTTGCATGGACCTTAGATGCTCAGCTGCCGATCCTGATTGAACAGAATGCTGACAGTACTTGCAAGCTGCAAGCGCATGGCTCAGTGCGAGCACGCTCGCCAGAGACAAGTCAAGTTCTACAATTCTTTCACGTCTGATGTATACACCAAGAATCAGTCCTGACAAGCAAACCTGCCTTTCAAAGTATGACTCACAGCAGTGATATGCTTTCAATTGATTGCCACTCCTGCTGGAATGCTCCTCATTCCCGCCTATCAATAACATCGCATTGCTCAGGCTCTGTGGGGACTCTGTCCACAACACACGGCACAGCTGCACATATACTCCTCATTTTGTGCAAGTAGGGGTCTGTCACTCTTCGTCTTTGCCCACATAAGGATCTGTGCCTGGCTCAGTAAGAGGCACAAATCTGACTGACATGAGATCTTTTTCCTGCACCCTGCCATCTTGATCCTTGTCAACTAGTTTCAGAACCTGCATACACATCTTTTGGTTGGACTGCTGACCAGCACTTCACAGGAAGGTCGTGACAAGCCCATGCTGTCTGTGTTTCCTGTTGAGCAGGTGGTGAACTATGATTGCATGCGTGCGCAACTGTACAAACCAGTAAATGACTGATGCCTTTGACTGATGCAGCATTTGAATGACTTGTGGAATGACAGACAAAATGATAAGCAAGCAACACAGCATCGTAAACCTGGACCATGCATACAAGGGCACACTAAAAGCGCACTAACAGACTGGTGAACGCAACGACAGCTAGTTTGCACAGCAGCACAGAAGTATTGTTTCCAATGTGTGTGAGGCAGTCACCAGGAACCAAGCCATGCTGAATAGATGACTGACCTGGTAGTCATCATTTTGTGCACCAACAGGAATGACCATTCTGCCGCCAGGCTTCAGCTTCTCGATCAAATTCTGCGTTGCAACATGTTTACCCTTCAGACACCATTCTGAGTCCAGAGACTCTGCATCAAAAGTGTTTGTTTGCTATAGACGGTTGTGGTGCTCAATGAGAAGTGAGTGTATTGCCCTCTTTGCCTATAATTAGTCAGCCCACAACAGCAGATGCAAGGCAGTGCAACACAAGTTGAGCGTGCATGACGACACTGTGCGCACACAGCATTGCAGATGTGTTGCTCTTGTCTGTACCTTGCCAGTCTGGTTTTGTTGTCTTCAAAGCAAACTTGCAGCCCAGCAGCATGATGCTAGAGAGCACGAGGGCTGCACAACAAGAGCTGTGGAAAGGAAAGATTTGCAGGAGAAGTGCCATGCTGCCAGGCGTCATTGTTAGAGCCTCTGGTCTCAGAATTTAGACTGCTGTTTGTTGATCTACGATGATGAGAGACATGAGTTGCTTGCTAAATACGACAACCAGGCGTCACCTGTGGCATTGTAGCAGCTGCAGCGCCCACATGGATGGCATCAAAAGGGCCATAAGTGCCAAGAACCTTGCCCAAAACATTGCCTGGCATGATTTTGATGGTGCCCTTTTTCATGAGGTCAGGGACTGCTGCTTGCAGGCTCTCTATTGATCTATGGGCTAGCTCCTTATGTTTTTCTACACCTAGCACCTGTCCATGGTCCCCCACCATGATGCCAAAGCAGCCAGTCAAGTATCCAGAGCCTGCAGTGATGTTTTATGACTTCACATTACACGGGGAAGCTTTGCCAATATGTTGACCCTCAAGATCACCACAATGATGCCAAAGCAGCCAGTCAAAGACCAAAACCTGCAGGAGTGGAGATATCTGCAGGACAGGATGTTTGCCAAGAAATAGGCTGTTCAGTAGTGCCAGCAGTGTATGTATGATGTGTACAAAGTGTACAGCACATAAGCTGCAAGAAAGGCTGAAAGAGGGCTGTCTCTGAATGTCGTAAAGACTTGTTATCATGCTGAGCAGCTAGTGCATGCCCTACAGATAAGTGCCTGGTTGTTTGCAAAGAAGGCATGAAGCCAGTAAAATGCATAACAAGGGTGAAATGAGTTGAGCAAACCTAGAAAGTTGCTGGCACAGACTCAAATGATATTGGCAAAGAGATGGGGACAAGCTGACCTGAGCCCACATCAAGCACTGTAGCTCCAGGCGGGCAGTGGTTCTCAAGCAACCTCAAAGCCTCAGCATGCATGTGAGGCGCGCTAATGGTCTCTCCATATCCTATTGACAAAGGATGATCCTGTATTACACCGTAATACCTGTTGCTTGAGTGTTGGACAAAATTATGCCTGTTGGCTGCAGTGACTGTGATAGCTGGAAAAATACCTGATAGGCTTTGTCCTGGGTTTCCTTATTGTCAGGGTCTAGGAAATATTTCCGGTCAACTTGCAACATGGTCTGCGCTGTTTTGTCAGTGACCCTCTCCTCCTGCTGCAGGCTCTTCATAAGTTCCGCCTGGCTCCTGTTGATTGTTCCAAAGAAGCCAGACATGATAGAGACAGCTTTGGTCCCAGGTTGAAAACCTGCTTGCAACATGCATGGATCACAAGCTGATCAAAGATAGTGGAATGACGCAGATCACTGCGCGTGCTTACACGAACCAAGTGAGAAAGCTTGGTCTACATGTGTCTGTGAGCATGTGGAATAAACGAGCTTCGCACAAGCTTGTGTCTAAACGAACCTGAGCCCGGTCTTTGCAAAAACCAAACCGCTGCAGCCGAGGCAACTAGCAGCTGTGCAGCAGCTGTGCCAAGCAGAACTCTTCTACGCAAGCGAACTCTTTCAATCAACTCTTTGTCCCGCTGAACTAGTGCACGGGTTGGTACGGAACGTCTATCTGGCGAGCTGCGCACCACAGATCGACCTTTCCAAGCTGCTGCAAGGCTCAGTACTGGCGCTAGCGCGCCCTGTCTGCTGAACGTGAAGCGATTGGTCGATGTATGCAGCCAGTATACCATACTACAAGGCTGTCTGTTGTTGCAACAATCTCTCGGTCCTCCATTTCAGACATTTGTACCAACAATGCAACCCTAACATGCATGTCATGACCCTGCACCTTGATGACAGGTGAAGCGTCTTTTGACCTGCTGCAAATGCTATTTTTGCCAAACTGTGCTTACACAATTACTGAATGGCACACACAAGGCAGAATACCATGTCCGCCATGAAGCTGCAGTACATCCAGCCATGCAGTTCCCAGATTTTAAAGTTATTATGCTGATGGCAGCAGCCAGTCAACGAGCAATGCAATGTTTGCCTAAAGCTGCTGCTGCTGGTCATTGCAGCATCGTCAGCTGAATACAATAAGCGGCACACGCTGAAGTTGCCACAGGGCTCAACAGCATTCTGGTTTCTGAGCCCTTTTTGTGCAGCTCGCTGGTCTGCGCAAACGCGATTGATTCGTCGTTTCATCGTGCATTGACCGAACATCTGCATGACATTGATGAATGTGCGCGAGGCTGATGTGAACTTGGCCAACAACCAGAAAGACTTCATCGTCAAGGTATAAGCATCAGAAAACGCATTGTGCTGTCAGGTCCGCACCGTTGCATCGCGCTTTGCATTGCCGCAGGCCCTTCACGAAGAGGTGCGAGTAGACGGTCGAGCCCCCGGCGACTATCGCAAAGTAGCGTTTGAATACACTTTAGACGACTCCAGCTGTACTGTGCTATTGGGGCAAACACGAGTTCTCTCAGTTGTGACTGCCACTTTGGAGGCACCATACCCTGACAGGTGATAATCAAAGCCATCACAACATGTTGCTTGCTCAGCATTGCTGCCAATCGGCGTGACATGAGAAAGCCACAAGATCTGCAAGTTACTGTTCTGCATGTTCAGCGCCGCACAAATGCTTGTTTTGCGCAGTTGCCAAAGGCACCTGTCTTGAAATTTCATTGCAATGCAACGTCCAGCTTAGGTGACAGGGCAGCTTTGCTGTTACATCAATCCGTATGATCGATCTCAACCGTTCACACATACATTGAAGTCTGACACCTTGACCTCATGCACATGTCCGTGATCAATGCATTTTGCCACCACTGGATCTCTGCATCTTCTGAATTGGTATTTAGAACAACTTGAGGGGCGTCTGGTGATGGATCTGGCTTACTGCGCACGGATACAGTGACGCGGCCTCTGGGAGTTCCCCGCTCAATGTCTGCAGCAACATTGGGAGTGACGGCTCTGTCTTGGGTTCGCTGAGGCGCAATATTGCTGAGCCCAGGCCCGATGAAGGCTCGTTGACAATATTCACAAATCAGTGCATTTGCAGCCGCTAAAAGACGCAAATTGTTGCTGTTCAGGTCCAATGAAGGCTTGTTGACAATGTTCACAAATCAATGCATTTGCAGCCGCTCAAAAAGGCAAATTATTGCTTTTCAGGCCCAATGAAGGCTCATTGCGATTCAATGTGGAGTTCAGCCCCATGGCATCTCCCAATTTTGAGCCTGGCAGGCCGACTGAAAATGCCAACGAGCTAGCTCGTCTGATTGAGAGAGGTCTGAGGGAAACTAAAGCTGTTGACCTAGAGGCGCTATGTGTTTTGGCAGGCAGAAAGGTACATGGGTTAGGAAGTGCTTTTGATGTTTGATAGTCTGGCTGGCTCTGACACATTACCTGGTACGTTTCATAAGCATGTGATGTGGCATGGCTTGCTATGCGAGCATGCATTATGCCACAACGTAGGACATGCACATGCGCCATTTCACCGCAGGTGTTGAGCAAATCAGTCATCACAGAGCGTTATATTGCATGTGTCAACCATGTTGAATGCGTTGTTGTTGAGCTGCAACACCTGTCTGATATTCCATACCCTGACATTCATATTGCTGTTTGAAAAAGATCTGGTCAATCAGAGTTGATGTGCACATTCTAGACCACAATGGCGACCTGGCAGACGCAGCGTACTTGTCAGCACTAGCGGCACTGCTAGCCTTCAAGAGTCACGTTGCAGATGACAAATATGCACCAATACGACAAATGCTGGTCTGAGGTGTTCATTTGCAGCATGTGCATTGTTTGACTGTTGTCCTAGCAATGCAATAGGTCTAGTCCATCAAAATGGATGGTCACATCCTAGACCGCTGATGTTTGTCTTTTCAATGGAACAGGTGTGGTCAATCAGGGTTGATGTGCACATTCTAGACCACAATGGCAACCTGGCAGACGCAGCGTCCTTGTCAGCACTAGCAGCACTGCTAGCCTTCAGGCGGCCGGAAGTCACCTTGGAAGCCAGTGAGTCAGGGGAAGGGCAGCAGGTGGTGGTTCACCCCCCTGACGTCAGAGAGCCCCTACCCCTCAGCATACACCATACCCCCCTCTGCATCACCTTTGCCTCCTTCCAGGTGAGACATTCAAAACCCATACTTGGTTAGCATTGACCAGCAATCCTATGCATGCCGCACATACAGCCTTCAGAAGGCCTGAAGTCACCTTGGAAGCTGGTGAGTCAGGGGAGGGGCAGCAGGTGGTGCTTCACCCCCCTGACATCAGAGAGCCCCTACCCCTCAGCATACACCACACCCCCCCTCTGCATCACCTTTGCCTCTTTTAGGTGAGGCGTTCAGGTTCACGCTTGGTTATCTACATCTGAGTCAGGCATGAGACCACAGGTGCACAGACTCCTGCTTCTTGGAATTCAAGCTCGATTAAGCAGAGAATCTGACTGTGTGTCAGTAATGTCTGAGGCTATCAGTCAAATCATCTGTGTGGGGTCGAGAGGCAGGTGAACCAACACTTGTGGACCCCAGCCTTTGGTCAGTAACCACTCCATACCAAGCAGGATGTCTGTCCATATGTCAATCATGTCTAATTCATCTGCTGAAACATTGTATGGTTCCCTCTGCCTCAGTTGCTGCTTCACACTAAGCAGGCATCTTTCTGTGTGTCACCAGCATCAGCTGAATATGGTGTGTCATGTTGGAGGCAGGTGAGCTTATGGTCGTGGACCCCAGCCTTCCATTAGTTGCTTCTCTGTCTCAAGCAAGGATCTGACCATGTGTCAGTGATCTATGAGTCCACTAGCTGAATGTCCCATGTGAATTCAGCTTAGGTCAGCAGCCGCTACACATCATCCCTATTTTGCAAGTTGCCCTCTTTCAATGATGTCAAATGCTGAAGCCACCAACTGAATGTGCTGTGTGGTGGTGGAGGCAGGTGAGCTGATGGTTGTGGACCCCAACCTGGAGGAAGAAGCTGCAGCGTCTGGTCTGATGACGGTGATTGTGAATGCCTTTGGGGAGCTGTGCGCAGTGCAGAAGACCTGGGGCCTTCGGCTGCCTTTCTCCAAAACAGTAGCTGCTTCATGCTGAACAGGAATCTGTTTTTGTGCCTGCGTTATCTGAAGTCATCAGCTGAATGTGTTGTGTGGTGGTGGAGGCAGGTGAGCTGATGGTTGTGGACCCCAGTCTTGAGGAGGAAGCTGCAGCATCCGGTCTGATGACGGTAATTGTGAACGCATTTGGGGAGCTGTGCGCAGTGCAGAAGACCAGCGGCATTGGGCTGCCAACCTCTGAGGTGATTGACTAACCCCTTCTTAGTGTGGGCAAATTCAGATTCAAGCCAACTGTGCAGCCATTTTGAAACAGTGCTGGTTTGTGGACTGTTCACATCAATGGATGCTCAGGTAATGCCACTAGTTAGCATGGAAGGGGACATTCATTGCATGCTTTGTGACAGCAGTCATCATGATGGAGCTTTGTACATAGTTGCATGTTGCCTGCAACACATTCCAAGCCTACTGCCATCACGTGCATCGTTGCTACGCATCAGCTGCTGCTGCTGCAAGTCATGAGCTTGGACTTCTGCAAAGAGCTACATCACAGAAAAGGCGAAAGCGCTTGGGTAATGCTGAGTTTGCGCTGCGGCTACAAGAGCCATCTTCGGCTTGCAGAGGTGCAGAAAAGGGCAAAGATCTGTCAATGTCTCAAGGGTTTGTTGGTATCAGGACCCATCAACTGCTGCTGCTGCGGCTGCTGTAAGTGATGCCCCTGATTAGACTTGCAGAGGCAAGTTGTGCCTGCAGTGATGCACCTGATCTGGCTTCCAGAGTCTGAACCAAGACATGGAAGCCGACCATGTGAAAATCTCTGTTGGCATCAGGACCCATCAGCTGCTGCCGCGGCTGCTGTAAGTGATGCCCCTGATTAGACTTGCAGAGGCAAGCCGTGCCTGCAGTGATGCATCTGATCTGGCTTCCAGGGTCTGAACCAAGACATGGAAGCCGACCATGTGAAAGTCTCTGTTGGCATCAAGGCCATCAGCTGCAGGTGATGCGCCTGATCAAGCTTGCGGAGATGAAGACCCAAGCAAGAAACCTGGCCAGCTTTGTGCTCCCAGTCAGCGTCACGGCCCATCAGCTGCTGCTGCTGCTGGTGATGATGCAGATCAGGCTTGCAGAGGTGAAAGCCAGGGAGTTGAGTGGGTTGCTGCAAACCAGCCTGAAGGCACATGACACCGCAACAAGAAAGACTGCTTCACTGTGTCACTTGGCTTCAAAACACTTCAGCTGCTGCTGCTGCAGGTGTTGGTGCATGTCATGCGGTTGATCAGGCTTGGAGAGGTGAAAGCCAAGGAACCAAGTGCACGACTACAAGCCGGCCTGAACACTGATGAACTAGTTGCCCAATTCACAAGGTCATTTGGCATCAAGAGCCATTAGCTGCTCATGCAGGTGATGCGGCTGACAAGGCTTGCAGAGGTCAAAGCAAAGCAGCTAAGTGGGTTGCTGCAACGCCAGCCTGAAGGCACCTGATGTTGCCCAACTGCAAGGGTGAAGAAGAAACATCTATGTCAGCATGTTCAGAACATTCAGAGTCTCTGTTGGCATTGAAGCCTGCTGGTGCAGGTGATGCGGCTCATAAGGCTTGCAGAGGTGAAAGCCAAGGAGCTGAGCAGCTTACTACAAGCCAGCCTGAAGGCACATGATGTTGATAGGGTGCAAGCCCGCATCAGGCGTCACCATCAGACTGCAGCTGGGCCAAAGCTGCATGGCAGAGCTACCACAATCCTCAACAGCGATGCTGTTTCAGGTTGGTTTGTGCTCAAAATATGGGGCATAAACCATGTGATTGATTGTTTGTCACAAATGCTCTCTAGGCGCCATTTACATTGAGCCTCTGACAAGGTCATTATGGCAATCATATCCTGCTGCCTATACATGCGCCAACAGCTTAGATAGCTGCATAGCGTACAGAACCCATCGTGCATTGCAAGTTCAGAGCTAGATTGGGTGATGGACACATAGGCTCAACAGTGCTTGTGTTGGTTTCAGAGCCTGGATTGCAAATGGCTGAGTTGGACTCAGGTTCAGATGACTCAGACTTAGTCAGCACAAGTGAGTCTGGGAGTGATGAAGACATGGAAGATGAAGAATCACAGGATGCAGCTGATGGTGGAGACGCTGATGTTGAAATGGCGACAAGTTCAGGTGCAGCTCCTGACAGCACTGACAAGCCAAACTGTCTGCTACGCATTGTATGTGTCATGTTCAAGGCGTGGAAAGTCATAGTTGAGATCGATACATGAGGCGTGCTGCAAGCGATTTGCATGCCTTGCATGGCTGTTTGCTGGATGATGATCTTGCACAGACATTGCAGCAGTGCCTGTGCTTTCTTACGCAACGACTGCTCACACACATATGCCTGAGCCTGACCAGATGAATCAGATCATTGCAATGAGCTCCTATGAGCAGCTGTTGTGACCAACACGAAGAAGCTTGGTCCAGCAGAGTTGTCATTGTGTTTGACACACCTACGGTCACGTGCTGGGCCTGGCTGATACATGATGGTCTACGCAAACCATACAATTCACCTTGACACATTATCCATGCGGCTAGCAACAGATGCTGACAGCCTTCAATTGTGCAACTGAAACAGTTGATGTGTCACCCGCTACACAAAGCTAAACCTGCTGCCACGTGTCAACAAGCCTTACTTCTTACAGGCAACTTGGCAGCAGAAGGTCATACATGTGTCATAGGCTAGACACACCTGACACTTGTTTTGCCACATGTCATAATTCTCACTTTGCGCAGGCAACTTGACTGCAGAACAACAGCAACATCAGACAGCAGGGTCCATAACTCCAAAAGAACAAGCAGTGCATACAAAGTCAAGCTGGCGGCAAGCGCGACCGCCTAAAGCAGCCAAAAGTGCGGGTGACACAGCAGATCCTGATTTACAAGCTGGAGCTGCCATTTTAGCAGGTAATGCAGGTGTGATGTCTTTATGTTATATCGCTGTACTTTGTACTTTCAGTGATAGTTGCTACTTTGTTCCAGCATAAAAATCATGTCTGTGTGGCGCATCCCCTGTCTGGCTGACCTAACACGAGCACTGCCGCATACCTTTGTTGAGTGAGCATATTTGATACTTTGGGGGGAGTAAATGCTCTGCACATTTGCTGTGCTGAGTATGCGCAAGCAGCAGCACTTTTGAACTAAGCTCTGCTGTTGTGTGCACTGCAGCATCAGACGGTGACGCAATGCAAGGCCTAGAAGCAGCCATCAGACCCCCAGCACAGCGAAAGAAGCGATCTAAAGCAAATGGTTGAATCCAACACAACATGCAGCTCCAGCATCACGGGCTGCCTCTTTAGACAGAGGCTCCCGCTATGACGCATAACGGCGTAGACTTGTCGTTTCTGCAGCTCCAGCTGGGAACCTGTTGCTTCATGCCCAACAGCAGAGTTGATCTGGAGCAGCATGTCAGCATCTCATACCAAGGCGTGGTTCGTTACAGTTGCGCTGGGGAAGGGGAGTAAGTTATATTAAGGCAGTTTCAAAGACTGTTTGCGCAAGCTTTGTCACCAGTGCTCACAAATGACAGCATAAGCTTGTCCCTCGGTATGTCAAAAGATTTAATGCAAGCCACTGCTTGTCTTCAGCAGCATTTTGTGTGGGCTGCAAGTCTGTAAGGGAATAAGGCGCTGTTGTTCAGCATGCAACTGGAGAGCTGACAGATGGACCAAAAATTCTGTTTATGCTGCAACCTTGAATGTGTTGTCACAATGTTCTTGCAGTCTTGTTAGTCTCTAATATGCTCGCTGCATATGCATTGGGGTCTGCTGTTGATGAGTACATGAGATCTTTCCCACCCATACTTCATCTGACAATATAATTTGAAGAAGACAATATAATTTGAAGAAGAGGGCATGCATTAGCAGAATTTGCTTCTGCTAATAGGTGACAGCTTGGCAGGAAGCATGTGTGCATGCACCAGCAATACAGCTGATGCAGAGATACCAAGTACGCAAGACGCACACTGACTTTTCACCACATTCACCATATTTACAAAGCACAGTTGAGACCAACAACTGACTTCACACCACCACATCCAATAATGCAAGGTAAAACAAGGATCATCCAGAAAAGCAGCTTAGGGAAAAGCATGACGGGATGGCGGCCGAGAATTTGAGCCAGATCAGCCAAGAGCAATGTGAGCACTGGCTGCAGCTTGCAAAGTGCAAGATAGACCAGATCTACTTATGGCAGCAAAGTGACAAGTCAGTAGCAAGGTTGTATGGCCACCATCAGTACGCTGTCACATTGGAACTTTATTGACTGAGGAGATCTGACTGCTAGAATGAAGAGCAGCTATCTACTAAATGATGACACCATGTTGGGGAACTACAAGTTTGGCTGTTGTGAAACATACACATCACAACAGGTCCAATGCTTCATACAAATACAGGAAAGTGATAAAAAACAATAGCAAGCTGGGGTGTTATGCAAGACCTAATCAAATCGTCATCAACACACAATTCTATCGTCCTGATGTACACCCTAAATGTACCTATCAAACTACATCACTCCAATCACAATCTACGCTGACAATTCTAAAATTGCATCGTCCTGACAATTCATTTCCCTGACTTCAGCAAATGCTATACAATGTTTGGCGTGATGACATGGACCAATCCATAAGAAATGGATACATTTTGTCTGCTGATGGAAGCTACCTGTTTGTGTTTATGCCTTCACAGTACGGTGGGACTTTGGAACGCTGAATGCTGAGTGTGATGACTGCTGCAACTGCGCACACCCACTAGAGGGACAGCTGCTGGAGGAGACGGCTGCTAGCAACCTTACCAGTTTTTGCACCTCCCCATTTCGCACTGAGGCTCGATACGCTGTGGGCCGGCAAATTTTCGTGAACTGAATTGGCTCAGACTGCTGCTCCTGAGGGACTGCAGTGATAGCACCACGTCCAGCGCCATAGGCTGGCACTGCCCGCCACACGGTGTTCTCTGAAAGCAAACAAACAAAACTTCAGCTTTGCTTGGGGGCACAGCTTGGAATGATCAACAAGCAGCAGCACAGCATATGAGTCAGAATGAACTGCGCTGACCTGAAGGCAGGGGCAGTGACTGCTGGAACTGTTCTGCCTGAAAGCCGTTGTTTGAAGGTACAGCTGCTGGGTATGCTGAGCACCATTCCGACCGTCCTGTCTGTGCTGTGTGTGCGGCTGCTTCAAGGATGGACTGCGCGCCAGCCTGAGCCATATCGCTAGGGGTTACACACGAGGTGGCAAGTGAGGCGATGTTGTGTTCGACACGAGCCTCACTCACCGCCTGGTCGAGAGTGCTGAACCTGGACCTGCGCTTGGTGACGCCGCTGAGCCGAAGGAAGTGCTTCTGTGCATGGCTTGCGACTTGAGTGGGTGTTCTGCTGGGGACAAACAGCCGAGAAATGCCACGCCAGTTGCCTTTGCCCAGCTTCTTGAGGCCGGCGAGAAAGCCAAGGTGTTCTGACTCCGTCCATGGCTGACCTGCAGTACACGATGCGTTGAGCTTTTTCTCTACAACACACCTGTGGCGTGCTTCGTACAAAACCAAAATCAAACAGCAGTCGGACCTTTTTTGCCTGTAGTGCTGCCAAGAGATGCCCGTGAATCGCCAGACGTCTCTGCAGAATTCGTCACAGCACCATGATCAAGCTTGATACGAGGAGGCAGCTCGAAGTCGCACGCCATGCTTGCCAAGACACGCGCGGTTGTGACCGAGGTCCCTTTCCGCTCCAAACTTGAGGCCTTCTCTCCCTCCATGCTCACCTCGATCCTCAAGATGTGGAGGCACGCAGTAATCCTTACGCATGACGCGGTGTTACGTGAGAATTGGCCCAGTCACCATGGCTATACGGTCCTCTCATTGGACGGAGCCGCAAATAGCCGCCGTCATGTGGCGGGGAGGATTCTGAAGTGGATTGTGCAAGGCTGACATGTGGGTCGGATTTGTGTCTGAAAGCTGCTCGATCCGAATTGTGTAGGCTATGCCGTTTCACATGCTGAATCTGCCACGTTGCAGCAGACATGTCGGCTTCCTGCGCCTCGGGCGCCCACCTTGCATTCTTTGCCATTTAAATTGGCAAGGCGGCAGTTGCTGCTTGACTTTGGCGCCAACGAGCTTGACCAAGGCAAAAATGACTTGACAGCTGGGCATTGCAGGCCTCAAATCAACGCCTGATCTTGTACAACTGTGTTTCTTCGTGATTCCCTTGAAGTCAGATCAGGGCTGCACGCTCATGCCTCACATGGAAAAGACTCATTCACTGACAGGACCTGTGCACACGCAAGCACGCTTGAAACCTGCGCTGTGTCATCTCCAGCTTCGGCTAATTTTCACCAACAAGGAACTTTGTGTGGCCATCAATCCTCAAGACTCAATTGCATGCAAATGCAAGATTGACCGAGCTATGATCTGAGACAAACTAAGTCGGCCTTTTAAACGGACATCTGTCTTAGACAGACTCACTTTACATCAGGTCACTGGCTGATGCATGCAAGTAATCATGATTTCTGTCACAAGCCACAAACAAACATGCACTGTGTCAGACAAGCGATGCAGCACTGTAAGTATCCAGCACGTTTGTCAATATCACGCCAGCATCATGGCACTAATCAAGGGACATGTGTTTTGTCTAAGGAATGCATTTCTTGCTGATGCCCGTTGCCAGCACACAACATCCTGCCACATGGGCAGCAACACGAAGATCAAAAATTGCTGACTGCAAAGGGTATTCTGGCTGAGACAGAGTGACATGTGAACAAACTCTTAAAGCTGCCAGCAGCAAGCACCATTAGGTGTGTACACTTGACATCTGCTATAGCCATTGCTGGATGCAATAAAAGCAAATAAAAC
Source organism: Trebouxia sp. TZW2008 (assembly GCA_002118135.1). Lineage (NCBI taxonomy): Eukaryota > Viridiplantae > Chlorophyta > Trebouxiophyceae > Trebouxiales > Trebouxiaceae > Trebouxia > Trebouxia sp. TZW2008. Next base: position 279,256 of record BDIU01000256.1, on the reverse strand, counting down.
ATGGAATGATAGCTGCATCATTGCCTGCTCATGCGTCTGCGCTCGCCAAACCAGTCTACCACCCGGTACCTCGGAAGCCCTCTATGCAGCTGTAGAAAGCTGTTGATGTTTTCATCAGATGGGAATTTGGACTGTTGATACATCTTCTCAAGAGTTGCCTCCACAGCTTTCCCAAGGCGTTTCTTGTCAAAGTCAGTGCCTTGCCTTTGACGCTCTGCAATTGTCAGAACATCAATGCCTAGAGTCTTGAACAGCATCACGCATGCACCATGTGATTGTATGGAGTGTTGAAGGGAGCATGTGTTCATCTGATTGCAGACTGTTGCAAACAAATGATTGCATCCAGCCCTAGTCAACATGATTGCACTTGAGTCTATGGAGACCAAGCATGCATCAGTGTTCTCTGCTACTCGACATGTTCTCATTGTCACTATCATTGACAATTTGTGTAAGTCATGTAAGGTGCATTTCTTTATCTGCCTGCAACGGTAAAATGAATGTTGCCTTGCATTTCTGGATGATGTGACAACAGCAGACCTGCAAATGATACTGGCTTCACTTTCTTGCCACGCGGTTTTGAAGCTGCCCTTTGCTGCTTAGCTGGCGACTGTGGAGCAAAGTCAGCATCTGAACGCTTCTGAGGTGGCCGCAACTGTGGTGAATTAGCTTGCTGATTGGCTGTTGAGTGCAGCTTTTGATCAACAGCTGCCTGCTTTGACACTAGCGCCGCTAAAGCAGCTGGCTTTTGAGCTTTGCTCCTTGGCAATGCAGTGGAGGCTGGCAAGTCAGCTGATGAGCGAGGGATCTCAGCAGCAGGTTGCTGCTGCATTGGTGACTGGGGCATTGCTTGAGCAGCTGACACTTCAGCTGTGGCCTGTAGTGTCGACTGAGCAGCTGTCTGCCTAGGTTCTGCCTGAGGCAGTGCAGAAGCCATCTGCTGTTGAGCTGTGAATTGTGGCTTTGTGCCAGCTGCTTGCACTTGAGGCGCTGCCTGTGGCATAGACGAAGTAGTTGACTGCAGAACTAATGACTGTGGCTTTGAAGAAGCAAACTCAGCCGCATGCTGTGGCATTGTCTGCTGCGGTGTTGAGGACTGTTCTGGCAATCTTTCAGCAGCTGCATCAATGGTCGATGACTGTGACGCAGACTCAGACCTCATTAAGGGGGTTTGGGGAATGGGCGAGCGCCCAATCCTTCTGATTTGCTTGTTCTTGAAGATCATGTTGGTGGGAGCTTCATACTGAGGCTGACTTTCAAAATCCTGTGCTGCGTCTGTCGGCTGTGGCGCGTCTTTGGCATCTTGCTGCTCAGCAGCTGCCTGTGATAGAGGATGTCCCTGCAGCTGCTGAGCGTCATCAGTTTGCACTGGCACTGAACCAGCAGCAGCTTGCAGAGATGCTGTAGGGGATGCATGCAGTGTCTGACTACGGTCTGTAACCTTGGTGCTGGGCTGTGTGGCCTGCGTCTTCAAAGCTGACATTTGAGAAGCTGATGGCTTCTGCCTGGCTTGTGGCTGCTGCACCTGTGTGCCTGAATAGCTGGGCTGCAGAATGTCGTCATCTGGGTCGAAACTGGTTGTGCCCTGACTCTCTTTTCTGTTCAACTTCTCAAGCTTGTCAGTCCTGCAGGCATACGGCTTGAAATTACATGTTTCACAACAAGCAAAAGCAGCGACAAGCAATAACATGATTTCTGACACAGTTTTTGAAAGTTACAAATGGCTTGCTCCTTTCTAAGACTCTATGCCCTGTGAAAGACAGCATGCAGGAGAGGGTAGCAGACTTTTCACTTTGTGGCAGCAAATTGCATTGGTGCAAAAGCAGATCAATTGAGCATGCTGGGTGAGTACTTAGAGATGCAGCAGTGAGCCAGCAGGCAGGGGAGCAGACAAATTGCAGCTGTGCCAGCCAACCTGAATGTTTTGATGTGCTTCAAGACAACACCACGGGGCAAGTTGAGCTCTTCAACCAGATCCTCAACCTAGACAGCGAAAACTCAGTCAAGCCTGTGGCTTGCAGTGCTTGTAGCAAATGCAGTTGCAGGCCAAGAGCTTCACTACCTTGACTTTATGCTTGTTAATCTCAGAAGCAGCCTGTATTTTCTGAAGTTGCCACTCTTCCAAAGCTTCACGTCGCGTATGTGCAAGGGGGTTCCTGAAGGGTGTTACCTGAGCCTGTACAACATATTGTCTCAAGGGCAATGCCGCAGCTGAGTTGCATGTCCATGCACAGTTTGCAAAGCGGGCGAATTGTTTCTTGATAGTTTAGAAAGAACACTGACCTCAGGCTCAAGAAGGACGTCGCTAAGGTCCCTGCTCCACCTTGATGTGTCTCTGCGACGAGCGGATGTGCTGCATTGCCGTGCTTGCTCGTGCCGTTGGACACAGCCATGGTGCGCAAAACGTAGAATTGTTTTGTCAGCTGTCGCACAAAGCCCCAAAGGCTGCATAGTGAAACACTGCGTCAAGCGGGGCTTCCAACCACGATGCAGCGGGCAGACGCCGACGAGCGCAGGCCGTATTGCAACAGCAGCAACGAAGGTCAACGAGGACGAGGCGATCGCCAACATCAAGCGAAAGTCGGTTGCTGCTTTGCAGCGCTGGCCAAGAGAGCTGGCTCCGAAGCCACAACCGGTAACCTACCTTTCCTTCTTCTGCACGTCGAACAGAGCGGCAGAAGTGATCTATTGCCTGAAAGGCCCAGGCGTGCTGCAGGCTCTGGTATGCAACCTGAAACGCAGTTGGTGGCGGATCTCTGCAGCAAAAGCTTCCCTGCCTGGTCCGGGCGAGCTCTGTTCTGACATACGCAAAGTCGCCTCGACTGATCACCAAGCTAGGTTGTCAAGCTGCTGCCCAGAGCTGACTGCCGCTTATGCAGTGGTCAACTGCTAACGATGACAGATTTGATGCAGCCGACGAGGTTGAGTTGAATGCTTTTTTGTATCTCTATCTTCGAACTTGCTGTAACCTCTGCTTGACAACTCTTCTTTTTGCAGGCTGTGCCATCTGATCTCACATCAGCTTTCTATCTAGAAACTGCGCAGGTGTGTGCAGCCACCTGTTTGCATTTCCATGTATGACCTTGCACAGATGGAATCCTTTTGTCTGCAGAATGTTCCGTCCATAGCAGGCTCAGACAGTGCCAGTGAAGATGAGGAAATCCTCTTCTCCAGCATTCATCATGCAGATGAGGACGCATCTGTGAGTTGGCAGAAGCACATCATGCCTTGAAGCAGCTTGGTGCATGCCATATGCTATGCCGAGGACACGTGTGTGTCCAGTGCAGGCCATGCAAAAACCTGCAAAAGCTGCCTCATCCCAATTGCCAGCAAAGCTGCATTATAGCTGGCAACCTGAGCTTCCAGGTGGGCTTTGATGTTGACAGCTGTCCTGTATCTCTGCTTCATTTCGAACTGCGCCTCAAATATAGCATGGAGCATAGCATGCAGCCTCATTGACCGGGCACGCTTTGCCTTGTGCTGCAGGGACAGCCAGGAATCAGCTGTCACAAGAAGCAGAACAGGTCACCCAAAGCCAAGGCCACACCAATGCGCGTGAGAGCTCCCAATCTGACAATCCTGTTGCATCAGCCAGTGTTGCAGTGCAAGACATGGACCATGACAGCTTACACAATGCACCAAATGCGGCTGGTTGGCTGACAGGAGCAGCTGGTCAGCTTGCTGCGTCAAGGAGCGCTGCAGCAGAGACATCTCAGCAGACAGATGTTGCACTCAACTTCTCTGGAGGTGAGTGTGTCATGCATGCATGCAAGCGTTGGTACAAGCCTTCTGCACCAGCATTTGTGGCTGTGGTTGCTAATACAAGAGTGAGTCACGCACATACTGTTAGCTGTCAAGTCACACATCACATGCTTGCATAAGATGATCCACATGGTGCTCAGACACAATGTATAGTGCACTTGTCTGCAGGTGATTGCACTTGGTTCTTGGCTTGGGAAGTACTTGACGTGTCGTCAGCCAGTTGCATCCATATACCTTTACCACAAAGATCCCTACATGTGCTCCTAAAATTGCGCCATATTCCCATCTTTCAGCCTATCTCACTGCCAAAACAACGTTGCACTGGTGGCCCCATCCAGGTGTATGCTGAAATCATCACGCATTTGCTGCATTGCAGATGCTGACAAAATGACAGAGCAAGAGGTGGAGCGTGCATTCCAACAGGAGGCGCAAAGCGCAGATATCTCTGCAGCTGACAGCCAATGCGTACAGCTAGTCACCGCTATACATGACAGTGACATTGATAGATTGCTACAAAAGCTTGTCTGTGGAGAGATTGACTACAACCCACATGACTCAAACAGGTAAGCCAGTGCAGCATACGCCATTACCAGCAACACCGTCATGAGTGCATCAGCAAACTCAACAAATCAACAGCCTTGTTCTACCTAGAGATTTGCTTTTGTGCACAGCACTGTTTGAAGGGCATTTCACTGCTTTTGTATGCACCTAGTAGGATCACTAGCAAGCACACTGCTGTTGCTGCTGCTGCTGCTGACAATGATGATGATCAGATGATGATGATCAGATGATGATGATCAGATGATTATGTGCTTCAGTGCTTCCCTTTCATGTTGGCAAACAAAGCAGCATAAAATTGTGTGTGCCCTGCAGTGGCTTGCCACCAGCAAGTTCCCTCTTCACTGATAGTGAGGCCAGCAGCGAAGCAGAAGAGGACCCAGCTGGGCATCTGCTGCATGACAAAAGATCAAGTCAAAGGGTGTCTGAGCTGCAAGCTGCCAAGAGAGCAGCGTTGCAACCACAACCTGCTGCATCTTCGTTCACTAGCAGAGCAGCCACTGTGAATGCTGGTGTGGACAGTCAAAGCAAGGTACAGCCACAAGTTCCATACTGACTTTCAAGTCAATGCAACAGATTTGAGTGCTATGGGCTGCCTTGAGGTCACACGGGCCTGCATACCTGCTTCTTTGCTGTGTATGCGCTAGTCTGTGTACCTGGCAAGGCTTTCACTTTAGCCTATCCCAGTCATTGCGCATGCCAGCAAGGCAGATTTGTGAAGTCAGTGTGTGCACCAATGCTCACGGCTACATAGTAAGTTGATGTCTGCATGACTGGGCGTGCAGGGCATGCAAAAGCCAAGTGTGATTATGAGGTCAAGTCAGCAAAGCAGCCCCAGTAGTCAGCAAACCACACAGCCACAGAAGGCTGCAGGAGGGACGTTCATGCGACACAGGCAATCATCACGACTTGCCAATCGTTTCCAGCGACAAGCTGACTATGATGCTGAAAACAATGTCGCGGAAGAGTTCAATGACTGGCGAGAAAAGAGAGCTAGGCTCAAAACACAACAATCTCGCGATGTACAAAAGTACCTGTAAGCCTCAAGGCCCAGGGAAGTAGATTTGCCTTGTAACACCATGCACCATTACTCATACATAAATCTCACACATCGTGACCATAGAGTAATTACACACGATTGTCTACAGCAAATTACATCGACTGACAGGCTTCACTCCTATTCATCTACATCGTGATACCTGCTGAACAATGATGTACAGTGACTACAACAGAGAATGGTACATCAAGACCAAGTTCATCTCAAAAGACTTTGCTTGCCTGTGACTTGCTGTCACCTCAGCTGACAAAAGAAACATGGGAGCAGTGATCCAAAACGCAAGTCAAACTTGGCAAAGCAAAGCAGATTGGTACATGCCCTGTGGTGCTACTGTTTGCTGTTCTGATTAACATGCAGCTATACACTGACTGGACAACAGACTGTATCAAGTTAGGACATATGATACACAGCCAATGGCCTGTACACTCAGTGCTGATCTTTGCCTAGTGCAAAGAGCAACACTGTTGAGGCATCAAAGGTCAAGTTGCTGCCTTTCTCGACCTGCAGCTTCAGCCCGCTTCTCATATTCTAGGGCCAACTCATCCCTCAATTGAGCAGCTTCCTGCAAGGTACATTGCCGCAATGCGTCAGTGAGCACAGAGGAGACAAGGTTTGTGTGCGTCTGGTCCACAGCTTACCTCAATTCTTGAATCATGCAGAGCAGCCTCAAGCTGCACCATAAGCCGCATAGTTCTGTCAGTCTTTAGCACTTCCTCTATACGGTCTTTGAGCCTGCACAACAGATGGAGACTTTGCGTCAGAAATGAACAGGAACTTGATACCTTATGTAGCAACAGCAGCATGCAGAGTCTGAGCAACTTACACTCGTGCATCATCGTATCTTTCTTCAGTGATAGCAAGCTGCAAATGAAGCTTGTCTACTACAATGGGGTCTGGGAAATGCATGAGCACTTCTTTGCAGCTTCTAATGATTTCGTGTGTCGTCTGAGCGGTGGCAACCCTGTACTGGTCTGCATCTGCTGCCATTCTGTCAGCAAGCTGCTTGTTGATGAAGATTGGTGCAGCGAAACGGGCAGCTATGTTGATTGCATCAGAAGGCCTTGCATCGAAGTCCATCTCATTGTACGAGCCATCTGGCTCCCGTCTGCTGTTGACAAGATGTATCCTTGAATAGTATGTGTTATTGAGGAGGCATGTGATCCTGACTTTTGAGACCTGCACTTACAAGACACTTTAGACTTGAGCTACGTTTCAAGCTGCTATCTGCTGGTGGGTTGTTAGGATGCTTACTCTGTACCCAAGCATCTCCCAAGAGTTTTTCATCAAATCGTGGGTCAAAGGACGGTTCTGCAATTCAGCAAGGGTGTGTTGCCTTCGGATGACACAGAGATCTGTTGTTAGCCAACGTTGCCTCGAGACTTACAAAGCTTTGTCTTTGCAGCTCGATTTGCAACACCGAACCTTCGTGCTCGCCTGCGCAGCATCCTTTGTCAAGCAGGCAAGTAACAGTTTTTGGTGGGTTCGATCTCCGAGGTCTCACCTACGAATACAGGTAGGACTCGGCCCGTGCCATCCAAGATCTTGAGCAAGACCAGGCTCTTGGCCTCTCTGCGCTCTTCTGAGTTTGATTGTACTGCGCCAAGACAAGTCTGGTCGGGGACGAGCTGCTATGCACGGGTGATGATTGCGCAAGAACGGCTTCCTTGCCTCTTTCCACCTTGGCTTCGACATATTCCGAAAGGTTGAAGTCTCCACTTGTATCAGCTCCATTGGCGTCCTGAGGGGCAGCTCGAGGAGTGACCCTCGACCTCTTTAGTCCGCATCGGCGAGCGCTGGCTGAGAAAGTCGGAGCGTGGGTGACAAGAATTCGCTGATGCAGGTCAGCATGTCTCAAGAATGACAACGCACAGTTCCTCCTGAAATCAGGACATACCGCAGCGGCCGACAGTGCTGGCAAGGTACAGGGCCGGCAAGTCGCACCGCTTAGCATGATGCCTACAAGAGCCTAAAGCGCAGCAGCTACAGTGTCAAGATCAAAATTGACACCCAGCGAAAAGCTCCGCTCCTTGTCAGCAATAAATAAATTTCGAGCCAAAATCGAGGGAGATTGCCTGTGTGACTAAATCCATGTGCTGCTTTGCTTCCGGAACTTCGGCGCATGCTAGCAGCTCGTCGCGCACCTGCTCGTGCAGCACGCTCTGTGAAAGTCACACAAAGCCTGTGTAGGCGCTCGGTACATCTTGAACAGGCTAGACGCGAATCACACGGTCTTTTGCGCCTGACGAAACCCAAAGCTCGGCTGATCACTCGACGGGTTTCTCCGTAGGCTTTTCAGGCTTGCCGCTGAATGCGCCACTTTACGCGCAGGCTCGTACTGTTACTTCTCTCCATTTGCTTGCCAATCGCCTTGTGCAAAACAAGATCTCTGACAGACGGCACACCGGTACAAGTTGAGCCTCTTGCCGGTGTGCCCAAGTGGCACCTCTGGCCCCATTTATGGTCCTACAAAAGTGTCAATATTTCCTGTCCTCACAAGCAGGCAAGCGTCAGACGATTGAATTGCAACATGGCACATCTCAGTCAAGCAGTACTGAGCTTGCTCTCCTGCAGGACTTTGACGTGTTCATCGCCCAGAGCGAAGACTCTCTTGCTGACAAAATCTTAGATGACAACACAGCATGGTGTGGCCTTGAGAGGCTGGTGTCAGGCCATAAGCGGACATGCGTGTTGAGCATCACTCCTTTTCAAACAACATATGTTGGTGTAGTGCCAACACAAGGGATTGGCCTTTTCAAAACAGGTGATCCCATTTGATTTCTGGTGCCCAGATGACTACAGCCCTGCAGCCTTCTGCGTTAGATGAAGTGCCACTTGCCTGAATTCCAGAAGTTACGGCCTCCTGTAAGATCGACGCAAGACAAGAGCTGTTGCTGTGCAGCACTGATGCAGCACAGTCCTTGTGAGGCATGTATTCAATGAACAGGTCTGCCAGCAGCACATCATTGCAACTGCTGGAGCGTTACCTGTAGGTGAAGCAAAATGCCATTTGGAGATATCAGAGCAGGTGTCAATCCCGCTAGTTGTTGCTGGTATTGCTGGCGTGCTGCTCTTCTTTAATGCAGAGCTGCTGAGCCAATCCTTGACGTTCCGCGTCAGCACTGGCACCTTGGCCTTCATGCTCTTGGCTGTCTTGCTGTTAGTCTTCATGCTGGCCAGGTAACTGCAGTTGACAAAAGAGGTTGCTCTCGTGAGATGCAAATGTCAGCACTGGCACCTTGGCCTTCATGCTCTTGGCTGTCTTGCTGCTTGTCTTCATGCTGGCCAGGTAACTGCCGTTGACGAAAAAGGTTGCTATTGTGAGATGCAAACGTCAGTACTGGCGCCTTGACCTCCTTGCTCTTGGCTGTCTTGCTGCTTGTCTTCATGCTGGCCAGGTAACTGCAATCGATAACATCGCTTGCCGTATGGTCACCGTTGTTATACATGGTTTGTCCATTTGTCAGTGCCATACAGGGGTTGTGAGGTGCGAATGACACTGATAGCAAACTATATGCATAGTGGGTCTCTGCAATTCAATTTTCATTTCCATCACAGAGTGTTGTCCTTGTCCTTGCTCAAGATCTCCATCACTGCCAATGCCCTTCATCCTACACACAGACATCCTGCAGCCTGAACGCCCTATGCTCTGCATTGTTGCATGCCTCAAAGGCTACCCTGTTCCTTACATGCTGTCAGCTGAAAATTGTCAAGTTCTCTGGTTTCTGCACCATTTGCTCCAGTGTAAAATGGCGTAGGTCACAGGGCATCTGATCACTTGCCACTTGGTCTGCTATACACCATGATGACAAAAAAGTAAGCTGTGCAGAAGCAGCCCTGGCAAATGTTAGATGGTGACATGCAGGCAGACTCCCAACAAGAAGAGCATGGCAGCGGCCTTTGCTTTCTTTGGCAGCAGCCTTTCTGGCTTGGTCAGATACCTGTTTGGACGCTGGATTCCATCCTGGCAGCAGCTCATTCACAACAAGGTGATGCTGTGCCTTTGATCGATGTCAACAGCGAGCAGCACCTAGAACTATGCCGTATGGACATCCGCATGGGAATATTTGTAGAAGTAGCTTGTTGGTGGGAGCGTGTCAGAGACAACGTAGGAGAGCCAGAGCACAGCAAGCCTTTTGACTAGGCTGCACAAAAGGCTTGCTTTGCTCTGGCTCTCCTGCGTTGTTTCTGACATTGGGAACTCCCAATGTGATGCTTCAGAGTGCAGACTTTTTGTTTTGGTTTGCTTCTGATTTGATGCTGCATGAGCAGCCTTTGCAGATGTACTGGGGAAGCCGACATCCAGATTGTCTGTTGCTGTGTAGTTTACCATGACTGCAGTCAACCCTGGCAAGAACTCACAGAGTCAGAGCTGGTTTTGCTGCATGCATGCTGACTTTTCAAAATAACACTAGTCTGGTGTGAGACAAACAACACGTTTGAGGCATTGTTGTGTTGGCCTGTATGCCCAGAGGTGCTGCCTGGCAAACTCGCTGACTTTGTGATAGCGTTGTACAACCCACTATGTGTAATGCAGCTGGCATGGGCATACCTCGTCTTATCAGGGCTGAGCGGCGCTGCCATCACTTACTACTATGATGATGAGGGCAATTTGAAGCTGCTCAACATCCTGAAGTACGGGCTGATGCTGATGGGCCTTGGACTAGTCTACAACAGCACAAGCATGACCGAGGCGTCCGCGACGCTGTGTGTGCTGCTGATTGCTTCCATTCCAGCTACCATAATTTGGGACAAAAGGTCAGTTGCCAGTAGACACAGTCCACACCAGAATGGATATGAATTTCAAGCTGTGCAAAAGTTTGGTGTCCTGCAGCACCAGTGTGACAGTGTGACAGGGGTATTTGCAATCCTGTGTGTGCGGCTGATCGCTTATATTCTAGCAAGCATCAACCGGGACAAAAGGTGGCTTGCATTCACAAAGTCAATATCAGCATAATTTGCACTTCTGAGGTGTTGGTGGGAGTTGCTGTTTAGGCTGCACAGTCTCTGCAGCACCAGTGCCATACAGGCTGTGTGTGCTGCTGATTGCTTGCATTCCTGCTACCATAATTTGGTACAAAAGGTTGGTTGCCACTGGGTGGTTTTAACACCAGCATTCTTTTGAGTCATGAGCTGTGCATGAACCAGCCTGCTGTAGATGTACACTGTTGTACATGTTGCAGACTTCAGCTTGTCTACATTGAACACAGCAGTGTATTTCTAGCTGCTGCAAAACATCAGGCAGCCGATCATGCTTTGCTGTACTGTTCTGTGTATCAGCGCACAGGTCAAGTTTCCACCTGGGCTAACCAAAAAGCGTTCTACTACACGTTGACAGTGTTCCCCAAAACCTTCTTGCAACCAGCAGCAGCAGCAGCGTTGTATTCCCAGCTATTGACAAAGAACAGGGAGCAGAAATGGCTCTACTGCTTGACACTGTGTGCAAGGCATGGGCCTGTATTGACCATACCTGTAAAGTTGTACTGTCCAAGTTAGCTCCGATTTCTCTCTGAAGGCAGCAGCGTATTCAAGACACATGGACAGACAGCAAGGAAGCTGGCAAGCAGCTGCTGCAGCAGTTTCAGGATGAGCCAGCGTTGCAGCCAGCTCTGGACATGTCTCCTCGCCAAGATGCTTTTACTCACAAGCGGGAACCCCAGCCAGCCTTCTCACAAACACCTGGTACGCCTGCTGTCACCGCAAGATTCATGCTTGCATCGGTGCTTTGAGGTTGCTGTCAGAATTGCCTCTCTTTTCTCTGTCATTCCCTGCTTTGGAGCATGTCACCTCGCCAAGATGCTTTCACACACAAGCGGAAAACCCAGCCAGCCTTTCCACAAACACCTAATACATGCTGACACCCCAGAAATCATGCCTGCACCGGTGCTTTGAGGTTGTTTTCCCAAGTGCTCCTCTCTTTTGTTTCCTGCTGGCTTTGAACATGTCACCTCGCCAAGATGGGTTCGCGCACAAACGGGAACCTCAGCCTGCGGTCTCACAGAAACCTGCTGGCCCCCCAATAGCCACGTTTGCATCTGTGCTTCAAGATTGTCTTTCCCAAAATTTTCTCTGTCATTCCCTGCTTTGGACACATTACCTTGCCAAGATGGATTCGTACACAAACAAAAACCCCCAAGCCTTCTTGCAAACACCTGGTACATGTGCTAGCACATGCAGATTGCTGCTTGCACCTGTGCTTTGAGGTGTTTCCCCCCCCCTCCCCCACGTGCCGTTCTATGTGTGCCCCTGCTCTCTTTGGACATGTCACCTTGCCAAGACGGTGTCGCGCTTGAGTGGAAACTTCTTGTTTTGCTATCTTTACCGGTTTTGTTCCCTCATGCACAAGCGCAACGAGAAGCCACAGCTTGTGAAATCTTGTTTCAACAAGCTCTGGTTTGCGCACAGGGTCAACAACGCGGCGGCAGGGCTCAACATCAGGCTGGACACATCCGGCAGCAGGCACTCCACTGCCTGGGGAGTGTGAGGCCAGCACCACCCCTGCACTCAACCCCCCCGGACCCCACCCCATAGCTTGTGTGATTGTCAGCATCTTTCAACTACTGCTTGCTTATGCACAGGGTCAACAACACGACGGCAGGGCTCAACATCTGGCTGGACGCATCCAGCAGCAGACACCCCTTTGCCTGGCGAGTATGAGGCCAGCACCCCTCCTGCCCCCACCCCCCCTGCTGACAGACCCCAAGCCACCCCAAAGCACAAGGCTGGTGCGCAGGAGAACAACATCAGTCCCCTAGTGCAGAGGTAAGATTTGGCGCAGCTGTCTACGGCTGAATGTGTGTGCATTCAAATGGAATCCAAAAACTTACCGTTTCAAGCAGCTCGTTTGCGGGCAAGAAGTACAGTATTTTCAAGCATGCTGCTCCATTCCAACTCACTCACTTGTGGCTGTGACTGTGTCAATGCTGACTGGATACAGCAAACGCTGAGCTTGCTGCAATCACTTGAGATGTGCTGGCTTATAGCAGGACTTATGCAGCTTGACGTCTGCAATTCTGTGCTACCTAGCCCTCAAGCTTAGTGCATCACTGCAAGGTTTGTTGATTGAGTTCAAAATAGGCACGTTGGTGTTGTGCAGGGGCTACATCTTGAATGAGGCCACAGGCAGGACCATCAAGCTGAACAGCGCAACTTACAACAAGCTTGTCGCAAATGGCCACATAGTAGATAGGCAGAATGGGGTACTCACACCACCAGGCAAAGGTGGTGATGACTCAGATGATACTGATCAGGATCAGCAGCCATCTTATACCCCGTCCAAAACGGCAACTAAGTCTCGTTTGTCTTCTGGTCGTGCACGCAGGTCATGACAGCAGTTCTGAGTGTTTTTGAGTTACCTATATGACGCTTTTGGTCTAGGCAGCATCCAAATGTTTGTGTAAAACGCACCAGTCCTCCTTTTTGCGCTGTGTCTGCTTACTGCCTTAACCAGTTGCGGTGAATATCAGACGTGTGCATGTTTGTGACTGCACCTTGTCAGGCCAAGCAACGAATGTGCAAGCATGCCTGAGGAGGTTGCTGCCGGTCGTAGAGCTTGCAAAGCGCCAGGCTGAACCTCAGGCGTCTGTATAGATAGTTGCAATTTTCAGAGACCCACCTCAAGCAAGGCTAACCTTGACGTGCTCCCTCGCCTCTTTTTGCAAGAGGTTTGAATAGATGCTGATGCAGCGCCAGCTCCTCATGTGATACTTTGGCAGACGAAAGCAAACTGACCTTGCCGACTTACATGCACCAGACAGCTCACACCCTTCTGACCGAATCACAAAGTGTTAAATGATGTGCAGCTATGAGATGCTGAACGTCAGGGCTGGCATAAGCCTTCAGGAAACGTAGTCTGTGTTCAGTCAGGAAAGAAGTCAACAGACTGTTGATGCCATAAGCAGAAAGTGTCTCTTGCAGCTGGCAGGACATAATGTCATTGGCAGCCACAAGCTCCAGCAACCCCTTAGAGTGCACTTCAAACTGACTCTACAAAGCTCAACTCTTGTGTTTGTGCTTATGCTTGGCATGCTTCTCCTTCTTGTCTTTCTTCTCCTTTTTCTGCTTCTTGTCTTTTTTGCTCCTTTTGCTGTGCTTTGCTGCTGCTAGTATGGCCAGCGCCTCCTCCAAGCTTGTGATCTGTTGACCAGCTGCACACCACACAGGTTGTATGCATTCATGACCCAAGGCTCACGGTAATTTGAGCACGGCATTGCTGCTTTTGCAGTCAGACATACAATCACAATATTTACATAACAGCCCTTGGCATGAGCACTTATGACACTGAATTTTGGCACAGCGTCCAGTATCAGCAATAATGCTCATGCATGTGAAGCGTGTGTGGGATACAGGAAGTACCATTTTCACTGCAAGGCACACTTTGCTTGACAACAAGTTTGACAGCCACATCAAGTGCTTCAGCTGCCTTGTTGTGTCTTTCGACGAGACAAAAACAGCTCAGTGATAGCAACAAAGTCAGCATAACAAGCTGGCTCACCATCTGAGCCAGGTGCTGCAGTGGCAGCAGGATTGGTCATCCAGGCAGGCTGCACAGCCCCCCTACCCCGCCCCAAGGGGGCCAGGGGGGCTGCACCCCCCTGGCTTGCTAGCCTGTCCAGCGCCATGTCATCAACTTCTTCACCAATCATGTCATACTGTTGCCCACCTCTTGTGAAGGCAGCATTCAGGGCTGCATCACCAGCGGATAGATGGCCCCAATCCACTTTGCCCCCTACACCATCACATAATCAGGCCTAGTTAGAACAGTAGCCAGAAGGCAACCCAAAATTCTCTTCAAAGGAAAGGCATCAACTTCGTTTGATTGTATACCTGGTACCTATAAGGCGTGTGTCAATGCAGATCATCTTTTTGCCTCCAATATGCTGCTCATAATGCTGTCAACTGTCGCAAACAGTCTGTATTGCTATGACTGCTCAGTAGACACACTACACGTCTTGTTATTTGTGCTGCCTGATTTGTTATGGCAGCACACTGAGATGTGTGCCACCATCCACTATGCTTGCAGGGGCCTGTGAATGAGCAAGGCATTGCAATAAAGTGCACCAGCTCAGGATGATGCTTTGACCCTCTATATTCACCTTGACAATCACAATCACTATCACCATCACCGTCTGCAGTGGTCACTGCTTTGAGAACAGCTCCAATTCATAGTACCTGCAGCTTAACCAGCACGCCCTCCCACAGGGCGTCTGCCCCCAGGGCCAAGAGAACCGCCCCTGAGCCAAGGGCAGGGGCACCCCTCCAAGACCCTGGGCTAAAAGATACTGCCTTTGGGGTTCACACCTTTGCAGCTGCTGCATCTGCATTAACTCAATCAACTACGGCTTCACATTGTCATTACCTGCAGCTTCGCCAGCACGCCCTCCCACAGGGCGTCTGCCTCCAGAGCCAGGTGGGCCGCCCCCTTCCGCCCCTCTGGGCTGAAATTTGGTCCCGTGGGGGTCCAGATCTGTCCCATCCTTCTGAGAGACTAGCTTGATGGATGCACTAATCTTTGGACCCCTGCATGACGCAGGAAAGAATCCAAACATGCTCAGCTGCAATGCAGTGTTTTCTTGTGAAAGACTTGTTATGAGCATGCCAAACGAAAATGTCCCAACCTTATGGGAGGTTTGATCGGTGCCCCAATCTTTGGTCTCAACGCACATAGGATTCATGCACAGGAGCCATGGAGCGGCTTCTTGCTGTTGCTGAGGAACACTTGCCACAAGCAACGAACACAAGAAGGTCGACCAAACTGCTTGCAAAACTTGAGATAGGTCACCAAAGTACACCTTCCAAGCGTTGGCGGGCATCCCCATGCTACATCAGCAACACATTGCCCAGCAAAATAGCAAAGTGGCTTTCATCAAGACTATCATGTGCATATCACTGCTGTTGAGTTTCTCCTATTGTACTCATCATGCCACAATGCGTAATCACCAACATCATTAATGTTGTAGCAATCTGTATACAAGCGTTTTGAGGGCTGCTCATTGCTTCTGTGTGCACCTAGCTGACTCACAGGGTTTCACTAGAACACATGTAAATGATGTTGTTGGTGATATGAAGCAGAATGTCGCCAAGATCTGCCACCCTGGCAGGTGCGGAAAGGCTGCCTAGGGTTTTGGCAGATTAGTAGCCCTGCAGCCATGCAAGGCAGGCGATTCCTGTAGCAAAGAGACTGCCCTCAGTCCCACAGCAAAAGCAGAGGAGGGTAATTATCTTTGCATTTTGCATCTTTTTCTTCTGCTCTCTTTTGCTTTTTACTCTTCTGGAGCATGCACATGGTGCTGTGGCTGTGCTATCAAAAAATTACCTCAAGCTTTCAATGGCTGCAAATACTTTGTTTGCCATGAGCGGTGTTGCAGGGGTGGCAGAATCCAAAGCAGCAAGCAGCAAGAACAGGCTTGGTGAGCAACAAACCCTGGTAGGTGCTCAGCAAACATGCATTTGCCGTTTAGGGCTCTGTGATTACTGGCAGGCATCCCCTTCAGCAAAGCCATTGAAAAGCGCCTGTCTTGCAACTGGCTAGCAAAGAAGGGCAGCTTGCTGCCTTTTGCAGAACATGCAACCAATGTGACAATGCGTAAGTTTAACAACATTCTTACTGTGAAGTTTGCTTCAAGTGGCTTTTCTTGCACAGTCTTCTTTGTGGGCGGCATCGCTGTCAGTTGCTGGTGTCATGACACAAAACTGCAAGTCGTTTTTGTGGGGTTGCAATCAGCGTGAGTTAGTTGGAACAAGGCTGACCTGCCAGAGCCATCGTCCTCCTTGATCTCCACCACCTTGACATAGACCTGTTCGCCCACACTCACCACAGCACTCACAGCAGCAACCTTCTCCTCATCTGAGTCCTCTTTGCCAATGTCCATCCCATCAGCCACCTGTCACAAGCAATTGAAACTTACAACCCTGTTTTCCACATTTGTTTTGTATACAAGCCCTGCACGACCCATTGAACTTGGACATAAGCAAGTTTGAACGTGTTCTGACGCGTTACTTTTGATACAAACATTGCAAGACGCATTTGTTGTTGATATGAGCATTGCATGACATGTTCAAGATTCAAGCACCACATGAACCCTGCAGTCCACAGACCAAAATGGGATGTGAGCGCAGTTGGACTGTGCGCGGTGCCCAGTGCAGGTGAGCAGTCCTGTCGCAAGCACGCATCAGCTTCTGCGACTGTCTGCACTGCAACATTCAAACCTGAATGTCACAATGAGTGACATGTGAGTCGCCTGACAATTGGTAATGGATGCTTGAGCTGGGGTTGTAACAGGTGCTTGCAAAACAGTAAACAAAACCCAAGATGCTGCCATTACGTATACCTTCTCAGGTGCATCGCACACAACTGATGACAGCAGCAGCGCTTTGTAGCACGATCTTGCTGTGCATGTATGTATGCAAGTGTATGCCAATTAAGCAAAATTGTTCTCGGACCTGCTAAAAGGCACCTGAAACACATGAACCAGCGCATTGGATCTGAACCCTTCCATCTGGACGAACACCCCATAGGGTTTGATGCTGCGAACCGCGGCTTTCTGGATGCTGCCAAGCTCAGGGGGGCTGTCACTAACAGGGCCCCTGAAACCCCCAGGGGGCCCACCGCCACCCCCCTTTGGACCTCCTGCCTGAGTATTGCTGGGGTCCAGATCAGTGCCATCTTCTTGAGACACTGCCTGCACTGACATGATCGTTATCAATTATCATTCCTGCTTTCTAGTGGGGTTCAACGACCCAGCTAGTGCATACAGAAGCAAGGGGTACATTCAAGCACTGGCATAAGCTGTTTGAATCCTCACTTTGGTGCTACATAGTGTTCAGCATATCTGAAGACACCAGCTTGCTGTGAGTGTTGTGGCAGGCATGCGTTGCAGGTGCTGACTGAACTTTGACTGCAGCGAGCAGAGCGCTGTATTGGCCAAGCCTTAAATAACATTGATGCTGTTGCTGCATGCAAAGCAGTTGCACAGCATTGGTGAGCACACTTTCACAGTGCAAGGAATACAGCAGGCATTGCTGACTGCTTGTCTGTACCAGCGCTGCTCATGCAGTGCTGGAGCAAGCTGACACACACTGCTTATTGAGATTGTGCCTTGATTGCAGAACATTAAAATTTCTGAAGAGGAGAAACCAAAAATTGTACCTTCATGCTGCAAGCAACCTTGAAGCCATTGCTCTCCTGCCTGACTTCCACCACTTTGACCCACACCTGAAGTCAGAACCACATTCTCCTCTTGCTGTTTATCTTTCATCAGCAGAAATGCATCTATTGGCACACGTTATAAAGGACTGGGGTTGGAGCTAACAACAGCATGCTGCGGTCAGATGCACACAAGCTACAGCTTGGTCTTGCTGGCTGCTCAAAGCTTGCATTGCAAGTCCAGATTGTGACAAATGTCAGAACAAGACTTGCTTGCTCATAGCATGTGCATGCGCATGACTGGGCAAGCATGCTCAGCGAGTATATAGCCAAGTATTTCCAGCCAAGGAAGGGTAATATCACCGCCCCTCATGAGAAACGAGACGGTAAAGAGCATTTGTGCTTAGGCACGGCCGAAAATGCATCTGAAAGCTACCTCTGAGCCAATGGATGCATAGAACTCCATGGCTTTGACTTTCATGTCGTCTTCATCCTCCCTGCTGAAGCGCAGCTCCTCTGCAATCTGGCTGTTGTGAACCATGCCATGCCTCCTGTGACCGGGAAAGGCAACAAACACCCCGAAAGGTCGCACAGACTGCACCTTTGCCCTGCAAAACACAGCAAACTGAGGTCATTTGAGGTCGTTGCAAAGATGCACTGCAACACTGGGTTGGTCAAAAGTGAATCTCGACAAATACCTGTGGATGCTGAACTCCTCCGGAGGCGCGTCACTCAGCGTTTGCTGTTGTCTTCCTCCTCGTTGAGACTCGTATCGAGGACTGCGCTCCCGCAAGTTCCTGTGGTCTGCATGCCGTCTATCGGATGGGGAGTATCGCCGCGAGTGTCTGGGGCTTCTGCTCCTGACGTGCCGATGTGCTGAAGATCGGTGGGTGTGATCGCCGTGCCGGGGGCTTCTCGAGTCTCGTCGCGTGTCCCTTCTGCGCTCTCGGCTTCGGCTGCGGCTCCTGTGTGATCTTCGACCGTGATATTGCTCGGAAGGCTGGCTGTCGCTGCTTGTGCCAGAGCTGCTGACCGATCTTGACCGTTTTCTGCCCATCTGCCGTGCTGAGCGCGAACTTCACAGCCAGTGTTCCTGCTGAATGCTATTTTCTAGCACTTTTTGTGGCGGGCCCCTCAAGCCCCCCAGAATTCCTACAGGGGTCTGCCTGTGCACAACTAGCACTGACAAGCATTGCAATGCAACTGCAGTCATCGAGCCCATTGCGCAAAAGTGTCACAGGCTTAGGCCAACATGTGCAAAGAGGCGTGACATGTTGACAGCACATCGTGCCATCCAGTAATTGAACGGACGCATTGCACCCGAAGCTACATGATCAACAGCACATCTGCAGCATGTGCTCCCAGGACGAGAATGCAAATTGATTGCCGCGCCCTGAGCATGATTATTGTGTTGTTGCACGGTGTTCGTTGTGTCTTGTGTTCAGACCAGACCACTTGGCTAAAATAGCTGAACCAGCAATGCTGCAGAAATAGAGGAGCTCAGTCATCGAATGGACGTATTGCAGTATCTATTCTACCTGAACCCTGCTGACACAAACAAAAGGCGATACCAAGTACAAAGCTGTGCACAGCAGCCCAAACAGTGTACATATCACAAAATGCGCTGAAGTCGTGGAAAAGCTGAAATCAACTTCAAATGTTGCCATCAGAATGGCATTTGCAGGCAGCAGCACTGGCAGCTGCACAATTGAACTACTACACTGCAGACCAAATGCCAAATGCTGCTTTGGATCATCCCAAGGTCAGAAAGACAGTGCCCAACATCTGCTTCACAAATATCCATTGAGACTGATCAGTGTGCGCAACTGCCACATGCCTGTTGGACACACCATTGCTGTTGCTGCTGCTGCTGCAATTCCTGCTGTTGTGCGTGCAAAGGGGCATGCTGCTCACAAAGCATAGGGCAGCATCAGTTGCAAGTCCTGCTCTATTGGTGGACAGTTTACTGGTTCTGATGGTTGATCTGTGTCTAAGGTCCCAGAAGCAGCCATATCGACATCTGATAAGACAGCTGAGTCAGTGCCGAGACCACAGTAAAACGTCGTCTGCTGTACTGTTGAACCATCAGCAGAGGTCAAGCAGGTGGGATCACCTATAAACCCTGCGCAAGTAGTTTAGCAAAGATCAAGCCCATTTCGAAATTGCATAAGTCTGAAAGCAGTAGTGCAGATCGAGCTATGCAGACAAGCCTGCCTGGCGAGATAGGCTTGTGCTACACACACCTAGCAGTATATGCTGGCACATGTCATTGTTATTATTATTAGATCGAGCTATGCAGACTCATGGGCAAGCAAGTTCAAGATGTGCAGAGTCAGCACCAAATAAGGAGGATGGTAGGCCTTGCAGACAACCAATAATAGCTCATCTTGACTGCAAAGCCCATCGGTCGCCGTACCTGCAGATGGCTGCTGAGCTTCATGTTGCATTGCTGAAGCATCATCTGCATTTACAGCTCCTTTATGCTGCCTCCAAACGACCTGCTCTTCCTCTTCGTCTTGACCCTCACTGCCACCCTTGCTCACAGTGTTCTGTTCCTGTACTTCATCTTCACCTTGACCCTGATTGCCGGCACTGCTTGCGTAGTTGGCAGAGGCATTCTCACTGTCCGAAGCTTTATCAGCCTCAATTGCCTCAAAAAGCATGTTGAGGCGGTCCACTTTGGCCTGCTTGCCTCTCGTGCGCCCCAAACGGTTTTGACCCTTCCGCTTCCGCCCAGCAGACTCAGCATTTGCTACCTTCACAGCAACATGGCCATCAGGAAAGAGCTGCAATTTCGACTTGCCTATGCATTCAGCAACGGTGTATGACCGATCACAGCACATGTATTCACATAGAACGCATCTTTGATGGGAGCAGCAGAGGCAGACCTAAGAGAGTCTGCTTGCATGTGAAGCTTTGCGTGGCGCTGACTGCATCTGGCAAGCTTCCAACACAGAGACCCAATTGCATAATTGAGCATGAATAGCAAGAGGTGCAAGCAAAATTTTGAAGGGCATGCATGTATTGGGTGAGCTGCATGTTTCTGCACGTGTTTGGCAGAGCTTGCTGGATCCAACTCTGCTGTTGCGCCAGAGCTCCCGCTATGTGCCTTGGATGCAGCCTGCAGATACACAATGGGGAGCTGAGGCTACAAACAGGAAAGTCCCGAGCTGCTGGGGCAACATGCTGACAGGCAGTGGGAGTCTGAGGTCAGAATAAGAAACATCTACAGCAGCAGACACTGTCCGCCTTTGCTGAAGCCTACACATACAAAATAAGCAGCTGACGTGAGACACAGGAATGTGCCCAGCAGCACAGACTGTCTGCTTTTGCTGCAGCCCACAGAGAGACAAGACGGAGCTGAGGTCAGACACAAGATGGCTTCGAGCAGCACAGACTGACTGCCTTTGCTGCAGCATGCATATACACAGCGGGCAGCTGAATCTAGACACAGAATCCTTGCTGTTGAAAACAACCCGCTGACTAGCCTCAGCTCCCATTACATGTACTTTGCTTACCCCAGCAGCAGAGACATCGAGTCTTTGCTGCAGCCCGCAGAGAATTGATCGGGGCTGATATTTGACACAAGAGTGTCTAGCAACAGCAGAGACTGTCTTCCCCTGCTGGTGAAGACATTCCTGTGTTAAGTTGCAGTTTTCCATTTCTTGACTCTGTTGCTGGGCCAAGCAAAGGAAGGGCTTCAGCAAGGGCAGTCAACTATCGACTGCGCCCACTGCTGCTGGATCATGTGCATCCTTGCCAGGGGTGCTTCGGCCAATCTATGTTCACACTGATGTGCCAGCTGTTGAGCATGGTGCCACTGTGGAAACAACACCTCTGCATGACTTACATAAGGCAGAAGTGCTTACTGATGTTGTGTCAATGGCCACACACTGTGATGATCTCACTACTGACCAGCAACTCACTATGCGGTCTCAAGTTCAAGTACTGAGGCACCGACTGCCATCTCAGATACTGTTGGACACTGGTGCAAGCGCCAGCTTTGTCAGTCCACACTAGCTGAAGCAACTGAAACTGGATTACTTGCCTGTTGCGGCCAAACTGTGGCTTGCTGACGGCAGGAAAGTAACCTAGCTTCAGTTGCTTCAGTAAGTCTGGTTTAACAAAGCTGACACTTGCGCCAGTGCCCAATAGTATTTGAGATGGCAGTTGGTGCCTCAGTATTTGACCTTATAACAGCATGGGGGTCATATGCAGGTGTTCACGTTCATTCTTGATTGCCTTGATTGTCTCAGTATTTGATCAGGGTTTCGCACGACCAGACTTGTTGGCAGGCAGCGTGTATTCCTGTCTCTCTAATAAAATGCTTGTCAGTCGTGAGTTCATAACAGTGTGTGGCCATTGACACAACATCTGTAAGCACTTTTGCCTTATGTAAGTCATGCAGAGGTGTTGTTTCCACAGCGGCATCATGATCAACAGCTGGCACATCAGTGTAACATGGTGGCCAATTTACCCCTGGCAAGGATGCACATGATCCGGCAGCGACTGAACCTAGATTACTTACCTGTTGCGGCCAAACTGCGGCTTGCTGACAACTCAGAAGCACCTATCTTTGGCAAAGTGAAACTGAAAAGGAAGATACAGCAGTTCATTGCTGTGGTACCTTGTCTTGTGACTGACTTGTGTGCAGATATTGATGTTGTTGTTCTAGGCTTTCTATTCGCTCACCAAGCTATCTGGGACTATGGGCATAAGTTGTGCAAGCTTACTCGGACAGCAATCCTGTTACTCATCACCTGCGAGCTGCAGTCTGTGTGGCATATTGTCACTGACACTTTTACTGATACCGGGAGTCGCAAGTATCGAGCTGCAGGAAGCAAACTAGGCTCCTGTTCATGCGCATGTAACTTGTGTGTGCGTATAGTGCGTGCTGTGGCTATGCAAAGGCCATGGTCACAGCCTTGAGAGCTGTCAGCTGCAAAGGGACAGTCACTTGTATGTTGACTTGAATCAACCTGGGTTGATCACCCAGGCCAAGTCAAGACGTACTGATAATTTGACTGCTTGCTAAACACTGAATGTTTGGGGACTTACTGAGCTCAAACTGAAGGTTGAGCCTCCTTATAGAGGGGAAGTTTGTAACGCCATGAGGCTTTAGACAATCAATCCATCGTACTGAAGTATATAGACTGCTGACTCTATGCTTAGGCAATGAGGGAATCATCAACCAATCACTGCGTTGAGGTCAAACTGAAGGTCTTATCTGAATGGAGTGGGGAAGCATCACAGGCAGCAGTACAAGTGATATGCGGTGGTCTACAGGACTAGGCGGATGTCTACCTCAGATACATGCTGCACTGCTGATGCACCTGTCATGTCACACTGAGCTGCCCACAGAAGCAGAACATGCAGACCATGTCTGCAATGTCATGGACATGTGTTGCGCGTCACAAGCAGAAAGCTGTTGGGCTGTGACATGCAGTGCCCTGGAGAACATATTGAGAGTGGCGGAAAGCTACCTGAGATGCATGCTGTACTGCTGATGCACCCGACACGTACACAACAGCCTTACATCTTCTGACTATATCAGAACATTCAAGCTGTATGCTGGCCTTGACAGCACGGTGGCATCACAGTCAAAAGTGACCTAGAGATGATGCTGAGAGTGGTGGATGTCTACCTCAGATGCATGCTGCACTGCTGATGCACCCATCACGTGCTTGCGGCCTCAGATCTTCTGACCTGTCGCTTGCTGAAGCGAGTGCCTGCTTTGCCTTCAGCAGCAGAAGCTGCAGCAGCAGATGCTGCAGCCTGAGGTAAAGTGCTGTGCAAAGGTGCTGGCTGCTCATGGTGTCCTTGGGTGCTGGCATCAGCTAAGTCAGAAGCCGCGGCTGCAGCTGCAAGGGCCAATTGGGCAGAGCCTGAGGGCTCTTGTGCACTGGTGACTTGCTGCAGACGATGCCTGGGGCTGTTGTCAGCGCCCTGCCCTGCATCGCAGTGCTGTCAGTCTTCCACAAGGTGTGTCTACTATGCTTCCTGCACTGCAATGGAAAGATGCAGTGCCATAGCTCCCGGTGTACATCTGCTCAGCTGGGGCTGTACTCCCAAGGGCAGTATGCAGCAAACGCATGTTGAGCATACACAGTTCATGCATGCAGCCGCCTGTACGGTGTGGCAGATCTAAACTGTATGGCCTCACCTGCTGCAGCAGTGCTTGCAGTGCCATTGCCCCTGGTCTGCATGCCAGCAGGCTGTGCTGCCTGCCCGAAGATCAAGGGCAATTCATTACAAAAGCATGTTGTGCATGGTGCATGGATGAGGCTGACTGGACCGTGAATGTAGGCAGGAAAGGTGACCTCACCTGCTGCAGCAGTGCCATTACTCCTGGTCTGCATGCTAGCAGGGGCTGTGCTGGCTGCCCCTAGGACCGGGGCAGGGCCAGGGGCAGAAGGCTGCGCCGCTAGACTGCCCTGCTGCTGTGCTAGCTCTGACAGCACATGCAGTGGACTGCCTGTCTGCTGATCGCCACTCAGTGCGTCTGGACCATCTCGTTCGCCCCTCTTGCTCTGCAGGGCACACCAACTTGCTGTCATACCATCATTTTGTGGCCATGCTGATTTCCTTCAAGAAGCATGTCTGCTGTGTGTCCCTGTGTGTCACATGGCTATATCGCTCACGTTGTTTGCTGTGCAGGGCAACATCCTTGTTGTCTCAGTCAATTATGAGTTCACCCGCATAATGGGCCTTCTCAGGAGCATGTCTGCTCGGCGCCACAATGTGCCATGGCCAACTTGTTCGGCCTTCTTGCTCTGAAGGCAGCCACAAAGTGCTGTCGACAATTAGTCAGGTGCTCAGAGACACGCTTGATTCTGCTTGCAGCCTGTCTGACCATCTCGCTCAGTCATCTTTTAAACTGTTGAAGACCCAATGATCCGTGAACACTTGCTGTCATACACTCAAAAATTGATCAAAAGGGATGCTGGGCAGTTGCAGGGAGACACAAGAAGCCACAGATCCAAGCAAAGGTACCCAACATACATCACTCAGCTGCTAGACAGTGATTGGTGTGCCATCTCATCTTGCTGCACAGTCAGCTGTACCTTGCTGCTAGCTGCAGATGCCAGACATCAGCATTTAGCAGCAAGACACGGCTAATGGTGCAGCTTTTTGAGATGACAAGTTGAACACAGCATTGCATTTGATTGTTAATGATGAGGATGACAGCTAAATGCTATGAGGAGCGGGCTTCACATACACCACAGTTTCCAGTTCTGCTATTGTTGTGCTTCCCATCTTTGTTGCAAGGGGTACCCAACAGCACCTGAGAACGCAAGCGAGAAGGCAGCTTGAAAGACACAGGAAAGGCAACTGCAAGCGCAGGTGAACAACAATTGAAGCAGGTGTACAGGGACACAATAGACAGGATCAACATCGGGTATGACTCACCTTCTTGCCAAGGCGCAGCTGCCTGGTCAGAAGGGCTGGGGGCGCTTCCAAAAGGGCACTTTGCAAGGGCCCTGCCCCATCTGCCATTTGCCCTGCACCATCTACCAGCTGCCCTGCACCATCTGCTAGCTGCCCTGCACCATCTGCCGCCAGCCCCCTGAAGGGCTGTGCCAAAACGTCCAACCCTGCTTCCCCCACAGCCTGCCTATGCTTGGCAAAGTCCCTTGATGCTGCCTGTGCTGCGGCCCTTTCAGCTTCTGTAAGCAGCTCCTGGCTGCCTGATGCTGTAGCATCTGCTATGCTTTGCTGTATGCCTGGCTGTAGCAGCTGCGCTTGGGCCTGAAGCTTACTGTAGGTGGAGCTGTAAGCACCTGCCATAGCCTTGGATTTCCTGCTGGCATTGCCATTGCCACTGCCCTCTGTCTCCAGCACTGAGTTCCTGCAATGCCATACATGAGTGAGGTAGGCTGCATGCTGGGCTGTAGCATTTGTGCCTGGGCCTGGAGCTTAATGTAGGTGGAGCTGTAAGCGCCAGCCATAGCCTTTGGCTTCCTGCTGGCATCACCGCTGCCACTGTCCTCTATCTCCAGCAGTGAGTTCCTGCAATGCCATACATGAGTGAGGTAGGCTGCATGCTGGGCTGTAGCAGTTGTGCCTGGGCCTGAAGCTTAATGTAGGTGGAGCTGTAAGCGCCAGCCATAGCCTTTGGCTTCCTGCTGGCACTACCGCTGCCACTGTCCTCTGTCTCCAGCAGTGAGTTCCTGCAATGCCATACATGAGTGAGGTAGGCTGCATGCTGGGCTGTAGCAGTTGTGCCTGGGCCTGAAGCTTAATGTAGGTGCAGCTTTAAGCGCCAGCCATAGCCTGACTAGAATAAATGGACAAGCTGCGGCTAGTTGAGTAAGAAAGAGTATTGGTTTGATCACAGCATGTGTGCTTTGGGGGAACTAGATGAGTAAGACAGAGTACTGATTTGATCACAGCATGTGTGCTTTGGGTGAACTAGATGAGTAAGACAGAGTGTTGATTTGATCACAGCATGTGTGCTTTGGAGGAAATAGCATGAACTGACATTGTGTCAAAAAAAGTGCCCAACCCAACAGCATCACAGTGAGCATGACAGCACTACCAGAATACATATAAATATTTTCAAAGACACTATTCACTGATGGTTGCACAGATTGAGCATACCTGGCTGCAAGGGGGCTGACAGGGAAGGGCTGGAGGGGGGTGGTGGTGGTGGGGGCGGGTGCTGACAGGGGTTGGATCTGGCGGTCCTGCCCTGCTGCCCTCAGGGCTGCCCTGGCATTCAGGCGCCTCCTGCCCTGCCCTGTGTTGCTCAGCGGCCTGTACAGGCAATACAATTGGTGAGTCAGCCAGCTAGAGTCGAGCAGTCGGTCCTCTTGTCAAGGCTATGGCCAGGGTTTGCACAGGCAGGACCCATGCAGTGGACACACAGCCTTTTTGCCTGCTTGCTGGGGAGTTGCTTCAAAATCTAGGTCTTGCACTGTCATGACAAAGTATACAACAAAGCTGCTTATGTCTTGCTTTGTGAAGGATTCACTGGTATTCTGCAGGTCTCTGTTAGGCGATACGTTGACTTGTTGATCTGTTTCTGCCCAGGCTAATACAGCAAAGCTGCAAGGCAAAGGCTTACACAGCAAAGTTGCAAGGCTCCATGTGTGAATGCTGCAATCTACATACTGCATTGCAGGACCACAATGGGCTGCTC
Source organism: Trebouxia sp. TZW2008 (assembly GCA_002118135.1). Lineage (NCBI taxonomy): Eukaryota > Viridiplantae > Chlorophyta > Trebouxiophyceae > Trebouxiales > Trebouxiaceae > Trebouxia > Trebouxia sp. TZW2008. The sequence goes on along the minus strand of BDIU01000256.1, from coordinate 252,598 downwards.
AGACTTGAGCCCTGCATCTGTTGATGGTCAATGCAAATTTGCAATGCGTCGCTCGAAGCTGACAGGGACCTGTACAGTGCTTGCAGCTTACTTGCGCTTGCCATTCACAGTATACTCCCTTGGCGCAGGTGCATCACTGGTTGTTTCACCAACTGGCTCAACAGCCGTCTGCTCCCCTGCACTTGTTGCAACAGCGGCTGACCCATCGTTTGTGCCAAAGACCCCTGTCATGGGAGGGCCCACCCACCCCTCAATGCCTAGGGGCAAGGGTACCCCACCACTGGTCCCAATTGACCCTGAGGGGGCTGCGGTAGAGAGCTGGGCTGTTTCTAGGGTCTGGGACTCATCAGGCTGGCCAGAGGCTGGGTAAGGCGTGCTATTTGGAAGTGCAGCCTCAGACTCGCCCACCTGATGGACAGACATCACTCTTAGCCTGATGATGCAACAGCAACTACTGCTTGCATGTATTTGCTTGGCACAATTGCTGCAGCGTTTTGTGTTGTGGTTCCGCATTTACATATCCGCACCCATTGCCTTGACCTTGTTTGTTTGTGTCTATTGCACAGCTCGGGCGTGTTTCTTGTGTTACCGTACGCGAATCATGTGAGAGACGACAGATGCAACAGCAAGCAAGGGCAGCAAAAGCCAGCTTGGCTGCCTCTAGGCCCTGCGAGTTATCAGCCTGGCCAGAGGCCGAGTAAGGCGTGCTGAATGGATGTGTGGCTTCAGACTGACCCACCTAGTGATCAGACATCGTATGGCTTAGCCTAACAACAGGACAGCAAGAAAGGGCCAATGAGAACAAGACCAGAGAGGAGGAAGTAAGCTTGCTCATGACGTGCTGAGCAGTCAGTGCATGCATGCCATGCAATGAGTGCATTGCTAGGCTTGCTCACCAGGTAACGTGCAGTCACTGCCACATTGCCTTGCAAAGCCCTGGCCCCTGGCTTGTGAGAAGCTGTGCACTCGAAACATGCACTTTATGGGATATTTGTGCACTCACCCTGACCAGGAGGGGCCCTTGCTCCCAAGTGGCCTCACGAGGGCCAGCCAAGCTGTTATGCATAAGGCCTGCACTGGGCATCTGAGCCACATTGCCTGGCAAGGCCCCAGCAACAGCCCCAGCCCTTCTGCCTGCCTCACTGCCTGGTTGTGACTGTTGAAGTTTCTGCTTGGCCTTCAGAGCTTTCATGGACTCGCCGCTTCTGTTGTGCCCACCCAAATTAGGTGCACCAGGGACAACTGGTAGCAGCTCATCAATCAGCTGCACAGACAGACATGGCATGACAAGCTTGCCTTCACAGCTGCGGAGTGTCCCATGACTTGCTTCTTGGGCTGTAACACCTCACTTCGAACAACCTGGGATCTAGCTTGGAGGAAGAGCTGATCACAAGCTGCGTATGCAAGCAAAGGCTGCAGACAGGCACTGTGGGGCCAAACAGACAGAAAAGCCATGGGAGTGAAGTCTGCTGCAACAGCATCAGATCTGCTCTATGTGATGGTGCAGCAGGTCTGTGCAGACGATATCAGAAAAGGTAAAAGGAAGAGCAGAGCCAGACCTGATCAAAGGGCTTCTGGCATTGCTCAGCAACCTCATCCTGGTGGCTTTTGGGCACCTTGTAGAAGGCGGTGCGCTCCAACCATAGGTGCAACTTGGCAGCAGCTGACTCACTGCGCTCCCCTACCACCTGTATCATGCATGTAGTCTGCTTACAACCACCAAATAGTGGAAGGACCTTATCATGATGCCAGTAGGTTGAGATTGCACTTTGGGCCCAACTGCCTTGCTGCAACCCCATGCACATGCTCCAGATACAAAATTTGTTCACATGACCCCTGAGGCAGGCCGCACACATCAAGTCTCATGTTTAAACCCAATCAGAATGGAAGCAATCAGTGCAATGGACTGAGTGCGCTTCCCCTTTACCTGACTACATTCGTTCCTATATCCTCAGCAAATGCCCTTCAGTATTGCAAAACGAATGCGCTTGTTGAAGCCACATGCAGTGGCACCATACCTGAGACACCATCTCTGAGATCCAGTCCATCTGGTTCCAGAGCTTGCGGCAGGTAGGTGCCAAGCGGGTAAGGGCTTTCTGAAGGGTCATGCTAGGGTGGAAGGGCCGCTCCTTCATGATCTCGCTGAGCCGTACCACTTCAGACTGCTCCGGCTGGAACTGCAGCTGTGCTGCTACTGGCTCAGGAGCGTCCAGCACCTTTTTGGGTGGCAACAGAGACAGGAAGAAGTTGCCATTGCCTGCAGCAGTGTATAGTCATTGCAATATGGTGCACAGCTCATGATTGCAGTGTATGCAAGCCGCTCTGTTGCTGACTTAGCTATGTTCATCAACCTCTGAGTAAGCATCAGCAATACACAAAAGCTCTCATTGCCTGCAGCGCTGGTCACAAAATCGTGGTCAGAGGTGAAGCAGATACAGGAGCGATGCCATTGCCTGCATTACCAAACTGTGAGCATGCAATGACCACTGATACAAACATACCTCACTAAGACAGCATGCATCAGCACCAAATGTTGTCCAGGTCAGAAGAAGGGCTCATGATGTCGCCAACAGCTCAATACAAAGCAGCATTCAGGGCATTGGCTTGACGTTGACGTCTTTGCTTACTCCGGAACTGGATGCTCTTCTCCGTATCGTCAGAGCGGCTGACTGTGTGCAGAGAGATCCACTCCCCTAGGCGTCTGTGACAGCACCATGGCAGGTCATCCCTCTGTGTCTGACCACATGGTGCCTTCTTCTTCACCCCACACTCCCAGCATTTCAACCTGAACACATCATGCACAGCTCAATTCTCATGACTAGATCTCCTCTGGGGCAACAAACTGGAGTACACAAAGCGCAGTCACCCCTCTGTATCTGACGGCATAGCACCTTCTTCTTCAGCCCACATTCCCAGCACTTCAACCTGAACATGCCGTGCACGGTTGAACAAACGCACAATTGTGATCATGTACAGGCATAGGGGCAGCTTGAGCGATTCACTTAACATGCAATGCAGCTTTGGCTGTGCTGCCATGCATGTGGTAGCAGTGGCATCTTCTCAGTGGTCAGCATGCACAAGGCATAATGGCTGTGCCATTGGCATCAAACTGAAAACAGCGAGCCACTTTTGACCACACGTCTGATTGCAGCAAAGATGCCATCCAATTTGGGACTGAGAGGCTGCACTTGTGCAAGAGCAGTCTCTTGCAGATTGTCCAAGAGACTGCTCTTGCAGCACTGTGCGGCACAGCAAAGTCTACCAAGTCAAGATGATGCAAAGGTGGATGCCAGGTTGAGAGTGGCAGCACCTGTGCCCTCTGCGCCTGAAGAGGAAGAACAGGCTGGCCACGTAGTCCCCCACCTGGCAGAAGCCCAGGCCAGAAGCCATGCGCAGGAACATGCCAGCTTCCTGACACCAGCACATGACAGCTTCAGCTAAGAGGCAAAGTCAAAGGCATCAGAGGCACACTGAGGCAGGCAGGCAGGCAGAAAGACAGACAGACAGACAGCTTTACAGCACAATAAGACTTCAGGGGCGCAGGTGCCAGGGGCACAGACGCAGCAATGTCATTTGCTTACCCTTCCACTGCAAAGAACGAGGTGTGGCAGCAGCGCAGAAGGCTTGTGCAAAGCAGGATAGTTTGCACGTGTAATCCCAAGGTGGCAAGTGACTCGGCGGTGCAGCTGCTCACCCTTCTTGAGCACAGAATGAGGTGTGCCAGCAGCACAGAAGGTGTAAGGCGCACGGGCTCAGCGGTGTCAGCCCACACCAGCAGGAAGGTCTTACTACCCCAGGCAATACCCCCTTGCCCTTCAGGCCGGGCCCCTGCTAGCCCATCTGCAGGGCCGCCCGCAACTGCCCCAGTGGGCAGGGGCACTACGGTCTGCTGCTGTGGTGTGGTTGCAATGCGCAGCAGCTCTTTGGCTGAGGCCAGGCCGGGGGGCTGAATTAGTAATGCCCTGTCGGCGGCTGACAAGTCAGCTGCATTGTCCACTGGTGCACCTGGTACCAATCACACTCCTGTCAGTTGCTGGCCAGGTTGGCGGCAGTGTCTGTTACTGAGCTGCAATCATAACGATGCACACGGCCATCTTCTGTCTACAATCTTGGTCAGGCAGCTAATGCACCACACCAGATAGGCAACGAGCAGCTGGTGAATTACGCCAGGCAGGCAGGCAGGTAGGCAGCTGTCCAAAGATGTCAGGCAGCAAGCACAGCAGGCAATACCTTCAGGGGTGATGGGCCCAGCAGGAATGAAGCCCTCTGGAGGAAGCAATTCCTCATCCTGGTTTGCATCAAGGGCCACCAGCAGGGCGTTGTAGCTGTTCTCCAGCTGCAGAACTGCAGCGACAACAAGCATTGAGCAGCCGCCATGCATGCTGTAAGGTGTTGATGTGCACTGCTAGATATGCAGGGATGAAGCGCTCTTATGCAAGCAATTCTCCACCCTGGGCTGCATCAAAGGCCACCAGCAGAGCATGGTAGCCGTTCTCCAGCTACAGAACTGCAATCCCACACAAATCATGCTACAGCTGTCATGCATGCTACCTCATGTAATATGGATCCTATAAATGCAGAACTTCAGCATCATTCAACACTGAGCCACTATGCATTCTATGTGGTGAAGCAGTGCAATGCTGCTTTAGATTTGCAACGACAAAAACATTGAGCTGAGGCTATTGTGGATTCTTCACAGTAATGTGATGCATTGCTGTGCAGACACAGAGGTACCACAGCACAGTCTATGAGGAACGCAACTTTGGCAACTTGTGCATGTTGCATAAGATTTTGGAGCTCGTCAACGGCAGGATTTGAACCTACGCGCCTCTCGGCAATAGATTTCAAGTCTATCTCCTTGACCACTCGGACGCGTTGACCGATGTTGCATATAGCGCATGCAGTGGCAGGACACATGCACACCCAACTGAGTCCCAGCTCAAACGCATTTGCATAACCCTGGCATCGGTGCTATGTTGCAGATATTACCATATCAGGGGAACCTTTGAGTCAAAGTCTCAAGTCAAAAGTGCACTTCCTTTTGTTATGCATGAGTAGGTACTAACAGACCCACAGCTTCATAAGTATGATTGATCGTGAGGGCTGCTGATCTGAGACATGATTTGCCTGGTGCAGACATGACCAGGTACAATGCAGCAAGGTACGGCAGCTTCCGTATTGCCAGGCATTGATTGCCTTTGCAAGTATGTAGCAGTATACATAGCAACCAATGCTTACTGGTCAAGCCTTCTGACAGGCCAAGGTGGTCATCAAACATCTCTGGCAAGATTGTGAAAGCTGTCTGGCTGCGGTAGGCGTTGAAGATCTCCAAAGCAGTCCTGACAGCATACTGCGAGCTCTCTGGTGCCAACAGCGATGCCAACACATCCTGATGAAACACCTACACATGCACCAATGATCTCAAGCAGACAGCATCAGATCTAACGCAGTTCGTAGCTGAGGCACATACCTGCTTGCAAGATACGTCACAGAACGCCAGGGGACACGTGCAACACAGGTCATGAGGTCAAAGTATTGGGACCCACCCAGCATCACCAGACTGGCCACCAGTGCAAGTACCACAGGCTGTCATTTGCATCCTTGACACTTGCAATTGCAATTCTGCAAAACTTCAGTTGCATCTGCTCTGGTCAAATGCTGCAGTCAAGGTGCATACATTCAAATCCAAAATGCAATCTTACCTTGGGCCTTTCCAGCAAGTTGCAGGGCTGGTACACTGCACTGAAGCTGATTTTGGCTTCCTGAGTTGAGTCAAGGATAGAAACTGTATGCTGACTTGCAGGACTCCTGCATGGAGCTGCAGCTGGAGAGATCTTGACAATCTTGACCACTACTGTGGATGGGGGAACTGCATCTGCTGCCTGCAAGCAGAAGCCGCAAGATAGTTGCAAGCATGCCCTGTAGCCTCTCAGAGCCATGATAGCTTGCCTGGAAAAGTGGGCACTCATTGTCTCAAGCACTGAGGGCTTGAGAAACACTTGTTTGTCAAGCGCTTTCATGCACTGCTAAATACAAGCACTCTTTCGCGGCGAAACTGAGGCTTGCTCACGTGCAACATGCTTTTCACAATCCAAGCATCACAAGGAAAGCGTGTTGCAGCTCACTATCAGTCAAAGCTGTCGGTCAAGCCACTCAAAATTTGCAGATGCGAATAGACAGCAACGAAGTCGGTGTTGCAGTCCGTCGAAACTCGTAGGAGCAGCTTGTCGCAATTGTTTGAAAGGAACGCTCACCTCCATGAAGCGCTATGCACGTTGCGCTGCGTGCTGAAGCTACTTTAGCGGGTTGCCCTTCTGGAGCGAGGCGGCCAGTCTGACACTCCTACAACACGAGCCTGGCTGTGACTGTGCCCGCTTGACACCCCGGCGCGGCCCTCAGGCGTTCAAGCACCTGGAATGCTCTGCTCGACTTCCGTGAACGCTCCGCTGCTCTGTTCGTGTTGATCGCTCGTGATGACTTGTTCGTATCGCTCTGTGCTGCTTTCAACCGAAGCAAGCAAAAGTTGCTATGATATAGCGAGGAAACCCCGCATCATCCCCCTGGTGAGATGTCATCAACACTCCAATTTTGATTGCACGCAGATAGCAATTTGGAGTCACCCAACAGTGGACTGACAGACCACAACCTCGGTTTGTCAGCCAGCAGGCCATGATGTTGTTTCTATGCTATTCCAATGATGCTATCTGACCCCACTCAAAACAGAAAGGTAGTGCTAGCTGCAGCAGCTATTGACAAAATGGAACACTAGTCCATTTGCACGCACAGAATCAGGACACACTTTAGCTTCATCAGTCACATCATGTATGGTGGCATGCCATGGGCATGGGACGCAGCACACAATGTTGGTCATCCACAGCTTGCAGTGAGCGCAGCCTGCTGAAAAGTCATGGGTGTGCATTTGCAATGGAATACTTGGTCCAGCAGCATAACTTTAGACTGGTGGCCATCCAAGCTGCTTGCCACCAAAGACATGGACATGAAGGTGGTACACTGACTGACCTGCAATAACGAGTAAACCTGTTGTCTCATTGACATCCTTCAGGTCGTTACAGGCAAGCACAAGGGTGCATATATGCATGCATGCAGCACACAGCTTTTGAGAGCATTTGGCAGGTGATGTCAACTACAGCACTGCCAAGCAGCATAGAAGCATGGCTGAAACTGACTGAGCTTTCAGGAGTTCATTTAGCATGGCAGAAAGCAGAGACTCACATCCTTGAGCCCCGTCATTGATGACGGTGCGGAAGCCCTTGTCACAACCCTCTGCACCAGCACAAAGCCATGTGTTGTTGGAGTAACTCGTGTGCGGTGCATACAAGATGCATACAATGACAACTGCATGCTCAAGACAAAGCCACTGCCGGCTGATCAGCTCACCACAGACCAAAAGCATGGTGTCGACGCAAAACTGGCACAGCATCAGACAAGGCATGATCATGTCACAGGCTGCTGTTTTGGAGATAGAGGCCCCGTGAGGACGGCGTATAGTTACGTACATCACCTTCTTACTTCCTGATTCTCAAAAGGTGCCAATGCATCATATGTGAATTTGACCTACCCTGGAGAGCAACCTTGCTGGCAACATGCAACAGGTGACCCAATATCTTCTCATGTCTATCAGTAGCCTTGGATAGCTGTGTGAGACCATCTCTATCTTTTGGAATCACCAGGAAGTGTACTGGAGCTTGCGGATTGATGTCCCTAGCATTCAGCAGGAGTCAGTCCATGTACAGCATGAACAGCCCTTGTCAGCTTGATCATAAAGATTTCACCTACTTGAACGCTAAAGCAGTCTCATCCTCATACAAGATAGTTGCAGGAATCTGCTTTGCAACAATCTTATCAAACAAAGTGACTTCTCCCTGCTCTGCCTTTTGAGGCGCCCTGCAGTGCAAGAGTTGACATGTCATGACTGCATGCTGCTCCGATGCGTGTGAGCTGTGAGGTAGTATTGCACGCACCCAGACTGAACCGAGTTCTGCGACGCTTTTGCCTCGTCACTCATCGCTCTTGGCAGTAATGGCCTTGTATAGCGAAGCCCTGCACGCTTGCAGTCAAAGGAACGTAGGCCGTAAGCTTGAGCGATGCGTGGCAGGTACCCGGACGCAAGAGCTCGAGGAGCAAGGAGCATGCGAACTGACGTTTGCCTGCAAACAAGTTGCTTGTCACAAGTGAGTTGTTCGGCAGCGCTCATGCGCGCATCGAATAGCAGAGTGCGACTGAGATGTAGCACATGACAAATGTGGATCATGTGCAGAGGTACTGTGAGAGGTGTGAGCCAGTCATGGACTGACTTTGCCTGGCTGAATGCAACTGCATAAGGCTGCGCTAGACTTGCATGCAGCTATTGCGGGACATGCAGACCGATTCTGTGACACATTTTGCAAATGTGCCATGATACAATCATTGTCACACATTCAGCGTAATGTTTCATAGACCAGGATGGGTTCTGGATCAGGTCCAACTTGCTGTTTCTGTTGCTACCAAACAGTAATAATGAAATTGTCAAGATCAAAGCTTCGATTCATGCACTTGACAGTACTCTACACTGTAAGTTGGTTTCGGAGCTGGCCTCCTGTGAAAGCCAGCAGCAAGTGGCTAGCGCAACAAGTCGTGCTTGTAGTGTTGCGCTTTTTTAATTCGAGGCGCTTACAAAATGGCTTGCGCTCACAGCGCAGCCTTGACGCTACCAACGAAAGTCGTGCGTTCTGAGCACCGGCAGATCTGGGCAAAACGGTCCAGCAGACGCGGGTATGTACAAGCCGCAAGCTCTGCGCCGCAGACCATTGCGCCTGCAACTTTGAAGTCGGATGCTCCCAAGAAGGTCTCCATGGTCTCTCTGGGCTGTCCCAAAAACACCGTCGACGGTGAGCGTTTCACCTTCCTCAACACGCCTGCTGCTTCGATTTGGGCTGGACAGCCGGTGCTGCACACATCAGATGGTGCATCTAAACACTTTCTGTGGGATTGTGTTGGGCGCTAAAGACTTTTGAAGGTCCCATAGTCACGACAGCTTGTTTGCTCACTGCAGGTGAAGTCATGCTTGGTGACTTATTCCGGTCTGGATTTGACATTGTTGAGGATCATGAGGATGCAGATGCTATCGTGGTGAACACATGCAGCTTTGTGGAAGAAGCAAAGACTGAGTCTCTTGAGGTGATACACTTCTGCAGCACCACAGCATTACAACCTCATTGCTACATGATTTGTCAACAAGCTAGATGTAGTGTGCAATTGCTTGACAGTGATCTCTGCCAATGTGCCTGAGGCAAATCTAGCAAAACAAGGGCGCTTGCTGTGGCTCTACAAGCATTGCTATGCAGGCAGCATGTTGCGCATGCAGCACGAGTGATGCAAGCGCTGAGTGCAATGCAATAGGTCATGGTTGAGAGTGCTATTGCTTGCTGTGCATATGCAGGCCATAATGGAAGCAGCTCAGCTCAAAGCAGATGGCAAGGCACAGCGTGTCATTGTCACTGGCTGCTTAGCTCAGAGGTATTCTCAAGATCTTGCAGGTCAGTGAGCAGCTGTGTAAATGGCATTGTATTGATTGCTGCATTTCACATGTGCAGCGTCTTTTGGCACCATTGTGCATCCTGAGATGTGCTGGCTGAGTTGCTTTGTGATTTTCTCAATCAGTGAACTGGGTTCGTCATCTTCTTGCACTGAGTGAGATTGTGGTCAACATGGCACGTGGCTGTGCAGATCAACTGCCTGAAGCAGATATGATCATGGGCTTTGAGAACTACAGCACCCTTCCAAGGCATCTCAGAGGCATGCTTGGGATGTCTCCTGAACTGGACCCTGCCACACACAGCGGCAGAACCCAGGTACGCCTTGGTGCATTGATACGTGATCTATTATGCAATGTCAGCTCTCAATAACTTCAAGAGCATGTCTATGCATTTGCAGCACTGAATGCCTTGATAACCATGTTCATGCACGCTTTGGTTCACAAGTGCAAAACAACAAGCCCCTGAAGATTGTATGGACAGATTTGTATGAGACGCAGAGAAGCCAATTGACTGCCAACAATCTATTGACTGCCAACAATTTGCATGAAGCAGAGCTGACATATGACTGTGTTTACCACAGGTTGGTGAGGCAACAGTGTCTTTCAGACCAGAATATGATCGGCATCGGCTGACGCCTCAGCACACAGCCTATTTGCGAGTGGCAGAGGGCTGCAATCATGCGTGCACCTTTTGTGCAATTCCAGGTTTCAGGTGAGTTCTACTGCAGCTGCTGGACACATGTCATGATGTCATACAGATTCTGGCTCAATGCCATAAAAGTGAAAAACCTGTCAAAAGAAAAGCTGCAAGCACAAGTACAATAGCAATGCCACAACATACATCAGCAATCATGATCAATCCTCGTCATCATCTGCCAAAGACCAGACTTGGTGCTTGGTGACCACAACCATGGAGTTGTCATTTGCCCCTGGCGATCTAGTGTAGTTGTCATGTACAAACACAGAGTCCACGACTGACTCCTGCTTTTTGATGAGGTGATAGTTGGTGCATGTTGTCAGGCCACCATATGATGTCGTTGTTGGCTCAGCTAGCTTGACTTGCCTGCCAATGAACACAGTCTGAATCAATTCTCATTGATATGGCAATACGGTGACAGTCATGACATTCAAAACGACATATAACAACACAAAACCCATGTTCAAGCTATGGCTCACACAAGCCTGCAAGGTCAAAGCTTAACAATGGTGACAGCACTATTCATTTGCATTGTTCAACAAGGCATCATCAACAATGATGTTGCCTGCTGAAGTGCTGAATATGGTGGTCACCTGAAGTTCCACAACACCGTGTAGTTGTCACATGAGGCAACAATCCAGCGCTCCTCTCTGCCTGCCTCAGTGACCCAGGTGAACTTGCCCTGCCGCAAGGGGGCGCCTTGCAGCAGTGGCTGGTCCTCTGGTTTCAGTCTGAGCAGGCGAGGGGCGGGCGCTCTTGAACCCATGCGGCTCTTGAAACCATTGGTCTCCTTGCCATTCTTGTCCTGCAGAATGACAACATCATGAGCCACATTAAGCTCAATTGAATCAGCTGCTGGTGACAGATACCTCACAAGTATACAGCTGGGAGTATGAATGCAGCGCAGCAGCAGGACAGAATGACATGCACGTTGTGATTGCTGTGCTGCAACATTGACAGCAGCAAGGAGCGCTGGATCAAGGCATTTGGTATGTTGGTAACACAGAGCAATATGATCTTCTTGACCATGGATTGCAGAGCAGCTGACCTTGTAAGTGGTCTTGACAACCATCAGGTAATTCTTGGTGGTAGCCAAGACCCACTTGCCATCATAGGTGACATCTACAGCAGTGATGGGTCCCCCAAGACCTGGGATGGCTGTGTTGGCTCTGGTCAGGCTCTTCTCACTATACATGCGTATCTGCCCATCGTCTGAGCCAATGACAACATAGCCATCACCTAAAAGCAAAGGCACACATCATGACATTGGGGGAATCAACAGCGCTTGTTAATCAATGCGCAGGTTGGCCTTGCAGGTTTTAGTCTGCTCTGACTGTCTCAGTCAATAAGCGCATTGCATGCCAAACAATTAACGTTGAGCAAATTGTGACATCAGTTGCAGAGGTTTGCTTCAGGTCAGACAATGCATTCGTGTGCTGACCTGAAGTGGCCATGCAGTTGAAGGCCACATTGGTCTTGTAGTCATGTCCTCCTGCCCACTGTACCACAGAGGGACTAGACATCTCTTGCACCACACCTTCAGGTGCCCGCATGTCCCACCGTACCAGCCTGAGCACCACAGTCAGCAGTGTACAGTCAGAACCAGCAGTCTGCACATGACAAGCAGCAATGCACATGGACAGACTGCAGCCTCATTATACTCAAGCAGCAATATGAAGGCACACTCTGCAGTTTCGTCGTGGGCAAGCAACAATGTGATGTCACCATATGTTGCACTGGAGTCCTTAGTCAGCTTTGAGCCCTGCAGCAAACCCTGAGCCTTTGTGCAAAGCAGCAGTGACATTGAGAGGCGTTCCAAAAGAAAGCGTCAATGCCACAGAATTGTTGTAACAATGCGGAGCAGAGCTGGCTTGCTATGCAGGACAATGCTGTCCAAAGACAGCAATGCAACAGAGCAATGCAATTAGCATTGTGTGCAGTATAGCTGCGTAATAGCAGCGTTGTACAACAAGCAAGAAAACTGTCAGGTGCAATCAGAGCAAAACGGCAACAACTTTTGTCACCTTTTCTGGCCAATGCCAAGGAAGGTATCCCTGTCATCCATTTGGGCCCCTCTAGTCTCATTGGACAGGTCTTTCATGCTGACGTCCACACCATCCTTCTTGAAACTCCACTCTGACACGACCCTGCGTAACATGAATTAGGCTTCAGCTGGAAGAAACCAGTTGAAGTCTTGTGTGCATATATCCTCAACAATGCCATGCATGCTTGCTGTAGTACGCCCTTTTTAGGCTTGCTGCAGCAACATTAATGGCTTGTTGGACATGGCTTATTAGGACATTTAGGACATTTGCCTGAGATAGAAAACATAGTGTGGCTTACTTGCCAGTCTCAATGTCAGTGTGGAACAGGTTCTGGCCGCCTTCTGGGCTCAGCATGTTCATTTTGCGCTCCCTGTTCATCAACATCAGCTTGTTTGGTGTGAAGGACTGCTGGCCCTTGGGAGGCGTCACATCAAATGACACCCCTGTGCTCTGCATAGCACAAAATTTTGGTCAGCAACATGCAAGGCATACATGCCTGCGTCAGCAGTGTGTGCACAATATGACATGGAGTGGTGCACATGTGCAAGGCATGGCATAGCATAGCAGTGCATTCGAGACTTGAGCTGTCTTGGCACAGGGTTATGACATGCTGTACCCTGCAAGTATGTGCCAATTGCATGTTGGTGCTTTTGGCACACTGCCTGATGCATTATTGCTGTGCGCATCATGTTGTAGCGTTGCAAATGCTGCTGACAGCAGGGCATGCTTTGATGTGCAATGAAAGGGTGTAGCCGCCAGGGTAACAGGGAAATGCGCCTGATCAAATCTTACTTGTACACCACCATATACATTCTTGAGAACTTCAATCTGTTTGTCTCTGACTAGGTAACTTCTGTCACCAGCACCCAGCCGTACACCATGCACCTGTTTGCCAACCTGCCCTGCTGGCCTATCCTTCCGTATCTCTTCTTTGACAGGCCGCACCTGTGAGATGACAGCATGTATCAGCGCATCCTTCGCAAATTTGACAACAAGTGCAACATTGCTAACTATTGATGAGCTACATGCATGTTGGCATATTGCAGACAGACGTCAACAAACATCGCAAGGCCAGATCGCAAGGAGCAGCATGTAGAGCAAGTCCAGCAGGTCTGGCAGCTTCCAATGCTCTGAGCAGACAGAAGTGTACACGCTTGATCTGCTGCGGCCTGAGATACAAGTTGCTGGTTGCAGCTGCATGCACATGCTGATGCAGCTGAAGAGGAATTTGTATGGATCTTACATCTACATCCATATCTTCTGCCCATTGCTGTCGTGATTCTGCAGTCTCTCCACCCATAGCCAGCACATTGTCTTTACCAAACACCTGAAGGTCAAAGTGCTCTGTGTCATGTTCACAATGGTTGCCTTAATGGTGGCAGGGCAGTGATGATTTTGTTTCCAGTGATCAGTTGTCCTGTTGCAAAGTTTTGGTCATCAGCAAGAGCAGCAATGTCACCTGATCCCTGTTCTTGGCATCATTCTTGAGCCCATAGGTGTTTTCAAAGAGGCAGCTATTGTATTCCTGCTCAAAAAGGCTGAGTGCAGCTGAGCTGGGAAATCTGAGCGCGTGTACTGCACCGCTGTCCGCTGCTAGAGTCACTCTCTTGCCGGCACTGTCAACACTGAATTGGTCAGTCACAAGCATGTCCACATCTGAGCCGATCTCTATGTGCCACTCCTTCTTCTTGCCAGCTGAGTCTTCATTAATGTCATAAAAGTTGGTGTCTGCATTGGCTGAAACCAAGTCCCAGGAGCCTCCCGCAGCATTCTGCTGAAACCGGAAGAGCTTGATGCCCACACCGCTCTGCATCAGCAGACGTGTGAGCTTGTAGGCTCGGCATCCTGACAACAGCAGCAAGTGCGACGGGCTATTGACACATGTGCTTACACTCTCTCCCACGACTTCAGCTGCCGGCGAGCCCTCTGGGGCAGCAGTACTCTGCTGCTGTCCCATACGTGCAGGCACAAAAACGCAGGTAGTTGAACTCTACAGTACAGTCCGACACTATGATCTAAACTGGCATGCACGCTGGAAGCGTCGACTCGCGCGCGGCAGCACAGTCACACCACAGTCCTCTCGCTGCTCAAGTCACGAACACGCGCGATGGGGCCTGCTGCAAGTACGTTTTCGTCACGAGCAAGCTCAGCACCGTGCGCGACACTGACTTTGCACATTTCAATCGGCACTAGGAAGCTCACAGACCCTAATGGCAGATGGCAGAACAGACACAACCCTAGTCAGTATTGCCCACAGCTGTGGAACTGACAGCTTGTAATGCACATGCACACCTTTCTCACACTTCATTAAATGATGTGTTCAGGGGCAAGTTCAGGTCAAAGCCCTGGCAGCAACTGCTGGATGAGGCAAAGTATCTGGTGGAGTCCGGTGTCAAGGAGCTCAACCTCATAGCAGAGGACACAAACCAATACGGTCAAGATCGTAGGGATGGCAAGGGCTTGGCACAGCTGATGCATGAGCTGGGGAAGCTTGAGGGGTTGCAGTGGATGCGCATCCTGTATGCCTACCCGTCATACTTCACTGAGGATCTCATTGATGAAATAGCTAACAACCCTAAGGTAGCATTTTTGCACCTCTTTTGCTTCATGAATACTGCTTTATCTTCATGCATCCTCCCTGTCCAATTGTGACTTGCACGTCAGGCATGGTCTACAAGTCATTACCTGCTGCAAACCTCCCCTCTAGCAGTCAAGTCCTTTGTTGAGCAGGGCTTTGTCTGTGTGTTTGCTAAATTGTATATGTAATGAAAACGTTGTGTTCATAGCCATGCAGTTGCATTGGCAGTCAGCTATAAATCATTGCAATCACAAAGCCATGCTTGCAGGTGTGCAAATACATAGACATACCGCTGCAACATATCAACAACCTGACCCTTCTCAGCATGAACAGACCGCCTCAGGAGCATACAACCAAGCTGCTCCAGAAGTTGCGGCAGCGCATTCCAGATCTTGTGTTGAGGACAACTTTCATTTGTGGATTCCCAGGTGATTCGCTATGTCCGTGCTTGGGTAGAGTGTAGAACCAGTCACCTCAAAGTCACCGTGTTGATCTGCCATTGTGTTCAATGATGCCTGGCAAACATTGCAACGTAAAGCAACTAGATCAGGCTGCCACCTTGTGTCTTTGAATTGCAATTGCACCATTTTGCCAGGCGCTTTTGCCATATTGTGACTTGTCTATAGCATGTTGCATAGACATTGCTGTCACTGTGCTGATTGTGTATGCAGGCGAGACTGATGAACAGCATCAGGAGCTTGTGCAGTTCTGCCGTGACTTCCCCTTTCAGCGCATGGGCGCATTCACGTATTCAGAAGAAGATGGCACCCCAGCTGCTTCGTATCAAGATCAGGTACAATTGCCAAGTACCTTACTCTGTGATCTGACAGCATGAATACACAAGTTGACATCATTGTAACCATATGAGTATGGTGTGAATGGCACATGGCGCTTTGTAGGTACCACAGGATGTGCGAGAGGCAAGACGAGATGAGTTAGTGTCATTACAGCAGAATATTGGGCAGGAGTTTGCCGAGTCCCTTGTTGGTCGCCAGGTACAGCACAAGCTGCTTGTATACTTCCTATGCCATTGGCAACACTGCATCAGCATGTGCAAATGTGCTCTTTGTTAAGCTTAATACAGAAGCAGCACTGCTGACGCTGCTTGCATACATGGCCCCCTGTCTTGCAGGCAAGCTATACTGTTGCTTACCGGGATACTGGTATGCAGATTCCTGTATTGGTAGACAGCGTCACAGAGGAAGGAGAGTTTCTTGGCAGGACCCAGTGGGATGCACCAGATGTTGATCCCATGGTCTTCCTTTCAGGGCCAGAAGACGATACTCTAGAGCCTTTGGCTATTGGGCAGATGCGTTTGTGTCATGTAGATGGCACAATGCTTTTCGACATTGATGCACATCCCATAGAATGAAGAAATGCTCGTGTTGCATTTTACTTTTAGTATAGGACAATTGCTACACATGGAATGAATCAGCGTTGGCAGCACTTTGTTTGCCCTTGAGCGGTATGCAATGAAGGTCGCAATATAGCTCAACAAGAATCAGGATGACATCCTTATTCATGTCCTTTACAATGAATGATGAATCAAGCAAGCTCGTCTTGCAAAAGAACAGCCACTGAAGCTAGCACCCATTTGTGTGAGGGCTCTTCTGTCTTCATTGTGAAATTTGACACGATTGGCGAGTACACATTGGCACGCTGCATGTTTGTGTACACCGGACACGCGTAGTAGCCTTGCAAGCTGAACTGGTCAATGGTCACTGGAACCACCTGCATGACAATGATAATACTGTCAGTGTTGCGGCACATTGTGAGCACAGACGGATTGCATCTTCCAATCGTTAATGCAGCCCAAACAGCTAACTTCAGTCTTGTGTTACAGATGCATGCAGTGCATTATTGGCTTGGAACCTGATTGCGCACTTCATTGGGAAGCAATTAACAGAGTCTCAGATGTAGTATACCTGAATGACTGGTAGCGCTGGGTGCAACTGATTAGGCAGTGACTCTTTCAGCACTCCATCCTCCTTGTCCCATCTGGCCCCTTCCAAACACAAGCCTACAGCCACAGACAGCACTCTCAGCATGTCGCAAAGAGTCAAGCACATAACTTGTGAAAGCATGATTGTAACGTTCATGAACCAAAGCAGCCCAAGGTGTTCTGCCAACAACCAACTCATACACTGAACCATGTGTTGTGGTCAAAGGCCTTATGAGGTGCCAATCTTACCATGGATATAGCAACCAACAGGCGCTGCCTCTGTGATCTGTTCCACAGATTTGGTGGTCACATCTGTGCGGAACTTCATGACATCCAGAGGCAGCTTATGCTGGCGAGCATATGTCTGCATGACAGCTGTCAAGAAAGCCTGCATAGCAAACTTCACTTTAGCTGCTTTGTCGGCGAATGTATGGCTTTTCATCTTCCACGTGACAGAAGATCTTCAGTCTGACTAAAGACATTTTTAAGGGCCTTACCTTGGGATTGAAAAGGCCTGGCAGCCACACAGAGTTGGGTGTGGTGATGGTGCCAGATGTCCAATTGTTGAGCTGCTCATATCTCTTCAAAATATCCTGCATGACCACACACAGCCCTCAGCACCCAACCAGGCCTGTGTGGATAAGCCTTGCGCTGCTGAAGGAAAATACTTTTTGTGGCATGAGCAGAAAGCTTTCAGGCTGCTTACCATGTACCACAGGGTCAGTGTGAAGACTTCCTGGTATCTGGTCGACACCTGAGCCATCCAAAGGGCTGGCACTGTGTTGGTGGCAATGCCTGCAGAACCAGAGAAGAAGGTAAGTCAAGGCGTGTGTCAGCACAAAGTGGACTCTGTTGTTGGCAGCAGAGTGCATACTGCTGACTTTCCTTGCTACAGCCAAACACATTAAAGGTTGGTTGGTGCCGCTGCATGGCAAAGGAGCATGCTTTGCCTTGATGTGCAATGCCAGAACATATGGCGCCAAGAAAACATTTAAGCCACATTCACAGGATGCGATGCAAATGTTGTGATGACAGGTGCTCAATGAGCACAGAGGGACATCAGAATTGCATGTTGGACATATTGCATGACACTAACATGATACAAGATACAGGCTGAGTTAGAAGGGCATGCGCTGCAGGCGCACCAGTGGCCAGCTTCTCCATTTTGTCACTCATGTTGAGAGAGCCGCCCAGACCTAGCAGCAGCTCCTCCATGGACTGGCGCATCTCTGTCAGCAGGGTGTTCATGCGCACTGCCTCTTGCAAGGCCACCACCACGTACGGCGTCTTATCCTTCACCCTTGCCTCAATCTACAGACACTGACCAGGTGAGTTGGTGTGACTGTGACTGAGATCAAAATTATTGCAGAGTTACTCATGCTGTTGCTTTGTGCTTGGTGAAATATTGCTGCATCTGACTGCAATGCATTCAGGACGTCTTGCTTGCCGTGATCTGCTGACAAAGGTTTATTAGCAAGCCATGAGCACAGCTCCAGAACGCTGCTGGACAACACAAGATCCAGCTCGTTCAGAATAGAAGGACAGTACCTCCACCATGTTGAGGGGCTCAGGCAGGCGGGCCATGTAGTCTTCAAGGGCTGTGCGCACAGCAGCTTCGCTGCTACCACCGCTGGCCCCAGCGCCACCACCACCTCCTGTCACCTCAATCACTGTGCGGAACAAGGTCTCTCCCTGCAGCATGCATTGTCATCATACATCATGATATTGATGATGGTGATGCTGATAAAGCTTACAGAAGATGGTGACAATAGCTGTGATATTGGTCAAGGTATGCGGTGAATTGCAGCAGAAGCTAAGTAATTGCAAAGTCTATGCCAAATCGACTCAGCTACAATTTCAAATCAAGAAGCTGTGCCAGTACTGAATACTGCAATGCTCAACAGTATAGGCTGCACACATGTACAGTCGATCTGCTAATTGCTAGCTTTGTCATCATACATTAAGCAGCTTTGACTCCAACCATATCTATATCACAAGGAGGGTTATAATTATCAACTTCCGTTGACCTCTCAGCCGGCCTCTGTGCAGAAAGACACAGCATGCAGCACATGTACAGAGATGCAACTCATGCTGTGCCCATCTTACCTGAGAAGTCAGCAGGGACAGCTCGGCATTGGTGTGCATGCCGTACATGATTGGCGACTCAGCAGGCAGAGCTGACTCAATATACTCCTTCATGCTGGCATAGTCAGTTGGCACAGGTGCTCTGAAACCAGGGGCCAGCTCTAGGGTAGGAGGTGCCTCACCCTGGGGCATGATCTCTGGCTTGATCAAGACTTGCAAGTATGTAATGCAGCACCTGCATCACCATGTGACTCATTGACTCCTTGTTCACAAGCCGAAAGGAACTTGTGCAGCATATAAAGGAGATCAGAGCATGCATGGAACTGCATCAGAACTGCCTTGTGCATAGACATGGCACACAGGCATTGCAGGTGCTTGCTGTAGATGATGCACAAGTGGCATCATTTACAGTGACAGGCAGACTTGCAGTGACCTGTAGACTTGACATGCAGCAGCAATGAAACAGACAGCATGCCACAAACACCACACATGGCATCTGCCTCTTACCGTCTGTCCATGTCATCAGTGATGTGTCCTCCGTAGAACACCTCCCCAAACATGTATCTCAGGTCATCCCAGGGCACAGCCAAGTTGGCCTCCAGGTAGTTGAACAGCACATCACCACAAGTGGTGAGGTCTCCCATGTTGAAGGAGTAGCCTCTGCAGAAACCTAGGCCACTGCCTGCCCCTGAGCCAATGCCTGTGCCAAACTTCTTGCGGCCCAACAGCAAGGAATGGTAGAAGCACAATCCAAAGAGAATAGACTTGAAGGCTGTCTGCTTGGCAGGGGTGCTGGGCCTGCACGCATATAACTAGTGATTTGTTACTGTTTTCTGAATACACAGTGAGAGAATGTGTCTTGCATAGACGAACCGCATTTTGAGTTGCTGTGGGTCTTTGGCCTCTACAGATTTGTCTGGCATGCAACAAAGCTGATCAGAATGTCTCTGCAACTGATGCCTCGCAAGTACTTGTACTGTGCGTGCAGAACAGGAGATAAAAAGCAGTACATGCTTCTGCACGCTGTGCATTGATGAGGGTCTATGACAAACCCAAACCTATGTCTGCAGATGCAGGACAAGCTGTGTCTTCTGACAAGACCCACAGCATTGGGAGAAAGCTGCTGCAGAAGAGCTCAGTAATGCACAGACATGCACTTAGCAGAGATTGCCGGCAAAAGCACTGAGCATCACTAACCTGTTGCACATCTCCTGGTTGAAGGCAGCAAAGGCGCGCCTCATGTTTGAGCGCATGTCACTAGGAGGCTCGTTGGAGATCTTGATGCAAGTCTGCAGGATAGACTCTGGCACAATCTTGGCCTGCACAGCATGCAATACACCAATCAGCTGGCGTTGTGCAAAATACAGCAGCAAGCTAAGCAGTCTCAGGGCCAGTGTAGATCTGACTGGCCTATGCTGTCAAAACATGAAATTGTACAATCAGCTTGCTCAATGTGCTCTGTCTTGACTCAGGCTGCCGCTGCATGCAACTGTTGCATACCAGATCATGGTGTGACACAAGCTGCACAGCGACCAGTGCTGGGTTAGACTTGTCAACTCAGCCACCACCAGGTGCATTGACGACCACTGCTGACGCATATTGCTGGCTGTAGCATGAGACAGACTTGCTCAAAACTTGTCAGAAGCAAGACTGGCACCTGAGGCGCTCCATTGATGGGCTCAGCAGAGAAGAAGCATCTGAAGTCAGGGTGTGCAGTCTCAGCAGCAATCTCCAGCTTGCGCTCTAGGTTGGGGATCCAGCCTTGCATGAGATGCACATTGTCCAAAAACACCCAGCCTCCCTCCTTGGTGTACTTGTCCAGTATGGCCTCTGCTGGGCCCTCTTGACCCTACAGATCATTGGAGAGGGTCAACATGTGCATGCCTCAAGGCTGCTTCAATCTTGCAGCAGCTCTGCTGTGTTTAACACCAAGCCCGCAAAGCAAAGGCACTGTGCATATGGTTCTAAAACGGTCTTGCTGTGCAGCCAGCTGAGAAAGACACACATAAACATTTGGATATGCAGGCATTGAGTGCCGCAGTGATACAAGCATGCAGCACGTATGGCTGTTGTGAGTTGCCTGTCAATAGCAACAGGTACATGCACCATGACTCATGCCTACCAGCTGCAGATGCCAAACTTTTGCAACATGCTCTGTGTTGTCAGATCCATCAGCTGACGCATACAATAAGGTCAAAGGGCATTGCAGCATGTTGCTCCAAGTGCATATATGAGAAGCTGACCTGTCCCATGGAGATGAGAGTGAGCTTGCCATTCTCCACTGTGTGGTTGACATCACGGGCATATGCCTCAATCTCCTTGCTAGGTGAGTATCCAGGGAATAAGATGAAGAAGATTGGTGTGCTTGAAGAGGCTTCACCCATGACCACAGACGGACTGAAGGCATCCTGGTTCACATACCTGCTGCCCATTGCCTTCTCACAGAAGTTCTGCATTATCAGGCAAGCTCAGTCAGGTTCATACAAACCCCCTCATCGTCTTCACTGCAGAACAGGGCACTCAATTCCTGCCAAAATGTGCTTTACCCAAACAATTGATTTTGCAGATAGCGTTCTCAGCTGTCTGAGAATATTTGGATGGCAGACTTGAGGCACATCACGCGCAGTCAGAGAATTGTCTTTTTGAGATGCTCAGGCAAGCTTGCACAGCTGCGTTTGAGGGCACATGGTCAGAGGCACAAGGCAGGCTGAAGCACACACCTGTAGGGCATTGGTGATTCTGCCTGGCTTGAGTGCTCTGACAATGAGCAGCTGACGGAAGTCTGTGATCTTGCCCCAGTCACCGGGCATAGGAGCCTTTTCAGAGGCTTCAAGCAGACACCACTTCTCCCACTCGTCACTGTTCTTCTCCATGTCCTTTGCCAGCGTCGTGTATGCCTACATCAAATACAAGAACAACTTTGGGCAAAATGTCTGTTTGACCTGGAAAGTCTTGCTGTGTGACTGAAGCGGTCTGACCATCTGAAGGTTGCTGCACTACCGCCAAAGACAACAGAATCTGATAGCAACAGACAGTTGTGTTGCATGCAGGCCAGTACTAGCAGAGATGCGAAGCTGAAGCAATCTTGGCCGGAGCAAGCTTGCAGCACAAGCGTTGTGTTCAAGATGCAGAGAGGTAGATGACTCACTGGCAGCTGAGTCAATGGCTGCAAAGCTGACCACTGGGTCTCATTCACCCATCTGCTGAGCTCATCTGTGATGGGCGGTGGGGACAGATTGCGGGTGCCTTTGCATAAAGCTTCATATTCTTCTACACTGATCTGCTGCTCCTGCAGTTTACAGCAACGTTGTCAATCACTTGCTTTGGGTCAAGCGCCAAAGGCTGCAGCTTGTCATGCTTTTGATGAGGCGTGCTCCAATTGCAAGCGTCAGTTGATTCTCGGGCAGGTGTTTCAACATCTGCCATATTTCAGTAAATTGAACTTACCTTCAACATGATGTGGAAGGTCAGCAGAGTGAGCACAATGAGTTTGTCCCGGTCAAACAGGCCACGCCTTGTGTAGTTGAACACCACATAGGTGCATGTGTCAAGCAGCGTCTTCAGCCGGATCTGCAGCAGCAAAGCAATGTTTGCCCAACACTCTGTGGATCTGCTCAATTATACGTCATGGTCAACCATACATGCAGCTTTGAGCCCAGATACCATCAGTTGCATTTCAATGACAGCGTCTATCAGGCTATCTGCAAGGATATTTGATCATGCCTTTTGACTGGCCTGACATACATGGTGTTACAGCTGGCATATGACAGATTGTCAAGAACAAGGAACAGCCTGGGTGGGGAGGCCTACCTCAAGTTGCTCTGGTGTTGGTGCAACATCGTCATCTGGCTCATCTTCAGGAATGGTCTCAATGGCAGGACCTGAAGTTGAAGACGCTCCAGCATCAACAGCAGGCCTGCAGCAGTCACACACAATTTGAAGGGCTAGCATGTGCAACCCTCAGATGAGGTGAACAGGTCTGACAGTGCTTGACTACACAAGCGTGTAAAGGCAAAACAGCTTGTCGCACTCATACTTTGCTGTTTGCTGCACACGCACAGACATAGCCAGCACAGAAGGAGCGTTGAAACCTTCAAGGACATAGACACAGAAAGCAGGATCCGCTTTGCATGTTCATCATGAGGTCAATGATAAAAGTTTGCTTACGTCTCTCCTCCTTGTGAGATGCGGCGAGCTGTTTCCATGACCTCCTGGAAGTCCTTTGGCTCCCCAGTCAGCCTCCTGTTCAGCTCTGTGATGGTCACCTTGGGCACAGGCTTCTTACGCCCTCCTGTATTTATGTAGGTGACAGTTTGAAAAAGGGGAAGAGGAAAGATAAGTTGGGTTGCATGTTGTGATACATCATGCTTCACCAGATGGGAGCAGATAGTATGCCGCAGCCAGAGCATACACAAGCAGCAGATTAGCTGTGTGCACACTGAGCTGGGATGTATGGGTCTGCTATTGGTATTGAAGTGGCGTACCTGGTGCAACATCAATGGCTCGAGAGAAGACAGTGACGAAGGCGTTGAGGGAGTACTGGTAGAAGGCATGGATCTTGTTCAAGCTGTTCAGCAGGAAGAACAGCATAGCCCCTCTTGCTGCCACAGCGCGGTACTGCACACATGAGCAGAGCTTAGTCCAACTTGCCTGCAACCTTTGTCAGACAGGTTAATGCAACAACTCATCAGGCATGAGTCTGCAAGATCCCTGTGCAGGACTTTTGTGCTGCTTTGCTGCAACATACCTGAATTGACAAATGATTGCTGTTCCATGCAACAAACAGGCACTGCAGCATTGTAAGACAAAACAAACCTTGTTTCTAGCTTCATTGATCTGCTCCTCAGTGGTCTTGGCCTCAGCCACCTTTTCACTGATTTCATCTGCCACTCGCTTGCTCTCTTCCAGAGACTCAATCAGAGCCAAGTCCTCCGTCATGTCACCCTCTGCTGAACTCAGCTTGTACAGCAGGTCATCCTCAAGCTGCAAAAATGCACAAGCCATCAATGAGCAGGCTGAGTGCAAGGATTGCATGCAGTGTCTTGTATATTGATAGCAGGTTTGCATCATTTGCTGGTAGACTGCACAGGAGCAAAGGCTTGGTTGTAGTCACTTGTTGGCCTTGATAAGCTAAACAAGACAACATGCATGCATGAGCTGGGTTTGAGATGCGACCTGCTTGTCGGGAGCAACCTGGACTTATGCACCATGCTTGATTTGATACATGCAGTCTTTGGTTGCACAGCATTGCACAAGATCCTCACACAAGCTTTGCGGGGTGACTTGCCTGCTTGAGCTTGATAGTGAAGTCTGTGTTCTGAATGATGAGCTGGGTCTTGGTTTCCTCCAAGTCTGGACGCTCCTTGTTGACAACGAGAGCAAGCAGCTGGTCCTCTAGACCACTCTCTGTCACAGTGAAGTTGATGAGAGTGGTCTCAGCCTGGATCTCAGGGGGGTAGTGGGGGTTGCTGAGCTTGGTGTGCAGGATGAGCTTGAAGTTCTTGTTGTACTCCACATCCTTATCACCCAGCTTGACATACAGACTGCGCCCCTGATAAAGCAACCAACATGTGGGTCAGCCATGGTGCTGATAGACGAGACACTGTTCTGATGTCACTGAAAAAGACAGCTTGACAACAGCAACATGCATAGAAGCGAAATATCACAGAAGCAGCAGTGATTGCAGGGAGTGTGGAGAGCTTGCAGAGGCCTTGCGCTGCCATTCATCATCTCAGCACCTTGGGACACCTTGTGCTAGATAAAGCATGTAGAGAGACAGCAGGACACAGCAATGGCTCAGCAGCTTATTGCGTTTTGGCAGATCTACCTTTTTGAAGGTGGAGCGTGTGATGACAGGGTTAAGCACAGCGTCAATGTTCTCCCCCATGTTCTCAATCAGCACAGAGTGGCCAGCTTCCATGGCACGCTCCATGGCTGAGACAGTGTTGGGAGCCCCCATCCTGACCACTTGCAGGCTGTGCTTGCTTTCACGCTCTTTGATCCACACAATGCCCTGCACCATGCACACATGACTGCTTGTGCTCTAATCTGTCTGTTTGACATGTCAAGTTGCAAATGGCAGTGGCAGAAAACAGCATTTTTGTGAGCATGCTGCCTCCGATACACTTGCCCTTTGTACTGTAGTGCATTTCAAGCTGGATAAGCAAGACAAGCCTCTCTTCACAACAGTTTCGGGTGTTTGATGCCGCCAATGTATGCTGCTGCAAGCCTGGCTTTTGTCTCTTGACAAGAGCAGCAGATGCATTAGGGCTGAGACAGAGCAGGATGTGCAATGGCAGATGTGCAAGGGGCATGAAAGGTCACCTGCAGCTGTGGGTCCATCATGAGGGGCCACCTCTCTGAATTGGTCAGGATCGTGCCATTTTGCACAGAGGTGGGGTCACTTGGCAAGCCCTCCCTGACCCAGCTAGCCACTGTGGCGTCATCCACCAGCACCTTCAGTGGGTCTGAGATGCCAGCTGTCATGGGGGCACCCTTGTCTGTCAGGAACTTGATCCACTCCTTGATCAGCTGGGCCCTGAACTTGGACGTGAAAGGACCAGCATAACTGACAAAGGCTGCTGCCAGCAGCATGTCGCCAGTCAGCACCTGCACACAGGCAGCAGAAAATTTGCAGCGCACATCATCATGTCCCTGGTCCATGGTGGCATTGCTGTGATCCAAGATATTATGAATGTGAATTGATGGTGCTGAGAATGGTACATGAAGGTTCTCTGCAGAACAGGTCACTGTCTCTTGATGCACCGCAAGAAGCCTTGCGGCCAGTGCATCAAGAGACAACAATCCAGTGCATCAAGGGACTGGATCAGGCACTGCATGCTGTTGATCTGCATTGCAGGCTTTGCACAGGTGCAAGCAGGGGTATATATTGATTGCTCAAGATCAAGCCACAATGCTGCGCAAGCTGCGTGTACAGGTTTGCACCGCAGAACTGTGCTTGTAAGGTGACTGACCTGGTAGTCCTTGCGCAGCTGCTGCACAGTGAGGGCCCAGCGGTCACCCTCTGATGCCAGAGCAGCAATCAGACGGTTTGCCAGACCCAACTTGCGCTGGCACCGCTCTGACTCAGCAATGGCAGCATTCTTCTCTGCCAGAGCCTGCAATATAGCACAATATATTCAGCAACATGCTTGCAGCATTGCAACTGTCCCTGATGCTGATGCTGTGTCATGCTTGGCTACATGCCATGAGATTGTAAAGGGTAGTAGCAGAGCAGAGTCAGATGAATTTGGGCAGCAGCAACCGGAGCATGCAGACGGCAAATGCATCGCCTTCCATTCCTTGTGGCCTTTTGACGGCAGCTCAAAGACCACTTTTTGTGAGACATCTGCAGCCTGTCTGACAGATGTGCTGTATGAAGTGCCCACCTTGTTGTACTGGTCCTCAAGCTCTTGCACCTGAGCATTCAGCAGGGCCACCTTGTCCTGGACCTGCTTCAAGGTGGTGTTGGCTGCAGCCAGCTTCTCATTGGCACCAGCCAGCTCCAGCCGCTTGGGCTCCACCTCAGATACCACATCATAGTATTTGACGATGTTGATGGCCCAATCACACAGTCCAGCAGCTGCCTTAGACTTGTTGGAAATGATGTCCCTGCACGCGAAATCAGGCATGTTGCTGAGTTGGACATGATTGAAATGATGTCGCGCACTCATGTGAGGTATTGAGAATTGTGGAAGACTTGTGATGTACCTTGGCACCAGCGCCAAAGTGCATCACCAATAGGGCATGATTATTGAGGCACTATTTGCCTCATTAGGGATGCTTGCTAGTACATGTGGAGCTGTCATATTCATGGCTCAGCACTTGTCCTGCTTGGTGAATGCTCTATATGCTGTGAAATGTAAGGCTGGTAAAGTCTCACCTGTTGAAATGAGGAAGCTCCAGGTAAGAGCGTGTTGCGTCAAAACTCTTTTTGGGAATCTTGCCCTCATCAATCAAGGGCTTAAAGGTCTTGAGGCGCTCCAGGAACTTGTCAACATTGTTCATCAACTGCAACCAGGGCACAACATCATGTGTACCTACAAAGTTGCATCCAGCATGTTCCAGAGGCTGAAGTTTAGAAGCTTTACCTTGCAAGCAGCGCCCCAGGACTTGTCCTTAGGGTTGCCCTCAAGCAGGATGATGACCACAGCTGTGATATCATCCACGCCCGCTGGCGGCTTCTTCAGAGACTTAGCCTCACCTTCACATCACATGACTGCTGTCAACAAAACTGCGTGACAGCATGCTTGAGCATCCTATCAATGACCTGAGCAGATATGCATTTCCAGCCAAAAGGTCACACTGAGAAGGACAAGAATATTCTGTGCACCATAAGTCTGCAACAGCACTGATTGTCAGGGAGCGACAGCATGCCTCTTAGCAATCTATTCTCTTGTTATGCACATCCCCAACAGCACTCTTCACAGTTCTGTGGGTAAAGCACTCCAAGATTGCATTCAGGGGAGCACAGGCAGTGTGCAGTACCAAGATCCTTCTTGTTCAGGGTGTCCAAGGCAGCCTCAGCTTGGGCAACCAGGGGCTCAGCAGCTGCCAGGTCCTTCTCACAGCGGGCCTGCAGCTCTGTGACGTCCTTGGCAATGACGCCACATTTCTCAGCCTCCACCTGAGCAGCTTCATTCTCCTGGTTCACCTTGGTCTTCTCCACGCCCACCTGCAACAGGTGCAATATTGTGAGCAGTGTCTTGTTAGAGGCGGATCCTGTCTCAGCAGCCATGCAACTCGAGACGGGCAAGACAGCACAGGAAGCAGTATGTATACTTACTGCGCTGGCAAGCTGAGACAGGCACCCTGTTTGGTGGGTGACGTAAGACGCAGGAGAGCACAATGACTGTGGAGCTTCTGGTGCAGCCTGACCTGCTCAGCAAAGGCATCAGCGCCAGCAACCTTCTTTTCCACCTCTACAGCCTTGATCTTGGCTTCCTCCACCAGCACATCCACATCCTTCTGTGTCTTCTGGAGCTTAGCCAATCCCTGCGGCAGGCAAACAAGCATGGGCATGGCATGAAGAAGAGATGCTCACGATGGCCAAACAGGGTGTGAGGCACGCACAGTGAAAAGGTGCCGCAATCAGAATGTGGAGCAAAATGCTTCAGCACCAGTCATGATGTAGATGCCAATGGAGTGCATCTCGCCACAGCATGAGGCTGCCTGTCTGAGTCTTTGACATGCTTTCTTGAGTCTGTACAGACTATCTTGTACAATGGAGCATTCATGCCGTTTTCAAAGTTGACACGGTGGTAGTCCTGGCAAGAAAGGTGCAAGACTCAAGCCTCACCGTGTCTAGCCTGTCAATGGCTTCTTGGACCTGGTTGCGCTTACGAGCCAGCACGCTCTTGTACAGCTTAATCAGCTCCAGGAAGGTCTTGGGAGTGGTGTAGTTGTAACGTTTCTCAACCTGCATCATCCATGCAAGCAGTCATTACAATGAACACCTCTGCAACAGAGTTGAGGCAAGCTAGAATCAAGGCATGACCACACAGATGACGTATCTGTTCTGCTTGCATGCATCCCTTATGCTTTGAGCAATGCAAGGTGTGTCATCAGAGCTGGACACAGGCAAGATCAGGACAGTGGGCATAAGTGCTATGGCATCATGAATTTGGAGCATGCAGGCCTTGCCTCTAGGAAGCGCTTGGACTGTGCATTGACAGCTGCAAAACTGTATGGCATGAACTCCACCACAGCAGCTCTTATAACCTCGCTGCCCAGCTCCACATCGTCCAAAAACTTCTTTGCCACACTGTACACAATCAAGGGGAATGATGATATCGGTAGACCGGGAGTTCAAGCAATGTGCTGGCAAGCATAGCAAGCTTCTGGCAACAGGTCAACCATGCGTACAAGCGAGCCAATGGCACAAGCGCACCAGTAAATTAGGCAATGTCTCAGTAAGTGGTTGTCTGGCTGTAGGTCTGCTGCAAGCATGACGGCACGGATGTGTACAGGTACTGCTGGGTACGATGGTCTGATCCGTGTGCCACGTGTTGCTGATCACACAGGTCACACAGGTGTTGCTGATCACACAAGAGCATGGAATGATGTTTGCTTGGGCAGATTTTCAATACAGGTTGGACAAAGGGCAGCTGCTAACCTGTGCAGAGATGCTTCTGGCCATGGCTGGAACCAGTCAATGACAGTTGAGTTGATCGTGGCCAGGAAGCGTTGACTACGAATGCGGAAGTTGGCCCCAACAGGACTGGCTGTGAACACCATGTGCAGATTGTTCCTCACCTGCATGCCATCAGCAGAGGCTAAGCCTGATGCCACTGAGCAGACACTCTAAGCTGATGCTGAAACAGTGTAGTCCAACTAATTCTTGATGCTGTGTACACTGATCGAGCATGATTTTCCTGTTCAAACGAGCACTGTCTTTGTATTGATGCCACTACACTCCTTGGCTGCAGGGTGTTGATGCTGTACACTGTGCATGTTCTGCTTTCCCAAAGCTCATGCATCATGAGCATGCATCCATGGAGCAGGTCTGAAGCTGCCTGAGTGATGCTGCTATTGGATGTTGCAGGGCAATGGGGACAGAGTCCTGCCTTCTGAATAAAAGTTGACCAGCAGTTCTCTGCAGTGTCTACCAAGCCAAGGGCCTTGGTCTCAGACCGCACAGCATTGATGATCTCATCCTTGTCCTCTTGAGCAAACAAGTCAGGGATCTCTCCACTGGAGAGCAGGTCATTGATGTAGACGAGCATCTTCTCATCAACAATCTGGCTGTCTGTGAACAGGAACATGATGCCTTCACCCTGCACAGACGCATAGGGCACTTAGCCTGAGTGCACTGCAGCAAACACATCGCACTGCAAGTGGCGCAAGCAAGCACCAAGCCAGAACGTGGTGTCAGATGGCAGACAGTGCTCGGGGACAGCAGACTGCCAACTGATGATGACAGCAACTACAGACTCACTGTTGTCATGAGCTCCGTGACTCCAATGACAGAAGGTCCTCATTCACAACTTTGTGATGCAACTTTATGAGCAACTACCTTGACACCTGCTCGCTTGTACATCTTCTGCAAGTCCTCACGGAAGTTGTTCATGCCATAGTTGCCTGAGATGACAATTGTGTAGGTGGCATATCCACAAATGAACCCTGACAAGCGAGCTAAGCTCTGCTTGCCAGAGCCTCCAACACCCACTAGCAAAGCATGACCACTGCACAAGACACACATACGCTCTATCAGTCGGCAGCAGATCAGCATGAGGGCAGCATGACTTTGAGCTGTATGAACGCGACCTAAAACAAATCTTGTGTTGTGTGACGTTTACGCCCTGTGAAGCAGAACACATTGTAACAGAAAAGGTGGTTGTGGAAAAGTTAGTGGGCAGCAGAGATGACGGACATACCTTGGGCTTGAGATGATACGAGAGATACGGCAGACATGCTTCATGGCGTCCTCAAACAAAACAAGGTCCATGACTGCATTTGTCTCATTGTACTCATTCAATGCCTGCAGGGCACAGGACGACCAGTTGTGAAAGTGTGACTGCAGCTGTTGCAATCTCAGCAGCTGGAGCTGTTGTCGGCAGACAGTGAATTGCTTTACCCTTAATCTGAAATGCTTTGATGGCTGGCCCACGTACAGTTGTGGTAAACTGTATGTAATTCGTAAAAAGCGTTTTCATTTCAGATTAAGTACAGTCACAAGTGAAACGCACAGTAGGACAGGTGCATGGTGTCAGCAAGCAGTCTCTGACAAAGACACTGCAGCATGCAAAGGCTGTGTGACAAAACCAGTCATGTTGCATTGTGATGAGTCTGTACCTCCATCAGAGTCTTGTACAGATCTTTGAACTCTGTGACCTCATTGTAGACTTTGTCACCTAGGCCACGGGCAAAGTGGCAGAAGATGAGGGGCTTGGCATCAGCCTTCTTGTAGTAGTCATCAATGTCAGACACATTGAAGTACTTCTTGGCAATGATCACAGCATTCTTGTTGTAGTTGCTGAGGTCCTGCAACACATCAGAGCATCTGTAGATCTGGGATGCCACCTCAAGTACAGAGGTCTTGTTTGGCTGGTCATTTGCTTGACAAGCAGCTCAGATGATACGGCAAATGCACATCTGTCAGTGACTACAGATATGCATTGACATTACGTATTGAGTGCTTGCTGCAAGGCTAGAATGAAGGTGCTGTAGCCTGTTTTAGCTATATGGCAGATTGCTCAGCAAGAGAGGTGCTCACCGCTGCAGAGACCAGCCTGTCAGCATACACACGCTCTGACTCATGGAGCCACAAGCGTGACAGCTTGGTCACATTGTTGAACTGCTCAGGAGTGGACATGAGCAGGCCCTGGAAGACATTTGCCAAATGGCGCACAGTGAACTCATAGTGGAAGTTCACTGCGGTCTTTCTGAAGGTGCCAGCCACCTTCTCATGCAAAGCCAAGGCAGCCTGCAGAATCTTGGTGCCCATTTCCTGTGCAGCACAGAAGCAAGGTAAAGGAAATTCTACAAGACAAGCCTACATGCCCATGAGTGGAAGTATCTGCTTTGATCTACATGTTGCTACACTCAGACTCTTCAATGCTCATATGCACATGATGGCGTGTAAGCTTGGGCAACAACAGAACATGCACAAAGCATGACATGATATCTGGCACACATGTGAAATTGAGAGATGCTCTTACCTGCACATCTGCTGAGAATTTCTTGAGATGACCAGTCACAAAGGTGCCATAGATCTTCATGAGGGACTCCTGTCCTGGGAACTCCACTGCCAAAGTCATGAACAGGCGTTGCAGCCGGGGGTTCACGACAAAGGAACCAGCAGTGGGGTTCATGCAAGCAACATACCTGTGCAACACAGATGAGTCTGATACACTTTTGAGGCATTCCAAAATGATGCGCTCTCAAAACATTTACTTCAGTACTGTACAAGCGGCCATCAAATTCTGGGTTGCTTGTTGGAACACAGGCATCCTTTACAATGCCTTACAGACTTCTATGCTTAATGCAGCCACCAGGCTCATATGCAACAAATGTTGCTCTGCCAGCAACTTGGCTTGCAGCATGTACGCATGGAAAGCATTGCAGGACGCTCACTGGGTGTTGTTGATGTTCTTCTGGGTCAGCTTGGCTCTATCAAACCAGTGACCCCAGCCCAGGTGCTGGCGAATCAGCGAGATGGGCATGGCTGTCTCGTAGGGGTCCAGCTTGGGCATGTTCAAGTCATCCACAAAATAGATGAGCTGCTTGGTGCCTGGCGGCCCATAGTTGATGCCAGCCTGTACACCATGACCAGGATGCAGTGTACTAGCATGACAATGGACAAGACCTGTCAAATATCCATCATGACAGGGCTGATGGGCACTTTCAGGTGCAACATCTTGAGGCTCTCAATGCTGAAGGTTGGAGTGGGCGACGCTAAATGCCTGCAGCTGCGCTTTTTGAATGTGCGGTGCATTTCATGTAGCATGTGCAGCTGGGACAATTAGCAGCATGTCATGTTGCAGTGCTTTGCGGCATCATGCATACAAACAATGCTGGCTAGCTGACCTTCTTTTCCAGAGGAGACTCCAGGATCTTCTGGAAGGAGATGACATCAGTGAAATAGTTGAAGCTGATGGACAGGGAGGCCATGTCCTCAGGCAACTGTGCCAATTTGCCCTTCACCAGTTGAGTCTTGCCTATATGCCAGCAAACAACAAAATGAACACAGATCAGCTCCCAAACAGCAAGCACGTGTGTCTCAAAATCTTGTGCATAGGAAGTCCTCTACGCAGGCCACGCTTTGCAGTCACAGTGACGCATGGATAGCTTGCTCAGCCCAAGTTGTAAAATGCAGTTGGGACGCTTGTTCACATGAGTGCTTGGCGGGCATTGTGCCTTGCAATTGTACAGCATGCAGGCAGAAAGACTCACCGACACCAGCACCACCAACAAACATGATGGGCTTCTTGAGGGCAACCATCAGGTCCAAGAAGAACCTCAAGGAGGATGTCTCTGCTGTTGGCACAAACAAACTGGACATGGGCATGCCAGAGTCATAGTCAATATCTGTGACCAGGTCTGTCCAAGGGGTGAACTTGCTTGTCTTGAAGTTGACAAAGTAGTCATAGATAGTGCCCTTGCCAGGGATCTTGACTGTTGTCCAAGTCCCCTTCCACCACTTGTCAAAGTTCTTCCTGCAAGTTTCATGAAGGTGCCTTAATCACTTGATCAACACGAGAATCTATGCGCAGCATGATAAGTAGCTGCTATGACAGAACAGCAAGCACTTGAACTCAGCAGGCGCAATAGCCACCATCAAGTACACTGTCAGTGTCATGCTAGGACCCTCAACACAAAGCGCAAGTATTGCTGCGACACAAATGCCTAACAGCAGCAACTACATGGGTACAACCTTGATGTTCAAGGCTTGATCTGAGGGCACACCTGTAGCTGATGCCATCCTTCTCACACAAAGCACCTCCAAAGGCCCAGATCATGGCAAAGGCAAACATCATCTCGAACATGGGCTGGTCTGCCTTGTTGTTCAGGTTCTCTGGCTTCAGGCAGCCCTCCAAGATGTTGACCAGAGTGGTGACGTAGTTCATGGCATTCAGAGGCGTCACAGGAGAGTATGCCTTCTTCATCTCAAAGATGGTCGGTGGCACATACTTGACAAACAATTCCCGCATCCAGCCGATGGGCTGCTCAACATCCTTCCATTTTGCCTTATCTGCATACGGCCTGCAACAGCAGAAAGAGTCTTGACCCTGTATCTGGTTGTGCAGATGCTAGGACAGGTAGATGTGTGATGGTGGTGGGGATGTTGGTGGAGGAGGTGTAGGCAATGGTAGTGGATCTTGAGTACAACAGTCACATTTGCAACAGATGCAATGAAACGCAGGTTAAGCAATTGCTGCAGCCATGGTTCGCTTTTGCAAGGCATTTGCAAGTGCCATCATCAATGAACAAGCAGGTTTTGCTTAAAAACTCTAAAGAAGGTCTGGAAAACATCAGCAAGGCATACCGCCATGCTATGCAGGACGTCAGCTAGAAATGACCAACACACTATACAGGCTGTCAGCTGCTGGCTGACAATGATCTGCAGGCTGCAGCTCACCTGACAACCTTCTGTATCCATGACTGTACCATGTTATTCCACTGCTGGCCCTCTGAAATGTACAAGATGCCAGCCCTTGTGGCTGTTGCAGGTGTGGCATACTTAAGATCTCTGATCTCAAAGATCATCTTCATGTGAGGCAGCAGCCTGATACGTTCATTTGAGGGCAGAGTCAACAGCCGGTTATCATCCATGACACTGTTCATGCTCTCAATCCTGCACAACATTCATCAGCTGACACAGCATTGACATTCAACATTCAACAGCCCTGCCCTGACAGCTGCATTTGTGTCATTGCATGCTCAAGGTGCTACGCAGGATCTGAGTGAAACGCACAATGCCTTGAGGTTCAACAGAGATATCATGCACAGTATATTGAGGCCCATGAGAGAGACTACGTCTCTTACCAGTTGGCGTCAAGGTCACCATCTAGCAGGATCCACTTGGGATTGTCATCAGGCTGGTTGGCTAGCTCACGCATGTTGTAAGACAGCAGCCCATCCTTCCACTCACGGGTAGACATGTTGACATACCCATACAGCTCCTGAGTGCTGATACTCTTAGGGTCAAGATCCCTGATGGTGACCTGCGCAGTTGTCAACAGCTCAGCGTGAGGTGATACATCTGTTTCCTGTGTGTGGGATGTGCTCAAATGAAAATGAGACTGCAACTCAAATTGCCTGTAGTCATGCCAAGAGAAACGCGATTCTGTGATCCTACCATGCCGCGCAATGACACACGACATAAAGCATGCATGCCTGAAGGCAGGCAGGTGTCAGGTCTGCAGCCGCAGCACAACTAAATGAAGAAGGAATTGCACCTGGATGCAGCATACTGACTGACAGTGACAGACCTTGCCAGCAAGCACATCATGTGCGTGGTCAAGGCACGAGCTACCTTTTTCCTGTTGCAAGCCTCAAGGTAGGTGTTGACAGGCTTGTCTGTGCCTGTCTGGATGGCTTTAGCCAGCACCTTGTAGCACTCAGATCTGCCTGAGCCAGTGGGACCCATCAAGAAGACGCAATGACGAATGGCCAGTAGCTCAGACAACTGAACCACACGCAGAATGAAGTCGTCCTCTGGAGTCAGACCCATCTTGAGTGCTGTGTCCACAATGACCTGCACATCAGTAATGTCAGCTAGAACACTGTATATGTCCCTCTGAAGCCAGGCCACTGCACATTAGCATCATGCTTGAATGCGCGTTTTGCAGCAGATCTGGTGGACTTCATGTCAAATGTCAGGTCTGCCAACATCCATGTCGACGAACAAGGCAGCAGTAGCAGACAGTGCGATCTGAAGACACAGGACTGCTGCTGCCAATCCAAAGCGCAGACAGCAGCATGTGCACCTTCTCAAAGTCCATGTCACGCTTCCTAGGGGGATCCACAGCAGGGAACAGGTCCTGCAGGAGCCCTGTGAAGATGACCATGTCCTGTGACAGGATCTTTGGGATGTTGAAGTCACGCAGGGCGCGGAACAGCACATCAGACTCCACTTGTCCCTCCTGAGCACGCAGCAGGGATCCAGCCACCACCAGCACTGACTTGATAGCTCGCAGACCCCAGTCATAATGCCTGCATGGGCATTGCAAGTTGGTAGAGTAGCTCCATATGAATATTCATGCACCATATGTTTGCAGAGATCGTCTGCTATGGTCAGAAGCTTACGTGGCAATGCATGCCTATGCTTACTGTGCCTCAGAATATCGACTGGGGGCATGGTGTATGTTAGCAGCAAGGGTCTGATGAGTCACAGTATGTTGGGTGGAATAAACTTACTTGGCAGGGGACAGAAGATCCTCCAGCAGGTAGTAGAGGGATGCAAACTTCTTGGCAAGCATCTTGGCCTCCACAAAACCTTCAGCCATGAGCATGTTCTCCATGATCAGCTGCCGGTCTGGCACCACCACAGTGATTGGCCGGAACAGAGCCTGCATCCAGATATTCTCTCACTTGCATCAGGGGTTTGGCGATGACATCGCTCATGTTCAGAGCTTCCTTGTTTGCTTTCAGCAAGCAGGCAAGCAAGCTACATGCCCTCAGCATACATGCATTGATGGGACATGACGTGGTGCACTCCCTGCTGCAGGTTGGCAGCAGGTGTTGCACTGCATCACAGTCAGACATGGACAAGCAGGCCTCATCTGACTGGAAAGGCTGTCAATATTGTGGAAAGCAGCAGTGGGTGCAGTACCTTGAGGGACTCTGGCAGCTCAGCTCTGCCAATGTATCCTGGGTTCATGGTGATGAAAGCAGAAGTGCCCTCTTCCAGAGGCATGAGTACACCATCAGCAGCCACAAAGGTGTAATTCTCAATAGCCTGTATCACACAAACAGATGATAAGACTTTGCTTCTCGTGAAATGATTTGGTTGCCTGTGTTAGGCCTTGCTGGACAGGCAGCTCTGACTTTGCATGTGTACAGCCTAGCATCCATCCAACCCATGTGGCTCTGTGCAGACAGGTCTGCCCAAAACAGCTTTCATGCATCAACAAAGTTTCTGTGTTTCAACAAGCTCAAGGGGCCAAGTATGCAGACCTTGTGCTTTTGGCCGCCTCTGTCAATGTATTCCAGACCACGCCCAGGCAGGATTGTCTTGCGCTTCTGAGCATCAGTGACGCACTTGTACTGGACAGAGCACACACTGAGCACCTCAGGGACCAGCCTGTTGAACTCGTCAAAGCAGCCCCAGGATCCTGCAGAGCAATATTACCATTGCTTTGCCAGTGACATTACGAGCAAGGCCTAACACTTCCAGACTGTAATTAGCAGCTTACTGTGAAGCCCCACAGCATTGTAAAGCACCACGTATGCCATGGCTGATCGCAACTATCAGGCAGGCATCCAAGCTAAGGTTGGTGACCTTGTGCGACTGAAATGCTTATATGGTAGCGCCGTTGGGCTGTCCTCTGATTTTCTTATTGCAAGCTAGTGAGACTGGAGTATGTAAGCGGGCAGCTAGCAAATGTTTTAGCTGGCACCACTGTGAGGAAGTTACCTGAGGCAGCCAGGCCCTTGAAAATGTCACCCATGGTCCTGTAATCCATCTCTGGTGCGCAGTTGAACACATAAATGGACTTGCCGAGCTGGGCTGACAGATCCTTTGTGGTCTCTGTCTTGCCGGTACCAGCAGGGCCTGCATGCATACCAGGAGAACTGAGCAGGCACATCAAGCAGTACAGTTGGCATCTTGGATGATACAAGTGCCGCAGATGCATGGCAGCAAAGATGCACATGCCCTTCAACAGTACATGCAGCATAGCAGGTAATACAAGTGCTGGGAAAGCCTTACAGTGCGCATCAAAGCATTCCAGCTTCATGGGAACATACAAGCCTTTGATGTGCATCTTTCCAGCTGCAACCCAATCATGTGCTTTGCTAGCTGCCTTGGCATGCATGCTGACATTGTGACAGGATTGTCAGGGTAGGCAGTTACTGGCAGCTGGCAGATTGGCAGAGCATGCTTAGTGCCCACCTGCTGGGGCAGTGCCCATGGACAACCAGCAAGCCTGTGTGGCTGTGATGTAAATGCGATCTGTGAGCGGGGTGATCACAAGCCTGGCACCATTTCCCAGGTACTCATACCTGTATGCATGAACAAGTGAACAAGCATGAGCATAGCATGATAAAAATATTGAGAATGCAGGACATGGACATGAGCAGCAGGAGCTTTGGGCACAATGACAGCAGGAGTGACAGGCTGTCATTCGGGCTGCAGCAGATGACAGTGATAAGACAATCAGCATGGCTAGGGACTACAGAGACCGCAGTAGAAGGCTTACCCATAGGGAAAGGTGGCATCACAGATGCGGATACGGCAGTCATTGACTGTGGAGTCCCAGTAGGACCTCAACTGGCACATCCACTGGAAACAGTCAGCCCTGCATGTCATGCAAAAAACACTATCTAAGGATGGACAGAAATTGCTGATATCCAGCTGATATCCATGCAAAGGCTGATGTCCTGCAGCAACAGATGCACACAATGTAGTCATCAAGTATGCTTGATTGCAGCAACAATGCTATGATCAGATGCATAGTTGGCAGTGCATCAGCTTGCAATGGTCACTTGAAATGGCAGGTAGCAAACAGGGCACCTGTCTGCGCCTGACTCCACAATGCTCTCCACCATGTCTCGTGAGTGAGCATCAATGGTGATCATGTTCATGACCTTTTGCCTGTCCTCTTTTTTGAGGTCAGTACGTGTGACCTCAATCAGCTTGGTGAGCTGCTTCACTTGGAATTGGTTGTACTCCTGTAGCACTGAGCGTGCATACTGAGTGCAATGCTACACAAGTACATTTCAGCAGTCTACAGCATTGACTGCAGGAATTATGTCTCGAGAAGACAGCATCAGCTTCTCTTAGCATAAGCTACATGCTGTCAGAAGCAGCGTACAAGGTGCGCAACACAGTGCTTACAAGTCACATTCTGCTGACAGCCAGCATATGCGCTGCTTTTCAGGATC
Source organism: Trebouxia sp. TZW2008 (assembly GCA_002118135.1). Classification (NCBI taxonomy): domain Eukaryota; kingdom Viridiplantae; phylum Chlorophyta; class Trebouxiophyceae; order Trebouxiales; family Trebouxiaceae; genus Trebouxia; species Trebouxia sp. TZW2008. The sequence continues at coordinate 214,168 of BDIU01000256.1, read as the reverse complement.
ACCTTAACAGCATTTCCCTTTGCCAAATTCAAGAATGCTTGCAGGAGACATTGCCAAGCAGCTGATCACATTTACCTTGAGAGCATTGCTCTGGCCCTTGCCAAGCTTCATGAAAGCCTCCTCGACTTCCTGGCACCAGTAGATCTGGTTGACCACCAGAATGATCTGACTGGGCCAGTCAAAGATCCACTTTTCACGCGCCTTTGATGGGTAGTCTACAACTGACTCGCGTAGGATTTCACGCAAGTCGCCACGCATCTTGAAGATGATGTCTGTCATGTATTGCTCGACCTGCATGAGGTCAGGAATCTTTTGTTGAGCCTAAGCTTGTTAGGTATGATGACACTATGATAGGTACAAGTCAGTTGCTCTTGCTCTTATGGCAGACCAAGCCTGCTAGGCAAGCTATGCAGAATTTGTTGCTGGCAGTGGTTATCAGAGGAAGCCAGCGGTCCAGAGCACCAAGCCAGCAACTGCTTTAACAGACTTGCTGGTTGCACAGTTGACGAGTATTGCTCATGACATCTTGCTTTCCAGAATTCCAGCGAGCTGAGAACAGATTCATTAAACAGATGGCTTGCCTTGTTGTCCAGAGGTAGTGGGCTCTTGAAAGGCACATACTCCGTGCCAACGCAGGACACCATACCCAAGCCTTTGGGTCGCACTCCAGCAGCAGGTGTGTCAGTGTCCAGCTTCAACTTCTCTACAGCCTGCATATGCACAGCTCATGCCTGACACCCTGCTGTGTGTTGTCACGCTGCATCACTGGCGTACAAGACGCTGCAGCGGCTAGCAATGGATGAGGCTCATCAAAGCAAATCTGCACCTTTGCCATCTTAATCATGCAAGCTGATTATGCATGCACAGATTGACGTGACTGATCAGCACATGCAGAACAGGGCACATGCAACAATTTCAGGTGCTGTTCTTCTATGCAAATGCGCAGTCATAGACCCCCTGCATAGGCCATTGCGCAAGGTGCACAGAGACCAGTGGCGCACCTGGAAGCACTTGTTCATGTGCTGCATGACCTTGATGGGGTTGTTGCCATTGGACAAAATGTCCAGCAGGTCAGCTGAAGACACAAAGTAGAATCTGGGGAACGCTCGCCGCTTGCTCTCCATGTATTCAGCCAGAGCCTTCTCACAGATCTCCAGCTCTTTCTGCTGCTTCTCCAGGTGCTTCATCAGGCCTTCCTTGTTGCAGGCGGCCACACAGTTCTTGGTCTCACCAAACTCCTGCAAACCCATCCACAAGGCGTGTCCAAAGCTGTTTGCGGGGGTCTGTGGAGCAGCTGAAGGACGACAGTATGCTACGCTGGCCAGACTTGATGAAAAATCAGGCATTTGCAGCTTGGAAGAGCCAGTCACAAACAAGCATACTTTGGAGTGGGTTGCACCATCAGGCAAGGCAAACGCTTGGCATTGTACAGGTAGACTGGGCCCAACACGCACCTTGAGAATGATCTTGACCTCCTTGTCTATGTTTGCAAAGCGCACAGCAGCCTCTGGCAGCTCCTTCTTCACCTCCTCTGAGTGAATGAACAGACTCTCCAGATATGCCCATGTGCGCTGAATCTCTGTGATGATCTGATTGACATCTGCTACATTCATGAGCCTCTTGTTCCAGCCCAGGATCTCATCACGGAAGGTGTTCATGTAGCGGTTGGCCATCATGCCCTGCAGAGGAAGGGAGTCACTGAGCCTCAAATGGTGCATCTGTCAGTTTTGCACATCAGCAAGCTCTAGCTGCTACATCTAGCAGCAATCTGGTTATCATCTGTGCAGAACATAAACATTAAAGGCCTTTCCGGCAAAGACGACATGCGATCGAGAAGATACCACAGGCTCAGTATGGACACGCCATGGAAGCAATGCCACCATGCCAGCAGGGCACCTAGGCACCAAGATTGCTTTTGACAACCCAAGCAACAGCCTAAGCATGCAAGTCATGCATTTCCAGCCCAACAGCTGCTACACCAAAGCTTCAAGTGCTGCTTTGACAAAGATTCGCACCTGCACCAGGACTTGATTATCCTCCAGAGCCTCAAAGTCTTCCTCAGCCATCTTGACTAAGAAGACATCGGTTCCCTTGTGCTGAGTGAACTTAAACTCAACATGACCCCATGTCTCCTGAAGCAATGCAGCACAGACGTCAGCAGATAAGCTGGATGCAATGTTCAGTTATGCATGCACATGCCAGAAGCACCAACAACTAATATGCCTGAACTTGCTCAAGCCATATGACAGCTGAGCAGATGTCTCATGTTGTATAGGCCTAACCTGCTGAATGCCTTCGTCCTAGTAAAGTCAAAGCTGTACCAGAGCAGTCAACCTGCATACGGATTGCAGCAGCACAAGCGCTTTTGAGATGGAGATGTGAGCTGAAAACAATGGTGCACCTCTGCAGCTGACTAAATCTGTGTAATCTATCAGGCATGCAAGTGTCAAGAGCATTCCCATCAATGACAAACGCATCACCTTGAGTTTGGCAAGGCCTTGCTCCATTTTCTCCTCCTTCTGGGCACAGTCAACAATCTCACCGACCTCATCAGCGAATTTGTGCAACTCCAGCTTGAGCAGATCGTCCAGCTTGAAGTTGGCATCAAGCACAAATTGCACCTGCACAATGCAGATCTTATTGCACCAGCTTGTGGGCCAATGTCTTGTTCAAGATGCCTTGGGTTTTGATGCTTGCTCACAGTCTCAGACACAGTTTTGCCAAGCCAATGGCTGCGACAAGCTGTGCCGACTGTGAACCCTGCTTTTGTCAGTCAGTCAACATGTGCAATTCCTTTCTTGTCTTGGCAACACCGACAGCTTTGCAGGTAGACAAGTAATTGGACTTTGCATAATGGCCAAGAGTCCACAGTACAGCTGATTGACAGGACCTGACCATCAACTTTGCTGATGAGGTGAATGTACTTAGCTATGATGAAAGAATGTCTACGCGCCAACACAATCATGACTCACCTTGGTGGTCGTCATAAGCTGTGTCCAGTGGCGATCTCTCATGGCAGGGCTGCGAAGATCAGCCACCAAAGGCACACTGGTCAAGAAGTTCTTGACGCTCAAGTCCAAGCCCTGCAAGGGTCAACAGCTTGTCAGCCATCAACTGTACCAGTCGCATGGTCTGCTTATAGTTGCATTGTATTTGTGTAGTCTCAGTCATTTCTCAGAAACATTTTGCGAGAGCTTCCACAGCTGCCAAGGACAATGATGTGGAACAGACTGTGTCAAAGCTGCACCTGAGAGCCCACAAGGAAAAGCATTTGTGCATAAGCATGACCATCCAGAGCACAAGATGCTCAGATGTTGAGCAACCAGTGGCTTTGCCTCTCACCTTGAAGCAGTCTTCATCCCTGACGTTCTTGGGCAGTGCCTTGACTTCCTTGACAAAAGCCTTGGTGCCCTCCTCCATGACATCAGTCTTGATGTCTGTCCAGAGAGTCTGACGCCACACCTGCAGAGACCCAGCACATAGTCAACACACACACACCACACTGGTCGGCACAAGCATGTGACAGGCAGGTGTCACCAAGTTCTGCTGCTGCAAAGAGATAGGGACAGGGAGGGAGAGCATAAGACTGGTGCACCTTGACTAAAGCGCAGCACAGCCCCCAAATACATGTAGGGTGTACAGCGGCAAACCACTTCAGCAGGATCTGAAGCAGGGCAAAATGATGGATTCTGTACCTGAAACTGCTGTTCCACAAGGGAAGAAACATCCCAAATATCCTTGACCATGATGAGGTCTCCCTTAATCGCTGCAACACCTTCTGTAGCAGTTCCAACTGTCTCGGGGCAGTCAAACATGTTGGACAGCTGGGTGTGCTTGTTCAGCTCAGCTGCCATGTCCTCATAGTCCTTGGCTGCCTGATCAATTTCAGGATAGGCTTTGTCTGCTCCAGTTGAGTACCTGCAAGATGCACAACAGTTGAGCAATGTATGTGCCATTCAGGTCAACAGCGCAGCATGTCTGGCCATAAGACAGGTGCCATCTGTTTGCTTGATGTTGTGCTGAACACAAACAGGCAGTGCTGCACAAGCAGAGTTTTGAACTTCACAAGTCAACAGAAGATGCAAGCTAACATTGTTCCTGAAAAGCACCTGTAGAAAGGACGAGTGCGGAAGGACTTTTGATAGTCTGCCACCCGCTTGGTGAACACGGCAACCTCAGACTTGATGCGTGCTGCCTCAGCCTCTTGAATTGGCTGGACTTCATTCTTGACCTGCAGAAGGCAGTGTGGTAAATGGCTGAATGCTTGCACATAAGTCAGACCAGTGTGCTAGCATTTCACCTAGCTTGTGCAATGGTGTTGACTGCGAGCAACGAGTGTGACATCTGCCATGATTTGTGCACACATGCAGATTACAAATGGCATACATCTTGAGAATAATGACAACTAGAAACCCAGACCCAAGCTGAGCAGACTTTTGCAAGCACAATACTAAACTTGGCTGAATTATAGACCGGTCAGCAAGTTCATTATACCTGTGAGGTGCCCTTCTTGATTTCCTCCCAGCGAGCAGCAATCTCTGAGAGCTCTTTGTCAGCCTTGTGCATATTGACCTGCACACCATCAAACAGATGATATATACTTGACAACCTTGTTCTTTAGAACCAAAGGATGCATACGCAGCATGTCATATGACAATAAAGCTGTCGCAAGGTGACCAGCAGAAGTCCACATCCATACCTTGTTCTGTACAGTCAGGTAATGCAGTGTCTCCTTCAGCTGATCAATGAGAAGGTCTGTCTCTCCCTTCTTCACTCTTGCCTGGTACAGAGAGTCCATGACCTGCAAACATTACAGACTGTGATCACGCTGGACATCTCTGAGCCTGAGTTGCTGAGGCGCCCTGTCTGTGTTTCGGTGTTAAAACACAGGATATGTCATCTGTTGTGCACTGGCGCGCAATGCCTTTGTTTCCGAAGTCTCAAGCAGGCACCATGCAAGCAAACTTTCTGTGGAACACATCATATACAGGCCGTAGGCTGCAATGCAGATTGAGCTAGCAAGGTCACAAGTACATCGCACCTTGAGAAGCTTGTCAAAGCTCTGCCTGAGGCTTTCAGGGTTGGCAGCCATGTCCAGTCCAGTGGCCTGTCGCTCTACCCAGGTCTCAAGGGCCTTCAGCTGCTCTATTGCCTGGTTGCGCATCTTTGCTGCAAAGCCATACTGCTCCTGCAGGGCAAGTTACACCTGCTTTAGTCCTGCTGCTTGCTGTTATGCAGAACTTGCACTGATGCGGTTCAGCATTGAATAGTGACCAAGCACAAGCTGGCTTTTGTGCAAAGCCATCAGCGGACATCAAGCAATTGGCAGGCTTGTGTTCCAACAGGATTGTCATCAGACAGCCCTGTTTGTCAAACAGGCTGTGTAGAAAACAAGGCAGGGGCCATCAAAACTCACCGCAGTTGCCTGGATATCTAGTGACATGGCCAGGTCCAGCTTGGGGCTGCCTGCTGCTGAGTTTAGGCAGACCAGCTTGCTGCCATGCAAGGTAGCAACAGCACCCTGCAGCAAACCAGCTTGATGTCAGTGGACAGCTTACCATTGCACTGATGTTGCAGGCAATAATGCTTGTCTATGATTAGCTTTGTGCAGCCTGCTTTGGAGTTGGCTGCTGTTTTGTTAATGCATGCATAGCGCCGGGCGAGCAGTCATGATTATTGCATGTCTATTGATTGCTGAATGGCTGGCAGCTCTGCTGTTTGTGTCAGGCAATGCAGACTTGTTAAGTTGCAGGTATGAGTGGGTGGGCACGTTCTGTACCTGTGGCGGGCAAAGATCTGAGCTGGCCCAGTAGATGAGGCTCCAGGAAGGCTTCTCTAGGTCCAACACCCAGGCATCATTGAGTGGTTTGCCATCAGTGCCCATGCCACCATACAGCATCAGCTTGCCTGCTCCACATTCCTGCATTTGGCAGCAAAGCATGTCTGATAGCTCCAGAGGATTCCAGAGCTGCTCTTTACACAACACAACCACTGCAATGATAAAGCTGTTGTGGTGTATGCATCAAGCACAACAAGGCTTTGCAAGCCAACAACATCTCCGCTTTGCTGTTGAAGAAGTGCCAGCTTGCTGTGCAAAGTGTAGACTGCAAAAATATGCTTGCAGCCATGCAAATGACCACAGCAAGAAGTGGCTAAGAAATAGGGCATGCACATAAGCTGGAGAACACAGCATGCCTGCTTCATGGTGGGAAAGTGTGGCTGAAGCCAGACCAGCAGGGCATGCGTATGTCTGTACAATAGCCAAGTATGGGTACAGCTCTGCCAATTGGGCATATTGCAGCCTCAGCCTGGAGCAGCAAGAGAAGTCAATTTGAGACTGTTTGTATACCTGAAACATTGCATACATACGCGTTGGTGGCTTAGGTCCCTTGATGTCCAGGGATGAAACTTTGATAGTGGAAGGACCGCCATCCAGTTCCAACAGCAGCATGTCATCCTTGAAAGCCTCTTTGCCATCTGCATCAGTACCCTTGCCACCAAAGATCACCACAAAGCGGTTCTGGGCGCAGGCAGCACTGGCTCCCTTGCGAGCTGCTGGCGTTGGCCCGCTCAATATTGGCTCAACCCAGGCCAGATTACCCTGTATGGCAGCAGCAGAGTTGTCTAGCTTTCTGTCTGATCATTGCTTTTTTAATTACAGTGCTGCTGACGATTGTATGCACAGACTTGTCAGAGGCAACGTTGGCATGTCCTGCCCTTCACATCTTGATGCTGCAATGCTGCACCAACAAAGAGCAGCAACAAGCAAGGGCAAAATGCAAGGTTACTGTCTGACTGATTCAGACTATCTACATTCTGCCTGAGTCTGCATGATGCATACCTGCTGTTCAGTGTCAATCATGCAGAGCTCATGCACAAGCTCAGCATTGCTCTCTCCACCCAACACCAGCAGGTCAGTGTCAATGCCAACAGCTGCATGAGAGCTACGCTCCACTGGCAGCGCAGCAAGACCGTCTGGCTGGGCTGCTCTGATATAGCCAGTGACATTGTCTGGAGTGGTCCAGGAATAGCCGTCAGAGGTCTGCAGATCATGTGCATTAGTCTGTACTGCCAACTGAGGTTGTCGGACGCTTGTACAATACTGGGGGCAAGAAATCAGAGCAAGCAAGCATGCAAATTGCATGCAGTTGCCCACCAGACTGTCTTTGACAAGAGGGCAGGGCAAAGGGCATGATGGAAGAAGGGTGCATGTCAGTGCCACGCCAGCAGAGTCTCGCTTACGCGGCAAGCAATATAAGTTCGGCTTACCTTGTTGAGAAAGAACAAATCATTCAGGTCTGCATTGTCTTCCAATGACTGGCCACCAAACATGACCATCTGACTGCCAAACGCTGTAAGGCTCTGGAACTTGCGGGACACTGGTTCCTTGCCTGCGAGTTGACACATGAGCAAGCTCCGTCAGAGACAACGATGACGTGCAGACTGTTTGCCTTCAGTACAAACAGATGACTAGCGCAGTTGCAGCATTGAACGGTCAGCTTGTGAAAACAGCCTTGTAGTTCTTCTGTGTTCAGAAAGAAGGAATTGTAGGCAGAGTCAGCTCAGCAAGCAGGGGCTACTGTTTGGCATACCTGTGATTGCAGGGTTTGTCCATTTCCAGTCTGACCCTGCCATTGTGCACACTGCCAGACCTGACTTATCGCCTCCATACACAACCAGATCATCAGATATGGTGAAGGTGCTTAGCCCCTGCACACGTACATGCTTCGTTAATTCAAAAACTATAACTCATGCGCAGGCCTGCTGCAAAACATGCAGGTCGACAGAACTTTTGATCGTGAGCTGATCAGCTTGTGCTCAAAGCAAGCTGGACATCTGGCTGGACATCTGCTTGCAATGCTAGATGGACAGCATGACAGCACTCAAGAGAGAGCGATGCATACAGCACCCTTGATGCTTTTGTACAAATTTTGAGTTGAGGCAACTACGGATGGACTCCACACATCCACAATACGTGCGGAAAGCGGTCTGTATGAGGCAAGATGATGACAACATACCTGTCGTCTGGCTGGCAATGCACCCAGGACCCTGTACTTGATCCAGGGGTCAGTGCACTCAATGGCAAAAGGACTGCCTCGAATGCCAACAGGCACTGGGTTCACGCCAGCATCTGCATAGTCAACGTGCACCAAGAATGCACCAGTGGCTGGTGCTGTGTAGAACACCTCATACAGCCCATTGTGCAGATCCACAATGCGGCTGCCGCCTTGTAGCTCCCCTTCTGCTGCCACAACACGCACCTGCACCATGTGTTATGTTATGCATATGAGTTATACATTAGAGATTCCTGGTATAAGGGTGTTGACAAGACATGTGCATCCGCTTGATGCTTCTACGCGCAGAAATTTGCATGAGCAACAGGACAGCACTTGCTTCCCTGTGGACAGCAAAGATTTGAGCAACAAACTCTTTCTGATTGTGACTTTGCATTCATGCAAGCTGAAGGTATATGTCGGATAGAGGGTACTTACAGTGAACAGGTCACCACCGCTGCTGCGCTTGTTGTTGCAGGTGTCTTTGGCTTGAATGATGAATGGCATCTCAACACCAAATACCTCACCCTGCACACATTCATGGTTTGTGTTGCCTGCCATGCTGTGCAAAAAACAGATGCAGATACATTAACAAGGTGTTACAGATCTTGTCGGCGACGATTTGTACTGTATACATTCAGAGCAACTGAAAGACTGAAGACTTATACAGAGAAAAGCTGAGGTCTACTTTGCTTCAGCACAGGCTGAGTGCATCAGTGTCAACATGCAGAAAATGGCAGGATGGCACTTGTAATGCCGCAACAGGTGTCTAACACTCACCTGTGGAAGCAGCCCTGGCCCATAAGCCAGACAGTTCTTGGCTGATGTGTTGGCAAAGTATGTGAACTGAATCTTATTGACAGTCCAGCCCTCGCCACTGATGTTGACGCGGATGTCGACAGTCATTGCGCCATACAGCTCGTAGTTGGGGGTTTTCACCCTGCGAGCGAGAACAAGAGCTGATGTCACTGATATCATTGTCATCATCAGATCGCTGCAACATCAGGGCAGATGAATATGCACCCCTTGCAAATGATCTGCTGTGCAAGCACACAACTAGATCCATGTCAATTTCATGCCCCAAAAGAAAGTAGAAGGGACAGCGATCTTCGGGTACTTGTGCTTACTTGAGTGTGGTGGAGTCTACAAATTCAGCATCCTGGATGACCTCACTCTTGCCTGTGCCAAACTTGACTTGGCACTTGCCATCCCTGCATAATAGCAGCATGTTATTGTGAGTTCCTGGACACAATGCTGCTCCAACATCACTGAGCAGTGGCAGCCTGTTCCCGATGGTCATTCAAGCAAGCATTTTTGGGAATGTGATATTTGAGCGCAGCTGAGTGGTGTGTATGGACTTCTTTTGCAGATGAGAAAACTGACTCACGTGAATCTGAGACCCTTGACAATGATTTCAGAATTGCCAAAGACTGGCCCAATGTCTGGCTCTACGGCTGTGCAAGCATACGGGGGGCCAATGATGGGGGCCACATTGACCCTCCAAGTGTCTCCAAGCCAGCGATTGGACCAGCCGCCAAAAAGATACAGGCAGCAAGTCTTGATGTCAAACACCCACGCAGTGTCCTCCCTGCAAGGCAAAGCCTCTTCACTGTAAAGCAAAAGACCAACACCCCGTGTCCACTGGTCACATTGTCACAGGAAATTTGCAAGCAACAAGCACCATACATGTAAGCTGCAATGGCAGGCAATGTTGGAAATGGTGAATGACAACACAGCAGTGCATGTGCATCAAGACCTCTTTCTATCTGGTCACATGCACGGTCTGATCTCTGTAGCGTGCACAAATGCAATGACTGACCTTGGGCATGGCGGCGCTCCCTGGACTTCTGGCTGATGCCAGAACTGCATGCCACAGTCCATGACCTCAACCACATTTTGGAAGTCTGTAGCACCCCGCTTGCCCCCAAAGGTGAACACCTTGTGGTATGGCACACTCTCTATGTCATCACAAAGGTTGTTGCACAGTTCATATGTGAGAGCTGGCGGCTTGGCGTCAGACTCCCATGCCATTTTGTTGAGGTCCAGCATGTAGCTGTCGCTGAACTGGGCTGAGTTATCCCTGCCTCCCATGACCATGTACTTGTCAAAGGTGGAGCTGTTGGGTGTGACAGGGAAGATGAATGCGCAGTGGTCAAAGCGTGGAGTGGGAGGGATGCCTGACAGCAAGGCCTCCTCCCATCGCACTGGCACAAAGTCATCTGACAGGTGCAAGATCCAGAGATCTCCTAAGGCTCTGCCATTTCCTGCATAGCCCCCAAAGACCAGGATCTTGTTGCCACATTTTGTAGCAGTGTGGTGTGCACGAGCAGCTGGGGAAGGTCCCTCAATCTGTGGCTGCTCCCACTTCTTGTCAGCAACATTCAGTATCCAGACATCATTGTATCTGGTGCGGCGATTGATGCCACCGAAGATCAAAAGGCGCTTCTGGTCCAGCTGCAGAGCAACAATCAAACAAAGTCAGCATTGATTGACAAGACCCTTGCATATCATGAAGGTCGCAGCTTTGTCCAAAGAGAAATCTGAGGTCTTGCCAGGCGCACAGCAACAAATGACTCACCACAACAGCTGTATGCCGCGCTCTGGAAGGTGGAGCATTTTCTGTTCTCAGCGGTGACCATTTTGTCTCGTCTGGGTTGGAAACATCATAAATGTGCACGTCACTGAAGGATGTTGCTTTGCCTGCAGGAGCATGATCCCTGGTCTGCACAATTTTCTTTGCGTCTAGATTTCCAGTCTTTCTAGGTAGGAATCACTCTGAAGCTCTTTTTAAGGTGAAGCAAGTGGACGTCACGGTCACCTTCATGCCGTCCGGCACCGCCGAACAAGAAGTGCCTCCCACCGACGGTGCTGAAGGAGTGCCCCGATCGAGGCGCTGGGACCTGGCCTACTGCGGCAGCTTCTTCCCACAAGATCGACTGCGGCAAATGAGTGTTATTGTGGTGACAATGCCTTCGGCATGGTAAACGAACAAGTGGTCAGTGATGTGATGACGGTGACGCACGGTACTGAGGCTTAATAACTCACCATGTAGGGATGTCCGGGAGGACTCACAACAGCACCAGGATGTTCACAGTTCAGACCACTGTGTCACAACTATTATACCAACGGTCTGATCTGTCTTTGACACGCTTTTTCCGCACTGTTCAGGACCTCCCTGTCCAACAAAGGTCCGGCAAGACCGGAGAATGAAGTCGAGGAAAGTCAAAATTGGTCAACTGCATGCTGCGGAACGTAATACAGGGGCACTACGGTGAAAGATGGCCAAAACGAGGTGAGGATTCGAGCTGTGACTAAAGCCGCAGAGCGTGAATACGGAAGCCACGATGCTTGCGAGCTGCATCGGGCCACATCGATACTTGCAGCTAACAAGCTGGACAAGCTGAGCGTGGCCGCGAATGCAGACCCAGCAATCTTCGCAAATTTGAGTCGTTTAGTAGCGCAAGTGCCGCCCAGGCTCGCTTTGCATCTGCGCTGACATATTCTGTTTGTGCGTGTGATCGATAAACGCTCTACCTTGACCGACCTACCTGCTGAGCTGTGAAAAGTTGCAAAATGAAAGTCGTCGATAAAATGAATGCAGCTCAAAAATCTGGCGAGACTTTCTTTTCGTTCGAGTTCTTTCCTCCGAGAACCGAGGAGGTCTGCATCGGTCTTGGCTGCAGCTACAATTCACAGCCCTGCGCAGCCGTGCTGAGCCTGATTGCTCGTGCAGGGAGTAGAGAACTTGTTCGACAGAATGGACCGCATGGCAACGCACGATCCTACATTCTGTGATATCACCTGGGGCGCCGGCGGCACCACAGCTGATCTGACACTGGAGATCGCAGGCAAGATGCAGAACATGGTACGTCACAAATTAGTCACGCGTCAACGTGTGCTCTGCGGCAAGCAACAGCAACCTGCAACGCCTGGAGATGCAGACATTACTGGGCACACAGGTCTACTTTTGAATCAATCACCTCACTCGACTTGGTTCTGTTGGCAGGTTTGTGTTGAGACAATGATGCATTTGACGTGCACCAACATGCCTCAGGACAAGTTGCGGGACGCACTAGATAAGGTATGCAACCAAATGTTGATGTCTGAAGCTTCTTGATATCCATGGCATGCTGTTTGCATTGGACATGGCAAATGTTGTCTGCAGCTCAAGGAGGTTGGAATTCAAAACATTCTGGCTTTGAGAGGGGACCCACCCAAGGGGCAGGAGAACTTTGAGGCAGTTGAAGGAGGTTTTGCATGTGCGTTGGACTTAGTCAAATACATCAGGTCAGCTGATTTGTGATTGCACACCCATACAGCATCAGGCTTGCAGTCATGCTGCTTATTGTGACTTTGCCAAACATTTGGGCCAGTGAATAGCAAACTCAAGACTATTGCAAAGCATGCATGCACCCAGCTGACAACATGCTGCTGTCTGCCACCAACTTGCTCTGCTGACACCATCTTCACCAAGTGGTTGGAGTACATGGAGCTACATTTCATTGCCAAATACTCGTTCTGTGTAAATGATTGTGCATGACTTGATGGTCTGCATCTGACTGCGTAGGAGCAACTATGGTGACTACTTTGGTATCACAGTAGCAGGATATCCTGAAGCACATCCAGAAGTCATCACAGATGATGCAGAAGAGATGGAACGAGCCTATCAGAATGACCTTCAGTACTTGAAGAAGAAGGTGCTCGTCTCTCAGCAACTTGTTCCCCTGAACAGCATTCATCGCAAGCCATGCTATGCGTCGTTCAGCTCGAGTTACAATGTATGCCTCATGCTCTGACCATGCAGCTGCAACTAATGCCTGTCTTGTAAACGCCTTCTCCATGAGACGTCATTGCTGATGCAACAGTAGTCTGGTGCATGTCAAGGCGGCAGTGTCGAAAGACGTTTGGATGGCAGCGAGTCGGCTGTTTGTTTCATGCAGATCGACGCTGGTGCCCAAGTCATCATCACTCAGCTTTTCTATGATGTGGAGAAGTTCATCAAGTTCACAAAGGACTGCAGAGCCCTGGGTATTGAGTGCCCCATCATCCCAGGTCAGTGCCCTGCAACAAGATACCATCAACCTTGTGTTGCTTGGCTGATAACATGCGTGCTTGAGCTGTCGCACAGTGTTGTGCCTCTGTCAAGCCATCAAGTCAAGCCATCGAGTCAAGCCATTGAGAAGCTTGACAGACAAGCTGCATGTGAGCTTCAGCGACTCAGCAATGTAATGCTGCTACAAGCGTTCTAGACCCTTTCAACGCCCTGAGAGTCCAGCTGGATGCCTGTGGGATTGAGCAATTCAGCAATGTTATGCCAATACATGCACTCCAAGCACAGCATCGAGTTCTCAAGCTGCATTGGTGTTTCAGGTGTCATGCCCATCATGACTTATGGCGGCTTCAAGCGCATGACAGGGTTCTGCAAGACCCACGTGCCCAAAGACATTGAGAAGGCTCTTGAGGGCATCAAGGACAACGACGAAGCAGTCAAGAACTTTGGCATTGACCTTGGCACTCGCATGTGCAAAAGGATTCTGGAGTCAGGCACACCTGGCCTGCACATGTACACACTCAACACAGAGCGCAGCGCTGTAGCCATTCTAGAGAACTTGGGTTTGATCAACAAAACACAGGTGAGTGCAGCTACAGATGGTGCTTTTACGTTCAACCTGTATTGTGCGGGTTCTGTTCTCCTCATGGAAACTCTTGTGGCAAGTATGAAAGCCCCAATTGTATTACGCCCCCATGTAGCCCTACTGCTAACACGGATGTGGCAGCAGTAGACAAGCCAAGTTGTATCAGGCTTTACCGTGTGTGTCAGCAGTAAAGCTAGACGGGGTGCAATTTCACTGAGGCATCCATTCTTGCCATAGGCCTTGGCTCATCTCTGTTATGCATTCATTCATTCTTTGTAAAGTGGGCGGGGCGATTTCACTGAGGCATCCATTCTTGCCATAGGCCTTGGCTCATCTCTGTTATGCATTCATTCATTCATTGTAAAGTGGGCGGGGCAGGCTCAGCAGGCCCATCTAGGTACATACAGAAGCAGTCAACTGTCCGTTATGCAGCTGGAAGATACGGGCTCCATGTCCTTTTCTTTGTGCCCAGGTCTTTGCTCAACTTTGTCATTTGTGCAGATGGGCTGGTCACTGCCCACCAATAAGCGGCGTAAGGCACTTTGCACTTGCATTGCGAATCAGCCCACGTCAACTTCCCACACTTTGTCTGATACCCATGCAGACCAGCACGTCTGGATCCTGTAATTGCACCCACTTGCAAACTGTTTTCACTGCAAATGAGCTAGTCACTGCCCTGGAGGCAGCCCACCAACGAGCAGCGCAAGGCAGCGCTGCGGGGCAGAGCAGCACATATCAATCTTCCATAGACTGTCTATTAAGCCTGCAGATCAGCATGCGTTCATTCTGTGCCTGTATCTGCACCCACTGCAGTTCCTCCTGTCACTGCGGATGAGCCAGTTGGCCAGCACAACATGGTTCTCAGTAATTTCTGCGACAGGTTTTTGTGTTCGCTTGATGATGGCACTAGCAGTCAACACAAGTGAGCCTCTGTTGAGCGTGTCCTGTGCCTACAGGTCAGCACGTCCCAGTTCTGTGTTTGCTTGCTAATGCATAATTGTGCCTGATGCATACATTATATGATGTGGCTGCAGATGAGTCGGTTGTTGCCCTGGAGGCAGCCCACCAATTAGCGGCGCAAGGCAGTGTGCAGTTGCACTGCAGATTGGAACATGTCGATAAAGTGTCTGTTACGCCTGCAGATCAGCATATCTGATTCCTTTCGCTGTGCCTGCACCCTTTTGATAGACTGTGCACTGTTCTTTCAGATCATCACTTAGCACACAATTATCTAACAAACCTGTGTGTGTGGTTGCAGATGAGCCGGTCACTGCCATGGAGGCAGCCCACCAATGAGCGGCGCAAGGCAGAGCAGGTGCGGCCCATCTTCTGGGCCAACCGCCCCAAGAGCTACATCAACCGCACCTCTGACTGGGACAAATACCCTCAGGGCAGGTACTGCCTTTGCCCCTGTTGTGCCCTGCTGCTTAGCCTATGATTGGTAGCGCCAGTGCCTTCACTGCAGGACTATAGATTGATTTGCAAACAGCATCTTTGTTACACATCAACCGCAACTCTGATCAAGACAAATACTCCCAAGGCAGGTACTACCACTGCAAATACAGAAGAGGAAAAACAAAGTCAAAGAAGTTACAAGACAACAAATCTGCAGATAGATCAAGAAAAGGAAGCAAAGTTTGCAACAACTTGACAACAAATTTGTTTGGCATTCTGTGTTGAGCCTGTGCCAAACGCAACTCAGCACTGCTGCCCCTGTTGTGCCCTGCAGCACATAAGCTGCAGTGCTGCTGGAGTTTGCTCTGCACCTCCTGCTGAGGATTGGCAGTACATGAGATGTGCCTTTACCTTGGCCAAGTCATCAAGGCAGGTCTTTTATCTGCATCATTGCACGACTAAGACCAAAGTTATGCCTCCTGCCAGATGCTGCATCAACCATTGGCCAGATTTGTCGCCGAAGTGCAACAAGCACTTTAATGCAGATGAAGCTCTGCTCTGGCATGGCATTGAATGCAGCCCTTTGCCACTGAGTTCATTTGTGATGCCACAAGTCAGCACAGTGGCAAAGGGCTGCATATGAGCGTGTACTCAAGCTAAATAGGGCAGCAACTCCACGCACTCAAAGCCAATCAACAGTGTCATGAGTCAGGGCCCATGACCTCGCTACCCTTGGCCATGCTGCTGAGTTAATGTATGGGCTGTTGGTAAAGCCATTGCAGTACATTGCACTGGGATCAATGAGAAACATGCATTACATTCAGTCCTGCATCGGCAAAAGGGATTGGTTTGCCCTGTCAGATGGCCTGCTGACATGTACAGGGCAGTCACTCAAACATGCTCAATTGGCGTCCAACAGTTGCGATAGTCAGACTGACAAAATGTGGATCTTGTTGACAGCCCCTTGCAACATGTTGCTGTTCATCTGTCAGCAGGCCATCTGGCAGTGGTGTTTTCTTCTGCAAGCTGGAGTTCTGATGTGCATGCACTGTGTTCTCACTCTCAATTCAGGCAGGCTCGCCAGCAGCACATGAGTGACTGCTTGTCAGATAGATGAGATGAGCAGTCCTCCTGTGGACTTGTGCAAAGCTTGTCAATTATTCAGCCATCAGTCATGATTGCTATCTTTGGTACAACGCAGCATGTCAGTTGCCATTTTTGTTGTGTTATTATACATGCTTCATGCAGCTTTAGTCTGCTTTGTGTCTTTCAAGTGGGTGGGGCAGTGCCAAGCCTCGAGTTTGGCACCTTAGTATCTGTTCATGAGGCACACCAGCAGCAGCACACCCTTTGCCAGCTAGCCTCTTAGACTCTATTCTAAAGGCTGTATGTTCTGTCTTCACATATGAAGCAATGCTGAACGGCCTGCTTACGACAGCGTGAAGGATTGTTGGGTCTGTCTGCACAAGTGGGGCTATGCAAAGAGCCCTGCATGTGGAGTCTCAAACGGCTCCTAGTTAATGCGGTAACACACCAGCAACAGATCAGCTTTGGCCAGCCAGCCCTGAAGCTTTCCTCTCTGCAGATCCTGTGTTCATGACTGTATATCTTGTCTGTACAGGTGGGGCAATGCCAAGAGCCCTGCGTATGGAACCTTGAATGACTACCAGTTCATGCGGCGGCACACCAGCAGCAGCAAGCGCGCTGAGAAGGCCAAGCAGTGCTGGGGAGCCAGCCTTAACAAGTCAGATGATGTCAACAAGGTCTTCGTCAAGTATGCTAGAGGTAGGGTGTATGCCTTTGACATTGCGTCACTGCATATCCACCATCTCCATAGCACCTTCTCCACTTGTCAAGAACAGGTGTGTTGTAGATTGTATGGTACTTCCTTGTTGCATGCTTGCTGGCGCATTTGCAGTCTGCGTCAAGCGCTGCAACGCAAGCATGCAGCCAAGTGCTAGCCAACTTGCTGCAGATCAAGCTGGATCAAACACCCTGACTGCAAGGGCTCGCACAGTAGCTGTTGCTGTCGACATGAGCATTCAGACCTTTGGCTGAGTCTCAGAATTTCAGAGATCAGGCCCTGATTGTCCGGGCAGAGTTGAATCTCATAAGGTCTACAGTTGTTACCATAGCATGCTTGAGTGTTGAGTCCACCTTTCCCAAGGAGATGGCAGTTGTGCAGATGTCTGACAGGCTGCTTACTCTGCACATGCACAGCATATCTCTGCGTGGTTGTGGATTCAAGTCTGGCTTAAGGTGTGTGGTCCTGTGCAGGTGAGCTAGGCATGTTGCCCTGGAGTGAGATGGAAGGGTTCCACAGGGAGACCGGCACCATTCAGAGTCAGCTACAACAATTGAACCAGCAGGGGTATCTGACTATCAACAGCCAGCCTCAGGTGAATGGGGCGCCCAGCAGTGATGCCAAGGTCGGCTGGGGGGGTGCTGATGGGTGAGTACCTCCCCCATGCAGTCTTGGCTTGACCTGCCATGCATATATTGCTTGATTTGCCTTGCATGTCAGCTCCACTGGCTGGGTCAGCAGGAGTACTTGACAATCAACAGCTAGCCTTGGGTGAATGAGGCGCCTAGCAGTGATGCCAAGGTGGGCTGGGCTGGGGGGTGGCAGATGGGTGAGTACCTCCTGCAAACCAAATGATGCAATAAGCTTATATGACAGACAGCAGCTGCTGGTGGGGCATGCTGTGTTCTGGCTCATGTTTGGCTCACTATTGGTCCACATGCACGCTTGACTTGAGAACTGTCGTTGCAGTGCATTGTGCGCTGCTCGTCCACCTTGCGTCGTGACAGCTCCTGTCAGACTTGAGATTAAGGCCGTGTGCCAGAAGGCATATACACCATTGCTATATTCGGCAATCCCTTATGTGGTTTAGCATTGATGGATACACCTCACCAAATGCCTGGAGCTTGCTCTGAACAATTTTGAATGGTGCAGGTATGTGTACCAGAAGGCGTATGTGGAGTTCTTTGTGTCCCCAGAGAAGCTAGATGACCTGGAGCAGCGGCTGCAGCAGCAGGCCAGCATCACCTACATGGCCATTAACAGCAAGGGCAAGGTCAGCACTCTTCTCCTGCAGTGTGTCTGGAATGATGTTGCATGTCATGTTGCATGGTCTGACACATGTCAGTGAGGGCAATGTCTCCTGTGTCATATGTTGCAAGTGCTGTCACAAGTCCTTTGAGATCATCAGCAAGGGCAAGGTCAGCCCATCTCCCCTGCCTCTCACCTCATGTGTTGCATGTCATGTCACTCATGGCAATTGCATTGGCTAGTGGAATGAACATTCAAGCGCATGTTCTCATTATATCATATCAGTACTGTCTTCCTAGACTTGCTTGCCACACATCCCCTGTCACTGTAACAATGCCCATTCGTGGCATGTCTGCCGGAATGTATATGCTTGGCGGCTTGAGACATAGCTGGCACAGATGCAGCATTTAGTAGCACATGCTCGGGCTTCCGCACTGCTTATCGCTGTTGTTGATGGGAAATTGACCTGAGCTGTGACTGTAGGTGTCAACATGTCAGATGTGAATGCAGCCTTCAGCAGCTTGCTTGCATGCTTCCAGCACTTTGTGTGGCTTTTATGTAATTGACCAGAGCTGTGAATGCAGTGATGCTGCAATGCAGAACAGTCAGACGTGAATACAGTGATGTGGGGCATGTTTCCAAGCAGGGACGTTGCGCAACCCACTATTATGAGCTTCCAGTACTTGTGTCTGCTGTGTAAACCACATGGATTGTGAATGCAGGTACGAAGCAATGTGGGGCAGTCAGATGTGAACGCAGTGACCTGGGGCGTATTCCCTGGCAAGGAAGTGGTGCAACCCACTGTTGTAGACCCTCACTCCTTCTCTGTATGGAAGGTCAGCCCTCAGCTGCATCACTCATGCATTGTCACAGGTTGATGTATGACAAAATGATATCAGTGTTTCTGCCTGAGCATACCGTGTCGCAGACAGGCTGCATGATTGTGATACACACAGTGATTGATGCTGACGGAAGCACTCAACTGCGTTGCAGACAAAGCTCCTACCATGCTGCTTGACAGCATGAACTTCTCTAGGTGTCAATGCCTGCAATTTGCATCAATATAAAGCTTGATCAGAGTGTCTGAGCGCCTGAGGCTCCTGATCTGGGTTTGAGCAGTGAACAGCTGCATTTGCAACAGGAGATTTAGCATCATGCTTGCATGCTGACATCACAAATGATACCACCATGTCACTTTGAAGTCCAAATGCAAGCCTGTTGCTAAGGCCTTTGTTGTGTTTGCAAGAGCAAATTCCTGTTATAGGCCACTGCAATTCATGGCGCATGCAAGCAACCTTTCACAGAGCCCCTGCAGCGTTGAATCATCTGATGACACCTGCACGTCCCTAGTTGCTGGGTCTCAAAGCCTGCCTTGCAAGCGTTACCATTGGATGGATTTTTTTGGCTCAAGGGTCTGACCTGCATTTGACTGCTGTGGCATTTGCAGGATGAGGCCTTTGAGCTTTGGACAGAAGACTGGGCAAATCTATATGAGAAGGGCTCAAGATCCTACAAAATCATTCAGGACATCGTAGACAGCTGGTACCTTGTCAGCGTAGTGGAAAACGACTTTGTTCACGGGGATTTGTTCAAGGTGTTGCTTGGTAAAGCAAGTCCAGACGATAAGGTTGAAGAGGTTGCTGCAGCATGGAATCCTGCCAGTCAAAACCAGGAGCCCAAGCAAGTTGCTGCCTCACAGTAGCTTTTCTCCAGGAATCGACAACCATGAGGAAAAGTTTGGGCTGTTGGGCATTCAAGCTCCAGGAATAGAAGCAGGCAGAGGTTGGACGAGGTGGTGGGTCATGTCTTACATAGTCACTGTACGCAGATGATTCAATAGCTGTTGGTCGACAGTGCAGTGAAGCTTTGTTTTCGTAAAGTATGCCGTGGTTACCGATTCTTTATAGCAGATCATGCCTGTCCAGCATCACTGAGAAGCAGAGCGCACTCAGGGCGCTGGCGGTGAACTCCGCTCCACCTTCAAATTTTGATGAATGAACAAGCGTGAATTCCCTCTACAGTTGCAAAGTTGTGATGACATGCAGACAGAATGCGAAGGCCTGACCATGATTGCGTTAGCAGTGCTTTATCTTCAAGAATTCAAGCACTACTGACAGACAACACTCCACGGCTGGTGGTGTTGATCTAGCGCCAAGCTCGCTTGCACTATTGCACTGCAGCGTAGGCTGTAGCAGCATCAATGAGTGTTCTTGCATTGAGCCAATCATGAGCTGTGCCATGCAAAGCGAGAGAAGCAGCCATACAGGTCGTTCAGACAGACAGGGCAAAGGAATCAGTTACTTGTGCTCGATTGTATTCTGTGTTTCGCAAAATCAGCCAGGTCGTTGACCCAATCCACAATCAGCCCATGCGACGCAGATCCTACATGCTGAGATAACATGCCATCAACCAGCCACGCTATGACGCCCAGACCCTCTGCAGGGTCCAGACTTCGCAACTCATCTTTCACATGACACGCAGCTTGTGATACATCATTATTATGCACTCGATGCACCATTTGCATGACTCCACAAATTCCTGTATCTGCCTCTGGTTCTGCTGGCACCTCAGCATGGTTGTCATACATGCGTGACCCACTTGTATATAATGTTGCGTCTGAATCATGCCAAGATCCTTTCTGCTGCAAGTCTGACGGCATCAAACCTAGTCTGGACCTTTTGCTGTCTGACTGAGGTTGCACAGGGTTCAGTTCTGAAGGTCTGTCTCTCTTGCTATGCTGCTCAAAACCATTCAGCTGCATGCTGCCAGTTGGCACACCTGCATCACAAGTCTTGATTTGAGTGATGATATTCAGAGCACTTTGAGGTGACTATGCTTTGTTTCAACATGGCATAACATGCATTAACTCCTGTAACTGACTCTGACACTGTCTGCATGATTCTTTATGACTTCTGACAGACATGCCTAAAAACAGTTGACTGCGTCTGTACGTACCTGGTCACTGAAGGTCAAAGCCTGCCTAGCCAGCGTGTGTACACAGAATCATGTATGCAAGCAGTTAGAAGCAATCTGACCTGAGCTGGGTGGCAGCGTTGCCGCAGGGGCAGTGCTGGGCAAGTGGCCTGGGCCCTGCCTTGCTAGGTGCTGCTGCAAATGCCGCTGAGCATCCTGACTAAGCTTAGTCAGCTCGCTTGCCCTTGAGCTGTTAAAATGCCCTGCAAAGCGACCAAGACCATCGTCGTCACTCGTGCGTTGCATGTGGTTGCTATTGATCACAAAGGCGTCGTCAACACTCACTCAGCCTCAGCTTGTCTATCGCCCCGCATGCACATGCGCTTGCAACTGCCACATCATGCTTTCTCATGCACAGGCTGTGTCCCTTGCAACTTTGTCTAGTCCCTTGCTCACTGACAAAAGCATGCACTGATGATTTGCCCCTGAGGTCACCTGTCAGTATGTCACCGACACAAGACAACAACGCAAGACATTTGAGCATTTATCTTGTGATTGATAAGGGGCATTCTGATGTGGGTGCAGTGAGTGACCCTGTCTGTGTTCAATGGGTCACATGGAGGTGGAATGCGCACATTTGTTTACACACCGTCAGTCCACACTGTCAGTGCAAGACAAGTAGGCACACGATATGAGCAGTAACCTTGTGGCTGATGATGGATATTCTGGTATATGGGCCACGAAATATCCCTGCGTCTCTTCTACAGACAGAGCATGGGGTGGTCAAGCGCAGGCGTGTTAACACAATTGTCAAAGCAAGACAATCAAGCAGAGATTACTAGAATCACCTTGTGGCTGATGAGGAGCATTTGAATGTGGATGCGGCGAATGACCCTGCCTCTCTTCTTCGGGTGACAAGGGGGTATCTGCTACAGGGCCAGCATTTGCATAGCCATGGTACTGACCCTACATTGAAGAATCAAGATATCTGCAAGTTTGCTATTCCATGGTGCTGATCCTACGTCACTGTCATGCAGATTCCTGCAAAAGGCCTAACATGGAAGCTGCGGTACGAAACATGATGGTGTCAGCCAGAAGCCGCACTTGTATGATGCTGACCCTGTATCAGTCGCACAAACTCATTGCCAGATGATTGTTTGACAGCTGGAAATGTCACAATTGCCCGTTTGTATGTTGTGAACGAACATATCACCAACTTGCTCTGACTTGGGTTCATTGTATGCAAGTTCTGGAGGACAAGGCTTGTTGTAAAAGCCTTCCTATCATACAAAGCAAGGCATCCCTGATGCCTGCAGTAGCAAAAACCAGCTCGGCAGATGATGAGATCTCTTCTCTGGAAAGCTCATTCTATACAGTAGCTTATGTAGAACGAAATCCTCATTGTAAAGCTCTCATGATCAAGCCAGGCTCTGCAGTGCTGGAAAGAAACTCAGCAACTGACCAGTCAATGATTTGCAAGTCCAATGACAATAACAAAACGCATGTGGGGAGCAACTGTTTGCATGAAGCAAACTGACACAGTCAAAGGCACACCCAGCGTCGCAATTCTGCCCATTCGTGAGCAAGTCAATATCCTCAGGACAGAATGCAAACCAGCAAGCCAGGAGATGTTTTGACCAGTATGCTTTGCTGATCATTGGGCTTTTGAGTTTGCAAGTAACAGGATCCTGAATGAGAATGAGCTTGCGCACTTCACAGACAAAGGACTGCTCAAGCGCTGAAGCAACAATCTCACTCGCAAATCACCAAGAGTGCTGCTTGATAGATCAGTCTTTTGTCGACTGCAGTGAAAAACAGCTGGTGAAGAGGGCCACCCAAAATCAGAGCACAGAATCTCAAGGATACTCACATTCCCATATACCGAGCCCTGCTGCTGCATGGTATCCAAGTGCCCATTTGAGCCGTTCCTTGGGTAGCCATTAGGGTTGCAGTAGCCCTCAGGGTATTCTGACGCCCCATAGCCCTGCCACAAGGCAGAGCCTGCATGCTGACTATCTTGACCATAGGGTGGATCTGCATGCCATGCACCCTCAGGATACTGCACTGGGGCAGAACCCTGTGAGGGGTGTGCAGGAGGGTATTCAGGCACAGCTATGGGATATGGCGCTGAGGTGCTAGGGTATTGGCCTGTGCTTAGGGTACTGGCTGAAGCATTGGCATGCGACGGCTGAGCCTCAGCTAGTGGCTGCTTGAGCACGGGGTAGTAGTCTGGCATGCTGATCAGACAGGAGCGTAATCTGGCGTACTCTGGCTCGTCAGCAAACTCCAAGGTGGACAGGTACTTTGAAATTTGCTTTAGTGCATCTGCAGCATAACTGTCAAGGTGAATGTGGTATCTGTGTCAGAGGTTATGGTGATCTTTGGCTGACAGATGTACGGGTTGTAGACGCTTAAATGTAGGTCTGAAATGCTGTGCCAGGACATGTTTGCAGCATATGACATGCAGCTTCTCTTCAGATGTCACAGACAGTGCGAGGTCGGATTCAAGATCCGCAATCAGCGCAGTAGCAGATGCTCAGCAGAGCATTTGTTGAATTTGATGTCTACAACAATGCAGCATCAGGCTTTGCTTGACAATTTGCGCCCACAAAAGTGTTATGCCTGCAAGTTCTCTGACTTCACAGGTAACAATTCAACAGCTGCCAATGAAACAGGATAGCATCGTCAAATCAGTTGAGCAGTGCCGAGTCATGACAGCAGCAAGGGGCTGTACCTGGGACAACAACCGTAGCTGTTAGGAGGTCTGGATTAGTCAGCGCAGCACGCTTCTTCTTGAGCGCAAACTCCTTCTTCCTCTGCTTGTCAGGGTCCATAGGCTTGCCATTGAGATGCCTGCTGGCGTCTTCAGCCTGCCTGCTTGCTTTGTCTTTGCCCAGCCGCCAGCACAAACCACCATCTAACATCTCAACTAACACATACAGCCAGCTCCAGAGGTCATCTCGTCTGCCTGCACACAATGACAGCATATGTCAAAGAGAACAGGAAGACCAGTGCTGGCGTCTGCAGAAAATGATCTGAAGCTTGCTGCTCAAGCTTTGCTGTGTCCAGCATCTCAACAACACGTGTACCCAGCTCCAAAGGTCATCTCGTCTGTCTGCACAATGCGGCAGCCTGTGTGTCAGGGTCCATGAGCTTGCTATTGAGGTGCCTGCTTGCATCTTCAGCCTGCCTGCCTTGCCCAGCCGCCAGCACAGACCCCCATCTAACATCTCAACCATCACATACAGCCAGCTCCAGAGGTCATCTCGCCTGCCTGTGAATGAGGACAGCATGCATGTCAGGGTTCATGAGATTGCTGTTGAGGTGCCTGCTGACATGTTTGGCCTGCCTGTCTGCCTTGTCTTTGACAGTTGCGAGCAAAAGCCATCATCCAACATTTTCACCAACACATACAGCCAGCTCCAAAAGTCATCTCGCCTGCCTGTAGAAGGGAACATCACACATGTCAAGGTCCATGAGCTTGTTTTTCAGATGCCTGCTTGGCCTGCCGCTCTCTGCTCTGCCTTATTTTTGTCCAGTTGCCAGTAGAGGACAGACTGATTGGTCTCTATTGCAGTGGCCGTAACAAGTATCTACTCTCAAGGCAAGGTACAAGGATTCCAAGGACAGCCGGTTCTACACAGTCTCTGACATGATAGAAGTTGTCAGGATGATCACCTTGCTCCAGCTCCTCCTGGGCATAGACAGAGGCATAAGCAGTACTGCCCCGAATATCAGCACTCTCAAGCATACACAACCCAAAAATGGTCAGAGATGAAGTATGGTATTTTCTGAGTATAATTGCTGGCATCATCACCTTGTTCCAGCTCCTCATGGGCATAGACAGAGGCATAAGCAGTGCTGCCCCTAAAGCCAGCCCTGCCCTCCTTCCTGGGAATCACCCTGCCTAGGTCGTCTTTGTACCTCTTGGATAAACCAAAGTCAATCACCTTGAGATTGCCTGCAGCAATGAGCTTTGCATTCTGGAAGGCTGCAGTACTTTGTTAGCATTCACAAAATGACAGAAGACTTTCAAGCTCCTTGCTGCAGACACAAATCATGTCGACTGCAGCAAGGACTAATTTGGTGATGGTTTTCAAAACCTGACATATGCAAACATGAGTGCATACCTAATCTGGCTGTCTTCTATCTGGAACAGCATGCATGCAGCATGGTGACAAGCAACATCCAGTGATTGTCGCAGGGTGCGTAAAAGTGAGAGCCCAGCCTTGCAGCTTGGCAATCTAAGCAGATTTGTGGAGGTGACTTGGTGAAAGTTTGCTTTTGGCAAATGCTGTGCAGCACGTAGGCATGCTATTACACCAGCATGTTTAGCTGTCTGCAGTATGGCTCCTCATTCAAGTCCAAGAAGTGCACTACAATCAAGTGCAGTCTAAACAATGCTTCAGTTTACTAATCTGCACTCGAGAGCAGGGGATTGTTCAAGGCGCAAATCTTGCTGGAGGATGCAGGTGCTCACCTTGAAAGTCCCTGTCTGCGCTCATTGTATATGCTGCTGGACTGACACCAAAGTTGGCTGGTTTCACATCTCGGTGGATCAGACCAACTTCATGCATCTCTTGCAATCCTGCCAGCATCAGCAGACCTGCAGCCAGCGCGTGGCATCAGTGTGTGTTAGACATATCATGCATACACCCTGGGAAAAGCTGTAATGCATGTGTCAACATGTACAAGCAGACATGTCATGCACTCAAGTTTGGGGAATGCGTCTATGTGTTTGCAAAAGTTGCGTTCACACTGAATGACGTGCCAGCAAGCCTTGCCAAGCCTCACCTAGTTGCTTGACGGTGTGTGTGCCCCATCTACCCTGCGGGGCTTGAGATTTGCGCAACTCAACAGCATTACATCCCAGCAGCTCCATGATAATGTACTCATGGCCTTGATAAATGCCATAGTCAATGAGTTGACAAGCATGTTGACTATTTTGAAGCTGCTTGAGAACCTGACAGAGCAAAAACTGTTTTGAGGATACAGAACTTCTGATGATCAACTCCAGCTATAGCATTGCTCCAGCAGACTGTGAAAGCAGCGCTCGTTCACCTTCAGCTCGGCTTTGAGGGTGCGGACTCCGGGTTCGCGTTCGATCTTGACAGCACGCTGAAAGCACAAGCAGCGAGTCAGTTTGGGTTGGCTGTGTACATTCGTACCTGATCACCGTGTAAGCATACCTGAACCGAGGGCTCCTCATCGCATTTGACGGAGAACACTTCTGCAGACTGTCCCTCACCGATCTTGCGGAGGACGGTCCAGCTTCGGCTGGTGGTACTGCCAATGTCGCGGAAACGGCAACCTTTGCTCAGCACAGGCATGCCTTGACAGCGGTGCCCAGCGCGTCGTAGTGTCGGAGTCGCGGCAAGCTTGCTTCACATAGCAGCGAGATGAAGAAGAGTCGACCAGCAATCTCCAGACTCAATTTTGCCTAATGCTCCGTCGCATTGCTTGCAACAACCCTTGGCATGCAAGTGAACGAATGTTGAGCAAGGCAGAAAGTAAATCAAGCAGAAGTGAGGCGCACAGGCATGATGGCTTGATGCATGTGATTACACCCATGGGCCTATAATTCCTCTGCATTGAAGTCTGAAGCTCCAAGTATGGCCTGTTCTGCACACCACATCTGCATACAGAACATCGCAGGCTCGCTGCATCGCAGTGGAATGCTGTAAATTGTGGACAGGCGTGAGGGTCCTCTAACAGACTGTTGTACATGACGCCGCAACACCGATACACACAAATGCATCTTGATTAACATGCTCACTGCATGCTCGAGCTCCACAAACGAGGTCATAAACATGAGCATACGATCAAGGGCTGGGACACAGATTACTTCAAGGACAGCCAAATGCCACTTCAGGCAAAGATATATTGTGGGTCGGCTGTTTAACTAAGATGGACTGCGAAAATAAGAATATGCCAAAGTCTGAACAGCCGAACCAGATGACAAGGGCATCTTGAACCATTGCCATATGACCCGGCACCGTCATAATCAACTGCCAACCAAATACAGTGTTGTTGCTGGCAATGGTTGTGCATACCCAAACATCAAATCTAACTGAGGCTGCACAAAGCAATCGATGACAGATAGGCGATGTAGGGAATGTACACAATGTAAATGCCAATTCAACTGGTTCAATGACTGTATAAACCCAATTGCACAAACAGACATACTGTCACCAACCAGACATCAATCACAGGTAGCCACCAACAATTGTGGCTGCAGTCACGTGCACTGCGTTCTGGATGTATTTGTCAGCCTAAGAGCATCAGCGCCAGACATGAACTTCCTGGCAAACAGATATCTGCAAGACTGCAATGGAAGAAGGTCCCCCTCATTCACCAGTCTGCCAAATTGCCGTTTGCCAATGAATCTGAAAGCGCCTTGTCGAACTGATGCTCTCAGAGCTGGATCATTATGTACTGCAGTGGCTATAAAGCTTTCATCAGTCACTGGTGTGTGCTGCAGAAAATGCCACAAGTACTGCACATGCTGATTTGTGACTAAGTGTTGCAATGCTGCCCGATTCAGAACCCAGAACTGGCTACTAATGACCATCTGCCAGGACTCTAGAACGGGATGGCGACGCTGACTGTGGTGTTGTTGCATGTCTATGCGTCTGATGCTGACCGGACGCTCCCAGCACTCTGGTACAATAAACATCTGGTTCCCCTTAGGGTTTGTGTCAGGGTCTGGGCCGTCATGAAACCTGTCACTGGATCCTTCCTTCCCAAAAAAGTCAAAAAAGCTGTGTTCTGTGCTGTTCATGAGGTGCGATTGAATGGCCTTAGCGGTTTTCACAGGAAAATCAGCGCTGCTCAGATTGATGACAAAATCTGCACAGTTGGCTTCATAGCCATGATAGGTGTCTGCCAATGCGCTCAATTGAGCCGCAGTAATAGATGCACCTGCAAATACACATGTTGTGTCAATGCCAATGCTAATCTAGTTGACCAGCATGCATACTTGATGGCTGTGGCATGCACTCCGGAATGTCCTTTCACTTTTAGGCAAGTACTCATCGGCTTTTGGCAGATCCTTTGCAGATCTTGGTATCAAACTGGAAAGCATCTCACCTCCCCATGTGCATTTCAATTGATTTTTGACCATAGCTATCCTGGGCTGTTGCATCAATTCAGCCACCGCTGCCTTCAGCTGCGGGCTGCTGTTCTGATCCACGTGAACTAAAATCTGAAACGCTGGATCATCCAGGACATGTAGCATTTCTTGTAGCACTGAAATGTCAGGCGAACCCTTCCAGCTGCTGTCTGAAACCAGAACGATGAATGCAATCCGTACTTCATTTGGAGCTTTGGCAGGGCACTTGCCTTGTGACCTTCCGTCAATGGAGTGATTGCAGCCCCTAGCACGCAACAACCAAAGAACAGCTTTTATGACCGGCAAGCCCTGTGTTGCTAAAGACGCAAACACACTCAAGACAGCAGTTTCATGTGTAAGCAAGCATTGTGATGATGCAGTACACTCTGTTGCCTGCCAATACACTGCCAGCATATTTAAAGGATCCTTTGCAATGTTCAGCAGGATGAGCTGACTTTGCGTTCATCAGGCAATCCTGATGCTGACACATGCAAGCAGGACAATACTCTTGTTTCTGATTTGGCTGCTTAATCTATGCATGCAAGATTCTGGTATGTAAATAGCAGAGAGCAAATAGATTCTGGTATGTAAACAGCAGAGAGCAAATAGATTCTGGTATGTAAACAGTTGAGAGCAACACCATAGGCCAGCTCTGCACAGTTGTCTGTCCATCTCAGACTCCTGCCAGTCGCCGTTCTCAAGATCTGCCAGCTGCTTGGAGCGGTTGTAGAAGCTTTGCAAAGCATTGCTGCAGCTTCTGATGCCCTCTACATGGTCAAGCAGTTGTCTCAGCCTGTCAGTGACTGGTTTAAGACTGGTGCAAAACACTTGGCAGGATCATGCTGTGCTAAGGCGGCAAATTTCTGCAGTGCTTTTGCGCTCAACAAAATTCACCTGTGTCTGTGAGTTGCTCTGTTTGACCATCGCCTAGGAAGAAGGAGATGTCACTTGGAGCATTTGCTGTACAATTTGCATGATGGGGGAGGGAGACTAGCAGCAGGAGGCTGATGGCCAGCCGTTGCATCCGGGCGACCAACATGCTCGATACCCTCACAGCATTTCTTGAGTCAACAGGTTCAGTGCAAGCTTGGAAGGCATGGACTGCTTAAGACTGCTGCCTCACAGTCTGATCAAGTCTGCTAAGAACGCTCGATTCTCAAAATCAAGCTGCAGGCATTTTGCCGCAGCCTCGAAGTATGCGTCTATTATTCCAACAGGTTGGGTTTCAAAACGCTACCTACAGCTCCTGCAGAGGAACACCTGCACGCAACGTCTGTCGATACTGGTGCGGCGAATACGAGCTGTAAGCGTTGAAGACTTTAACGGATTCTTGCAGGTGAGGTGTCATCAAACGGCAATGCAACACGAACGGCATGCAGGTCGCGCAATTCACCTGCGGTTGAGGAGTAGAACGTTGACTGGGAATCCTACCATGCATATGAGTAATTTTATGTAAGGCAGAGCATGCGAGTTAGTCATTGACCGTGCTCTGCAAGCGAAGCGCTTTGCACAGCTGCATCAGTGCACGCCTGCAGCCCAAGCAGACCTCTTGGAGGGAAAACAGGTCACCAAAATGGTAACGGTGAGTGTGTCTTTGCAGCTTTCAGTCTGAGTCAAGCTCTCGCTGATCAGGCCCTGCCAAGGCTTGCATGTTGTGCCTACAGATCTGTATAGGTCCCGTCTGCGTGCCGCTGCACCTGTTGCTGCCGTTCCTTGTTGGTCTCATGCACCGATATGGCTGGTTCAAGTGGTTCAAGCAAGAGTGGGTCACCATCAGATATTGGAAAAGCTGGTAAGCCTTGATGCTCATTTCTGCTTTGAAGGCTAAGCTGCTGAAATGTCAAATATGTCAGGCTGCTCCGTGGATCCAATCTGGCGTGTAATGAGGTCTATACGCACACCAGTGTATCATGCTGTGCAGGTGGAATGGCGCAAGCCCACAGTCAGCAGAGGTACGAGCCAAACCTGACGTGAAAAAAGCAGATGATGCTGTTAACGATGCAGAGGATCAATTGCACAGACAAAGTGCAAATGCTGCTCCTGACAACAAGCTGTCAAATGGCCCAAGCAGCGAGAGTAGAGCGGGCTCAAGGAAAGTGGATCCCACAAGAAACATAAATTCAGCAGTGAACCCTGATTTGCAACTTAACCAAACAGGCCCCGAAAGTTTGCAGCAAAGAACGCAAGCAAAGCTCAGACAGCATTAACATCCCTGCAGTGACTGCATTGACTGTTTGTAGTCAGCAAAAACATGGCAGCACAGTGCTTTGTTTTATGTGACAGGGTGGGCTGTAAGCTAGCAAGTCTGGTCTAATGTCTACAACTCATTGACATGTTCATTGCAAAGACACATGACAAATTGCATTATGTGTTTGATTTGAACAGCTAGGATTTCAGCTTCGGAGATTTGCGCTAAGTGCAAGCAATGATTGTGAATCAGGCTATTGACAGAGGTCAGAAGTCAATGCAGCGTTTGTACTTTTTTTTTCATGTGACATCGATGCAGAAACTGCATTGCTGGTATTGAATTATGGATCCATTGTACACAACTCGTTTGATTTCAGCAGCTGGTTGCATAGGGTCTTGTTGTGGTCATCACGCTCAGGTTGAGCCTTGCTTGCTGCACAGTATGCACAAAAACGCTTTTGTTGCAGTGGTTGATGCCATCATGCAGATCACCTCGCCGCTGCAAATCTAGCTGCATGCTGTTCGCTGGGCTAACTTTGCAGCTCAGCATCATGAGGATGTGGACGGTAATAATTTGACAGCTGGGACTCCTTGGATCCTGCTCCTTGTTATGCAAAGCACAAGGACCTTTGCACATGCATATGCTTTCACGTGTCATGAGACGGGCTTTGTGTTTCACAAACGTTACTCAGATATTGACTTTGACGTTCACAGAATGGCGAAAAGGATCTTCAGTTCAGGTGTGTAGAAGCCGAAGTAGATGCATGCTGAGAGGCGCGAGCATGGAGGCTTGCTCAGTACCCAACACGGATGGATGCAACAGCAACGAACATTTCGTCTCTGGCCTTGTGGCCTGGGTCTACTGGGTCTGTCTCATCACCACTGGTGTCTGCCTCGACCTCGTCCTTGCTCTCTGGGTCACCTGAAGTCAGGCAGCACAACTTGCAATGCTTGCAATGTTTGATGGACAAGTTCCAATCTTGTATACAGCAACAAGCTGGCACCAACTGTTGCTGTTGTCTGAAGGCCAGGATACACTGCCTCTGCACGCCCAAGCATTGGTCCTAGCACCATGTTTCGCCCCAAGCCTTGCTTTCTTACACGTTGAATGAGGCAAAATGAGCAGGCTAAGGGGGCTCTGTTGGCAGAGCAATGCATGAGCACCACAGTGTTCATTGTCTGAAGCCCAGCCAGTGTAAGCACAGAACCGGAGAGTCTAGCAGCTGAACGCGCTTTTTGTTCAGCACGTCGTTTCTTAGTGCTCAGACACCTCAAACGCAACTCGCCGTCAGTTCTGTGCAGCTAGAGGTGATCCAGCACTAGAAGTGATGTGCTCAAAGACTCAAGCATTCTGCTGCTAGACTTCGCCACGGGCCGTTGCTGCAGTGGCCTTGCTGTGATTGAACGAGTGACAGCTGTTGAGTCACAGGCGCAATGTGGAGCAGCAACAAGCACAACCACACCCTGACATGCTAGCAGATAGGGATTGCTGGTGCCATGTTGCTGTTGCTGGATGAGAAGCTTATGCAGTGACACCCGAAGCATGCAAACATGATGCGTTGAGTGCTGCTAGTCAAAATAAGGTGCCATGACATGTGATCAACTAGAAAAGGCAGAAAGTATGTCGCACCTGACTGAGGGTAGATGATGCCGCTGTGTGTGCGAAGCCCTCCAGGGACAGCCTTTACATCTACATGTCCGTAGTAGAAAGCCTGGAATGGCACACATGCTGATGAATGATGCAGTGATTTGCATAAATGTGTGCAACAGATGGTACACTCCAAACAGCACAGCACTGTTAGCAATACATGCACATCTCGCTGCAGCAGCGCAATACGCCACCTTAAGCAGTGCAATAGTTGCTTGCACGCATTGCCAGAGCCAAAATTACCTTCTTAACGGCCTCAACATCTACTGTTGCCTGCAGAACACATTTGCAAGTGAGCTCTTGTAACACATCATACTTTGCAACAACGCTGTGATGTGTCAGTAGATTGGATTGCAGGCTCACCGAATCTGGGACACCAATTTTGGCCTTGATTTTGACCTTGTCATGACCACCTGCATGATTCAGGATAATGCTTTATTGGATGATGCAGTCTGTGACCGTGCTTCCAGAGCGCACAGACTGTCGCAGACTGTGGCAGGACAAAGTACGCTTTTTGCACGTCATCTGCTGTCATGAAAGCAGCCGGTGTGATGCACCATGCCTACCTGGGATCAGAGAAAGCACTCCTGGGAGTGCAGTGCTGTTCATTGCGTTCTTGACAGC
This sequence comes from Trebouxia sp. TZW2008, assembly GCA_002118135.1. Classification (NCBI taxonomy): domain Eukaryota; kingdom Viridiplantae; phylum Chlorophyta; class Trebouxiophyceae; order Trebouxiales; family Trebouxiaceae; genus Trebouxia; species Trebouxia sp. TZW2008. The sequence continues at coordinate 181,548 of BDIU01000256.1, read as the reverse complement.
TCTGACTGCTGCCTCCTGCAGCACACGCAACAGTTGCCGCTGGTGTGAGGAAGTGTGCAAGCAACATAGCAGACCACACTTACAGTTGCATCTTGGCCATGCTGGTCAACACCGAAGCCAACGTTGACGGCAAGAACTTTGTTGAAACCCTTAGGGGTGCGAAGTTTTGCGTTTTGTGTGTGTGCTGTAGCCATCTGCAGTAGTAGTAGCAACGATGTCAGCTAAGCGTTGACTTCAGTTATGGCATGCAGCATGCGTTCAAGCCGCAATGGATCTGCATTTAGTAGGTCAAATCTGCGGCTTTTGACGCATGTGTACAACTCATGCGTGTCAACCAGGCGACTTCAATGAAACGAACTGCAATGCGATGCGGCTTGAAGCGCGTAAAGACGCCGCACCTGGAGGTAGTTTGAGCCGGTGTTCTTGACAAGCTGTGCACAAGCAGGTGAAGATTGTGTTTGGCGGAAGATTTGTGCAGCTGCTCGCAGTCCGAGCATCGAACGGCAACGATTTCAGGCTTTGATCGTACTCTCAAAGAGAAGTGATCGAGAGGTCCATGTGGCCACGCTTTCAAGGCACAGCTCAAGCATCGAAGAAGAGGATTTCCTCTTGCAACAGCATGGGGGGCGCAGCATCAGAAGGGCCTGCAGACAGTGCATTCTGTGCTGAATCGAGCGGGCTTTGCATCAGACTTAGGCGTCAGTTGTGTCACAGATGCTCTCATGCCCAAATGACCATTGTGTCTCAGAGCATGTCCGTCACCAGCCTGTTGCGACACAGAATTAACGTTGCGTTAACGTTGTATTCAGGCAGATAGTGTGACAGTACTGTATGCAGCTCTCGACATGATGCGACTCTCACATGACTGCCTTGATGCACAGCAGATGAGTGACATGAGAACTTAGGCCTCGAGCAAAAAACACATGCTGAGGCCTTGTCTATCTGCAAGCTTCGATTTGCGTGCATGCAAATTCAAAGCTGCATCATGACGTTGATTTTGATGGCCATCTCACACAGTGACCATGACATGCACGTATCGAATGTGTTGCGCGCATCACAGCCTCTGTGTCGATGATTGATCTGGAGTCTGTCTGAGATTAAGGCTACACAAGTTAACATCATTAGCATCCTTCAAGGCTTTCTGAACAAGCTTGAGATAGAGCAGTCATGACATTTATTCACTGTAAAGCGATCTAAAGAGACATTGACGCTGCGCCACCAGCAGCTTGTAGCACTGCACTCCTGCACAAGCTAAGATCTAGGAAAGACTGCTGACTGTCAGCAAATTCTGAAGGTCAAAGTCTCTTTTAGCAGAAAAGATGAATGCACACTGTTGACTACCACACTGACCTGTGCATGGTTTGTCTGGAACGCGCTGCTCCTTCCGTGATTGAGCAGCTCCATGATACCAACGCACCCTTCAGCTAAAACTGATAACTACTTAAGCTTTGTCTGACTTGAAAGCTTGTGTGTGAGACATCTTCTGCATCATAGCAATGATGCAGCAAGGCTGCTGTCATAGCCGTCCATTGCTGTCTGCTTGATCTGAGCTGCCTGATGTTCTTCTTCTACTCCTGCCTGCTGCTATTGCTGATGGCTCCTTCAAATTATTGGCAAAAGCAGCCTTAGCTGCATACCCGCCAGCTCGCCCTAACCCCTTACTACCCCTCTGTTCACCCAACCCCAACCCCCCCGGGGCTAGTTGCTGGACCCCTGTGTTGGACCCAGACCCTGACACAAACCCTGCTGACCCATAGCCTCCAACACTGCTTGGTGATGCCGGTGAGCCAGCAAATGGGTTGTACTCTGACAGCAGAGTGTATGATGAAGAAGCAGGCATGTTGCGGGGCTCTTCTGCGAGTGTGACTGAAACCCCCTTGGCTGCCATGGGGGAGCGGGTGCTGCGGGGTGGGGTTTGCAGGGCTATGGGTCTGCTAGAGTTTGCAGGAGAAGAAGGGCTGCTAGGCAGGTCAAGGCCGCTGCTACCCCAGGGACTCATCAAACCCTGCATAATAAAGCTTTTGTCAAAACCATCAAGACCCAGGCTAAGAAGATCAACGCTAAGGAGCAGCTGTTGGTGAAGCAGAGGCATGACTACACGACAGAGTAGTAATGTTCAAATCCTGTGCATCACGCAAGGCAGAAGCATGGCTGGAGACAACCAAGAATAGCAGGAAGTCTGCAGACATCAGAAATTTACCTGTCTGGAAGATGGTGATCTTGAGCTGTAGGCGGGCTTGAGGGGTAGGCCGGGGGGACCCTGGGGGCTGTCTACCACCTCCCACACCTTGCGCTGCTTGGGCTCCCCTACCACCCGCCCCACCAGCCCCTTCACCTCCTCCATGCGCAACATCTGAGCCACCTGCCAAACAACAGGCCTGTCATTTGACTGTGCTGTCTTGGTGCCTTCCACATGTATGCAATGCATGTGCAGCATTATGCCCACCTGCCACAACATATAGTGTGAAGGAGTTTACTACGACTGCGCTGCGCTGCAAATGCGTCTCGACATGCGCCTCAGCTGTGCACCAACCAAGAAGTGTCACATGCTGCCACCACCCAGACCGCCCTGACAAACTCATTTGTTCGTCATGCAAAGACACATGCTGCTGCATCCAATCTGGGCGCAGTCCATGGACTCATATGTGGCGGTCGCACATGCTGCCAACACGTGCATTGCCCTCACATGTCATGCTAGTAATCAAACTCTTGTTACTGCACCTCAACACTGCGCCTCTGTTTGCAAATGTGCTTTCACCACTTCTTTTGCCTGAATCCCTGTGAGTGCATGGCAGAGTTGTCACCTGCCAAATGATGCGCTTGCCATAGGTCCTGGCATCTAGGCTGCCCTCTTCAAGGAACCCCACGGCTGCCTTGAACACCTTCTCCAACTGACCAGCAGCTCCTGTAGTACATTATTGTGACATAAACATGTAGCACGCTGCAGACACAGTCGCATGCAGTCATTTCAGCATACTTCAAGTGTATCACACGCTGCACCCATACTTGTGTAATTCTTAACATAATACAGCAGCACGTGATGTGTACCTGTAAGACGATCTCGGTCAATGCTTTGCAAGCAGCACATCATTGGCCAGCTGAGTGATATGGCCTTAACAGCCATACCTGCAAGCCTACAGGGACGCTCCTGTTGGACCAAAGGTCAAGGTGTGACGCACTTTAGGCTCTGATTTGTGGGCTCTTGTGCAGCACATGGGCCAGAAGCAAAGGAAATCAACATGGAAACTATGCAGCACAGCCTTGCATTTGACATGACATACCTGCAAGCCTACTGAGATGCTCTCCTTGAACTAGGGAATCAAGGTGTGATGCAATCTTGGCTCTGACTTGTGGGCTCTTGTGCAGCACATGGGCCAGCAATGCAGTGGCCACTTTGCTCTCAGAGCAGCTCTCCACCATCATGGCCATTGTCTTGTCTGACTCAGCCGCTAGAAAATTGTCCCTGCCTCCAACAGACACCTGCAAGCCAGGAAAATTTGCGTCAATTGTATGAGTCGTGGGCTCCTGTGCAGCACATGGGCCAACAGTGCAGTGGTCACTCTGCTCTCAGGGCAGCTCTCCACCACTATGGCCATTATCTTGTCTGACTCAGCCGCTAGAAAATTATCCCTGCCACCAACACATACCTGCAAGGAAAGAAAGTATTTTCAGATAACTGTAATGTTTGTATGACGGCAGTGGCCACTTTGTCCTCAGGGCAGCTTTCTACCATGGTTGCCATTGTCTTGTCTGACTGAGCTGCCAGAAAGCTGTCCCTGCCACCAACAGACATCTGCAAGCCAAAGAGCATTCACATACAGTGAACTCTCTTTGTAACGACTGCTTTGGTTCCCAAGCATCTTGTCCTTACATCGAATTGTCCTTACTCAGAGGGACCAGTGCAGTCAGAATGCAGTGATTGGTTACTAATGGCGCTGTCCTTACGTGAAGATTGTCCTTACATCGAGTGTCCTTACAAAGAGAGTTCACTGTATATGGAATTTGTTGCGGCACCTGCAAGACGAACACCCATCTTGGACTCATCACATCTTGAAAGCTCTAACGTAAAAATAATGCCTGTTTGTGCAGTGATTAACGGAGGAACCTTACAACTCCATGGATTGATTTTGGCACGGTTGTCTGATTCTGTTGCAGGGCAAATTGGCCGTGTGCCTCAGAGCAACTGGACAAATTCGTTGCATTGCAAAGCAGCAAGCATGGCTTGCATGGAAGTTGATGTGAGAATCTCTACTGAATTCTATCAATTTAAAAAAAACAAGTTGATGAACAAAATCAGATTTGCATGTGCACAATAGAACAACAATTCAACAGAAAAACCATTTATGCTTACATGAACAACATACAACTTGAAACATCAATTGCGTACCTCTCCAGAGCGCTTGGCCAAGACAGTGACAATGGCGTCAAGCTCATTGTCTAGCCCTCGTCTCAAGTTGATGAACATCTCCTGCAAGTACACATTGATGCTCTCAAGGGGCTTAGACAAAGTCAGTGCAGTGTTTTGTCACCGTATGCAGTAACGTGCAGCATGCATGTAACTTGACCATAAAGCAAAAGACACATCAAGGCGCTCTTTTTTGATGGTCACACTGCGTAGGAACCGCACAGCTAGGAGATATGGCTGCATCACAATCTATGCTGCAATTATACACAGCTGCAGCATGAAACACAGCACGCGATGATATCACTAGTGTTGAGCATTTTGGCAGCTGCTAGATAAATACTGACACAATTTACCTGCAACAGGAGCATGCCTATTTTGGATGTGGTGCTTCGGAGAGCTTCCACAGATGGCAGGGCCAGCAGCACAAAGTTGTGCAGCTGAGGCAACAGCACACCGGAATGATGCGCAACCAGACGCCGGCCCCCATTCAGCGCCTGCATTGCACACAGCTGCTGTCAATGTGTGCTGCACCCAGAACGACTTCCTGACTCAGTGTAATGCTCAAAGCTAGGCTTTGGGCACATAGCTTCAGAGCATGCATGCGTCTGAAGATGGCAGAGGGCAGAGCCAGCAGCACAAAGCTGAGCAGCTGACCCTGCAATGATGCACCACTAGGCGCTGCTGCAACAGTCAGGTGTTACCCTTCAGTACAGGATTGATGGTGATTTGAAGACAGTCGATCGCCCCACCCATTCAGAGTTGATGTGGATTTTGCTGTACGCTGATGACATTGCCCTCATTGCTGAGGATGTGGCAATTTTGAAAGCCTCAGTGCAGCTTGTTGACAAGGTTTTTTCTGAATGGGGGCTGACAGTCAGCACTAGCAAGACCAAGGTCTTGATTGTCGGCAGGAATGCTGAATCTGAGGCAGCTGAGTTAGGTCTTCATGTGCGTGGTGCAGCAATTGAGGTGGTACATAAATTCAAGTACCTTGGCAGCATGTTCACTAGCAGCGGCAAATTGGACACTGAGATCAGTCACAGGATTGCCAATGCTAGTGCTGCTTGGCATAGTTTGAGGGCTCATGTGTGGTCCTGCAAGAATTTGACACTTGCCAGGAAGGTGCTGATTTTCAAGAGTGTTGTGTTATCTGTGCTGCTGTATGGTTGCGAGACATGGCCAGCTTTGAAGGGCCACATAAATTGCCTTGAAGTCTTCCAGATGAATTGTCTGAGATCCTTGTGTGGGCTTAGCTGGCGTGACAAACAAACCAATGATAGCATCAGGTCCCTCTGCAAACTGCCTAGCCTTGATCAAGTGGTCACCCATAGGAGACTTAGGTGGCTGGGTCACACAGCACGCGTGCCACAGGACAGACTGCCCTTTCAGTGTATGTTTGGACAGCTCTCAGCCACAAATGCAAAGGGTAGACCCAGGGATACTTGGCAGTCAACCGTGTACAACAGTCTCTGCACCCTCTGCTGTCAGTTTAAATGGTTTAGATTAGCACAAGACAGAACTGATCGGAGACAGTTGATTGCACCTTTACGTACCTAGCTGGGCCTGCTGAGCCTGCCTAGAATGCGTGTGAAATGAACGAAATGAATGAAGATGATAACACACCTGATTCTGCGTCTGCCAGTCAAGCTCCTTGCGCTTAGCAATATTGGCCTGCTGTAACTGCTGCAAGACAGTGGTCAGCAGCCCTGGTGGGTTGCTGGTGGGTTGCAGATCTTGGGCTGAAGGGATGTCATCTGAAGACGCTGCACTGGAGAGGCTGTTGGCTCGATCATCTAGAGCGCTGCTGAGGGGTCTAAGCCGCGAGGGGGTGCTGACTGAGGGGGTCACAGGGGTTGACGATTCACTTTCAATGTCAGACCTGCGTGCAAAGTGATTGAGTCCATGGAAGACCTTCACTCGGACTGAGCGGCCTTTTGAGGTGGACAAGTCACTGTTAGCGTCAGACCGGCATTGCAACTGATCAATTTGACATTAGTATAGGACCTGCAATGATGTGAAGGGGTCTGAAGTGGGAGGGGTCACTGAATGAGAAGGTCCCGCGGGCGGAAAATTTACTCTCAATGTCTGATGCATCTGTCTATCACCTATAACAAGTCTCTTCAAGTCAACGATGACATCGAAGTTGCAAATGCCTTGCAAAGCTGTTTGAGAAAGCTTGCTTATACAGGAGGTGTGTTGCAAGTGAGACCAGCAGCAAAAGGTGAATAAGGCACCTGGAGGCAGAGGGGCTAGGAGGGTTGAAGGGGGAAGGGCTGAAGGCATCCAGGCCCTCCGTTGGCGGGGACACCCTGATCTTCCTTCTGGGTACCTGCTTAACCCACAGTCATGACAATCTTGCAAAACAGAGGAAGCACAAGCACAAGACACAGCCAGACAACAGTGGGCTCAGATTACAGGCTCATGCAGTGATGTTGCAGGCCTTTGCATAACAGCTTTGTATGCCTACCTGGCTTGCTACAGCTACACAACTGGCATGTTGTGGCAATGCATGCGCATATGCAGGCTTGCATAAATGCACAGGATCGTTCACATACTATTTCACATTCAGAAGGAGTCAATGCTGGGGGAGAGAGCCTACAATCTGTTTAGGAGGGCTCTTAGGCACGGTCATCATTTCTTCAGAAGACACATCTCTGGCAACGTTTGAGTCAGCAAATAGAGACCCTGGAGGAGGGCATGTCTCCAAGGGCCCTACACCATAGGGCTGTTCTCCTGCACCAGCTCTCCGACCTGCACAAGGCGATGCGCCTCAGCCAATCAAGGTCAACTGCAAAGGTGTACAGCACCAGTGACAAGCTGATCAAGCAAGGGCTGAAACAGTGGGAAGCTCTGAGGCAATTCACCCTAGCTGACCAGCGCCATGCAATGATACATTTATGTAATGTGCATGGTTGCATGCGTTCCAGGCAGGTTACACGACAGAACCAGAGCCCATGGTTTTGCCTGCAGTATCTGTCGTGATGTTTTTGATGATGAAATCAAATGATAGGACAGAAGTGATTGTGACTGTTGATCAAAGCACCATAAAAATGTTGACCGCACACTGCGTAACATTTCAGCAACACCTTACATCCATATGTATACCACCTTCCACTTACTTACATCCTGGAAGATATGTATGTGTGTATCCATGTATGTATTATACTTGAGAACCACAAGCTGAGGACAGATGCTAGCAAGCTTGAGTAGTGCATCACCATACATAATGCTCAATACCCAATACATAATATGCAATACATATTGTTTGAGAGTATGAATTACCAAGAAGCAGTGCAAACTATGGAATACGCAATACGTGGCGCCAATACATGATATCAAAGTATTGAAGAGTATCAATCACAGGAATGGAGATTATGGTGATTCACTGAGCTTGAGTTAGCAATGACAATGATGCATGAGCGATAACAAGCTAGCAGCAAGTGGAAAACATTGCAAATCTTCAAGCAATCATGCATACATCTTAAGGATGGCCTGGACAGCACGTTACTCTTGTTACTTTGAAGAAAGGTGGCTGGCATACCAGAAGCTTGCCAGTCATCTCCAGGAAATGGTCTGAAAGCAGCACCGGCAGTCACTGTCTTGCGTGCTTCCTGCAGCAAGGCAGGCCATGCAGTTCACACACGGATCCTTTGCAAATTAGGCATTGTCGCGAGCTTGACCCATCCATGCATGCAGCACCACGCATGCAGTCATACTGACTTCATGCTCGAGAATTTACCTCGCGTAGAGCAGCAGTGTTCTAAGCAATGAACAACCACACATGCATGACTTGAAAGATGATGAACGGCTGCAAGGCGAGCATCGATCCACAGGCCGACAAAGAAATGCATAAACAGACAAAAGATTGAATGGCTGGCTGGCTGGGCGAACACATGGCTGAGTGCTATGATCAGTCATTCAGTCAGCCAAGCACAAGCAAATGGTGCTTACAGCAACTCTCATCTTCAGGTGTTGCAATCTGCCAGCTTTCTTGGGTGAGTCAACAGATTGGCTGTCTCCATTGACCATTCCCAGGCCGCCACCTGGCAAACCCTCAGCCATTGGTGGCGCTGACTCAGCACTCAGCAGACTTGACTCTGCGAGTGCGTGAGCTCGAGTGGGGACAAAGGCGCTGTGAGCCCTAGGGACCCCCCTTAGGGCCCCAAAGGGTGAAGGTGGGGCGGCTCTGGCGGGTGAGTCAGGGGGAGAGGTGCTCTGCAACAATGCACAGCTAGCTAAAAGGGAGTACGTGCTGAATTGTCAGTGCGCTCACATGCCACAGCCAAGGCTATGCTCAGAACATTGCAGACAATTCCTCAAAGAAGCTTCTGGTCAATGAACTTTGGGGAGAATTTGTAAGACATAGCTTGATTGCTGAAGCGCTGTGATGTTCTGTGAAGGAGTCTAGAGGAGGCAAAGTGACAGCTGTAGCTTGTACATGGTATGTTTCATATCCTTGCAGACCAGGGTATGTGCATGTCACTGATAAAACATGCACAACGGGTGGTGATCAAGCAAATGAAGTTGCTGTAGTACCACCACAGCTGCACGCAGCAACTGTTGACTTTGTGACGGTGTCTCTCATGGCATTGGCAAGCCAAATCCTTTGCAATCAGGGAAATTCCACATCAGGCTTCAAGTTGTGCAAGCATTGGTATAAAGGCGTACATCAGATGATGACTCAGTGGATGACTCATCCTCCTCATCGCTGCTGGGGGGGCTGCCCATCTCAGGAGCATCCAGATTCCTACTGGCAGCCACAGGCCAGTCATCTGCTCCCAGTACATGCCCAGCAAACAGGGCCCTTCTGGCTCCTGCCCCCTGCCTTTTTGCCCTGCCCCCAGCTGCATCATCCTGCATCCCAACGAGCCATTTCAAACAAGTTAAATGCAGGTGTCAAACGTAAGTCAAACACTTCCAGCATACAGCCGCCAAACAATGCCTGTTGCTCACAGAGCAGATGAGTCAGGTTGAAAACAACTCAAGCATAAGAGAAGGACGAGAAGGAGATGTGCTCGTTGGTAGTCAGCCAACAAGGCTGATGACATGTGTGTCAAGATGCACATGACAGTACGCTTGTGTGTGTGAAAGCTACGGCTTGTCCTTAGCTACCACTAGTGTGTGTTTTTGGTTTGTGTGTCTGTCTGCACACCTTAGCACTAGGGCTCAGCATGGTGTCAAAGGCCAAGAGAGGCCTGGAGGCAAAAGGGTCAGACTGCACCAAGAGTCCTGTCTCAGAGCTGTACACTGAGCTCTGAGCTGATCTCCGGCTGAGTGCACTTTTCCTGCCTTCCCTAGCATTGCTGTCTGAGATAGGACTCATCAGCTGCAAGACTGCAGACGAACTGCTTTCTGCTGAATGACTGAATCTGTCTGACGGCTTGACTGACAGCTGCACAGTTGGAGACTTGCTGGACCCCACTGCACTGCTGTATCTGTCTGCAGCAGCTGCCAGCTTGGCTGCTGCATTGGTCAAGTGGCTGTGGGCAGTGTTGACAGGCTGTGGCTGGAGGGGCCATTTCAGCTGGAAGGCCTGAGGCCCTGCCCCTGCCTCCAAACTGCCCTCCACTGAGTCTACATTGCTGGTAGACAAAGCACCCAGAAGAGATGACGCTGAGTCAGCAGAGTCGCGCATGGCTGCCGCTACATTGCCTGCTCGCGGTCGTCTACGTCCTGCCCTTTCATGCTGTGGTGACTCAGCAGCCTGCATGACTGATGCATGACTGATGGCTTCTGGCTCAGCTGCAAGGCTGCTGTCATTGCTGCCTGAAGCAAAGGCTGCTGCTGCATTTGGCCGCAGATTGCTGGTCTTGCGCTGGAGCAGCACAGCTGTGGGCTCACGTGCTGCAGCTGTGGGCATGCCAGGAGCGCCCACCCCAACCACACCCAGCCCCTCTACCCCTGCTTTGTCCCCGATCACCCCTCCTTCCTGCACAGACAGACTTCATCTACTCAGTCACCAGCTTACTGTGCAGCTGTAAACTTCAGTGTGGATTTGTCCAGAGACAACTGCATGTATTGTGCAGCTGCAAACTTCTGTCTGGATTTGTCCAGAGACAAGTGCATGTGCACAATTGAGCACAACTCTTCCCAAAAAGCACATGTTTTATGTCGATCATATGTTGTCTGCCTACACAACTAGCTCAGCAGAATCACAGCGTGCAATGTGACCACGCTATGTCTGAGGTTTAGTTTCTCGTGTGAGTCATGCAGTTTGCATGACAGTATACCTTAATGACAGCCAAACCCCCTGGGCTGATGTCGGGGGACCCTCCCACCAAAGTTGCTAACCCTGGGAAAGCTGAATCCCCTCCCTTGGCTCGTAGGCTACTGCTGTTGCGCATTAGCCGGGAAGAGGTGACGGGAACGCCTGGCAGGGCGGTTTTGGCGGGAGATGATATCAGGGAGGGGTGTTTCTGGTTTGGCGAGACTTGTGTGCCCTTCAGGCTCATCTCAGGCCCTGCCAAAACCTACAAACATACCCCTGTTGTATGCAAAGATATACAGAACGGTCATGCTCCTGGTGGCAGGCTCCTTCAATAGTCAACACTTGCAGTCAGAAGATGTTCTAGCTGCTGAGTTGCGAAGCACTTAAGCGCTGGATGGCAATCATGCCAAAGCCATCTGGCAAAGCGTACAATGCTGAAGAAGGCTACAACTGCCAAGCTTAGGGTTTTGATGATGGTTGGCCAAAACGGTGCTGCCACAGAACTGTTGAGCAAAGAGTTCATGACATCCTTCATCCTGTCATAAAGGGTCCTGTGGCTTGCAGCTGTCTGATAGATTTGAGCAGCATGTCAGCCGCCAATCTGCCACCCCTAGCCCTATCATCCCGCTCTTGGGTGCTTCCCAGCAATATCTGCTTTCAACATGCATGCAGAAAATGCCTCGCCTCATGCTCTACACCACCATCTGCTTTCAAAGCTGGCAAACTCCTGCTGGCAAATTGCCCAACTAACATCAGTCTTGCAGGCACAGAAGCACCAGGCCTAAGCTTTGCCTTGAGCTTATCACACAGCAGACATGCATTCAACAGCTGCTCTTCCCCCCTACAGCAACATCTGCTTTCAGCATGCATGCAAGAATGCCCTCACCTCATTGTCTATAGCACCGTCTGCCTTCAAGGCTGGCAAATCCCTGCTGGCAAAACGCCCCGCCAACATCAGTCTTGCCGGCACAGATGCCCCAGACTCCACCAACAGACCCTGGATCTCATCTCCTATGCGGTGGTGCACAACTGCCAAGGCCTCAATGGCTGCTGCTGACACTCTGTGGTGCTCGTCACTCAGTGCACACACCAGCATCCGCACGATTCGGCTGTACTCAAAGTGCGCCCAAGTGTGTGCAAGCAGAGCCTGCATGCATGCTGAATATAATGAGAGCTGATTCATAGGCTGCCACTCTGTGGTGCCCGTCACTCAGTGCACACACCAGCATCCGCACAATGCGGCTGTACACAAACTGCGCCTGAGTGTGCGCTAGCAGAGCCTGCACATATAGTACACACACTGAGAATGGTTGTGTGGTGATGCCTCATGCTGACGCTCAAAAGCAACAGCCTTAATGCCTTAGCAAGCTGCAGTGTGAAGAAGCGTAACTGCGCTCAAGACGTGAGCTATACTGTGCTGACGTGAGGCGACATAGGTGTGCTATTGGGACTGCAAATGGTCATGCTTTGTTATCCACTTTGGGCTGATGATACATCTCGTTCTCAAGCATTGTCAAGGATCAACTGACTATGAAAGATGGCTCAGGTGGCACAGCAACTGCGATGGCAGGCCAAAACTGCCAGGATGTTGTACATCATCAATCTGTGGCACAAGCAAAAGCAGGTTCAAAAAGCACGCTGATGACATGTGATTGCACAGTATGCAAAGATAGGTGCATCTACAGTGCTTGCAAAAACAGCTTATAGACTTGACATAGGCATGCCAGACGAATCCTGTGAAATATGCGAGCACCTGAGTGAACACATTGGCTGCAGCCTCTCTGACCTTTTCATTTGCTGTGTACAAGGGCAACAGAAGGTACAGGCATGCCACAACCAGATGTGTATGTAAGATGGGAGCACCTGAGTGAACACATTGACTGCGGCCTCTCTAACTTTCCAGTTGCTGTGCACAAGGGCCATAGACAGGCCTTCCAGAATGGCGCCAGGCTGCAAGACGTCCATCAGCACGGCCAGCAGCTTGTTGTTGGCCTGCCTCACTGCCACCTTGTTGTCCCCTAGCTTGCTGATCACAGCAGGCATGATGTCCCTGCAAGAATGGAGCTGCTGAGTGAATGTCGACTGCAGTCCCTCTGGCTTTCCAGTTGCTGTGCACAAGGGCCATAGACAGGCCTTCCAGAACGGTGCCAGGCTGCAAGTCGTCCATCAGCACGGCCAGCAGCTTGTTGTTGGCCTGCCTCACTGCCACTTTGACGTCCCCTAGCTTGCTGATCACAGCGGGCATGATGTCTCTGCAACGTTAGCCTCTGCTTGCAGAAGTGAGGCGCAGAAGAGAAGCAGCGCTGGCAAGGCAGTGTGCAGTCAGCAGCGCCCGGTCTCAATGCAGGCAGGCGGGTAGCTGCAACATTTGAGGCTGTTGACTACTTGTATGAGATGCAAGAGGCAAGCAAAAGGCACAGCAGTAAAGACAATGCAGCATATAGCCATGGTACATGCACAGTACAGGCATTGTAGGAAACTGAGTGCCGTACCCCAAATATGGTCGGATATCTGATCCAAGCTTGAGTGCCAAGTCTGCCAGGATTTGCATAGTGGCCAGTGATATCTTGAAGTTGGCATCATTCCCAAGAGCAGACAGAAACTCCAGCAGTTTGGAAAGGGTCGGCAGCAAGACATCTTTGTCTTGCACTTTTTGCAATGCGCTGTATAGCTTGTCCACAGCAGCTGATCTGGCCTGGACAAGGCAACACAAGTATTTGACAAGCAGGTACCATTATATTGGATACAGCAATGAGAATATCTGAATCAAGAAGGTATATGAGCCAGGTGCAGGCTGATGCAGCAAAGCAAAGGCCTATGCTGTTACCTTCCAATTGTTTGTCTCTGCAAGCTCCTTGACGACACTGTCAGGCACAAAGCCAAATTCCATGGCGCCTTGAAGATGACTGCAGCTGCTGCTGACTAAGGTCACCAAGCAATCAGCTGCACTCTGATATTGGGGTCCGGCCTACTTTGCAGAATCTCAGAGCTTCAGCCCAGTGTAACTGCGCAGGGGCTTCTGACAGGTGCACGCCTGCACTAAGGCCCTTCTGCGCCCCATGTTGCGCTGTCGCGTGTCAACGCAGCAGCACAAGTGCGCGCTGTTTCGGTGCCGTACAAGGTCGAGGTGTCGTTCACACTGGCGATGTCACAGCTTTGGCAATGCAACAGTCTTGATTGGCAGCTTCGACTGCCAACTAGACGGCGCAGCTGACTTGAGAACGAGCGAGACGATGCTCGACAACAAGTGATGTACAGCAATAACTCTGCACACCTGACGTCGAGTCGCAGCGATGTTGATTACCCCAAATACAGGCCGTCTGCAGGACTATGTCTGCCCAATGGTGCAGTGACGCGACAAGATCCCTACCTGGTGAGCTGCGCACCTTGCACCCTGCTCGCTGTAAGCATGTTACGATGAAGTAGAGTCAAAAGGCAACATTCAGCACTGGTTGCAAGGGCCAAAGTTGACGACACAAATGGATGGCATGCTGATACTGCTCAATTATGTGCGCGCAAATATCAGTGCTCAATGACGCGGCAGTAGCTCAAGCAGTATGGGCGCCATAGGAAGTCAAATACCAAATACGAGGAGCATGTTACAGCTCGTTTCAACAAAGTGTTCATGAAATGCTGAGCTTGGCAGCCAAGCTAAGAAACACATGGTGAAAGAGAAGATAGGCAAGCTGCGCTTGGCAGGTTTCAAGCTCGAGTGATCACCAGGACACTGGATGCAGCTGCTACAAGGTGAACTGTGTGGAACCACGCGCAGAGCTGTACTTTGAGACTGTCTAAAGGTAAAGACGAGCTACTTTGGTACACGGTAGAAGCACACAATTGAGCTAAGTTCATCAGCTGATAGCAGCTTATGTAGCTGCAGTTGCGCTGGAGGCTCTGCTTACAGACATGCGGTCAGCGCAACTTGGCACATATCCAGCTGACAAAAAAGGTTTGCATGCATGTATAGACAAATGTCGACAGTAATGGATAGGCTCATCGCTGGATTGACATCAGGTTTTGTGGTAACGCCATCCCAACTGATACCACAATTTCTGCAACACAAAGCAGGTACTTGCAACAAACACACAAAGCAAATATAGCTGCACATGCGGAAGCAAAAGACATGCGTACTTGCAGGACAGAAACTTGAACGTATGACAACAGAGGTGGCATGCTTGACGCTGTGCCTGGCTGAAGTGCAGAGCATATACTGCTTGAAGCTGATTAGTCTGATCTTGGCTTACCTAAACCTTCCCTGACAGATAGGTTGACCTTGATGATATCTGACTTGCCCAGAAGGAAGACATCCCCAACGTAGATATGGTTTGTGGGCACATATACACTGAACAACTGTGAATCTCCATGCACGTCCTGCAACAGCACAGTGACTCCTTGAACATCTGGGGACCCGGGACCTTACAGAATGTCAATCCTGAAAGCAATGCATGCCAATGACGGCTGAGTCAAGCTTATTCTGCACTGCTAGCTGCAAACATGCGCACGATGACACGAGTGCATCAAACAGACAATGCCTTTGTCGCTGCTGTGTCTTGAAAAAGCTGCCTGGACGCTTGTACAACATAATTAAGGCATGCACTGTTTCACCTGCAACAGAGTTTGCCCTGTGATGAAGCCAAAGGCAAACTCTCCATGCCGAGGATGCCGTATGAGCACACATTCTCTGAAAGACTGTGTAGTCTCATTTGCAGGGTTCACAGCTGCACTGACTTGTTTGGCTGCTGAGTATATGTGTTTGACAAGAGGTAGTTTCTTGATGATCCATTCCCCAACTTGCAACAAAAGACTGCCCAACCAAGACGAGACAAAAACTCCTGTGCCCATCAGCACACGCTGTCAGGGTCATGAGATATGGCAGCATCAAAAGAACAGCATCTGGCCCTGCCATGCACACTTGGTGCAAAACAGCATGCTATGTGCTGACACAAATGCATCCCTTTGCCATCTACTCTGCATCGGTGCCAATGAAGCGCATACATTCATGATTGCAGCGTGAGACATGTGCCAAATTTGCTGGATCGCTGCATCGTTGCGTCATGCTGTGCTGGCCTTACCTGTGCAAAAAATAAAAGCCATAGATGTGATGAAACCCAGACCAAACACATGGAAGCCAAACAAGGCTTCATAAACTGGCTGCAGCAGCAGCCTGCTGATGTCAAACGCTTGCAGATCTTAACCAACAGCAGAGTTGATAACATTTTTGAGCGGTCAGCAACATCTCACCGAGAAGAAATTGTCAAAAAATGTCAGGAACCACCACGTCACATACACTGTGACGACCAATGGAAATAGGACAGCACTGCACAGCATGACTTCAGTGTTTTGATCCGATCACTGGATACAGAGCAGCACTGCACAGCATGACTTGGGCATGGCAATATGGCGCAAGCTCAAGCAATGAAAGGTGCACATGGCAACCTACCAGCCACTCAGGAAGCGCCTTGAAACAAAGCTGGATGTAACTGCTGTTGCAACCTGCAAAATGACCATGGATATCAAGGTCATTCCAAAATCAGGTCGCTGAAAGTAGCAAACATGTTGAAGGAGCAACAGATGGAGATGTGTCGAGCGGTGCGTGTACTGTCTGCACTGACATGTGCTCAAGCAGAATTGTGGACGTCTGCCGTGCTTTCATGCTTGCCTCTTTCGATGTCGAGTGCCCATGCCTAGGTGACTTAGATTTTGGGCTATCTTCGCCCGTGACAACATCCACTAGACTGTCTTCAGGATTTAGTGGTTGTATTTCGTCTTCATTCTTGCCCATCGAACGTAGGTTTGACCAGAAGCTCGCCGAGGATCGCTTTCGCTCGGCTTTGCGTTCCAGCCTGATGCGTCAGGCAGCAAAGCGTCTGTGTACTGAGCCACTCAAGTGCTCACGACCTGGTGTGTGTTGTTAGACCTAACTGATCAAGCTTCCGTTAGGTCAGACAGGTTCTCAACAGAGTGTTGCTGTGCAAGAACTGATTGTACGTGCAGCTTGTCTCTGCAAGGTAGTAAAGCTGAGTCTACTGACTATGATTGAGCTGCAACAGCACTGCAAGGTCGTACTTTTGCGTTGAAACTCTGGCTGAAACACTGTTCTCAACAGGAAGAAGGCTTCTTCTTCTTACACCGTCGTTGACTTGCGATGTACGACTTGCGATGCGTTGCAACAGCCTGAATGTCAATTTGGCGGAGGTCTATCTCAGACCTAACTGGCTTAACCGCACTGCTCACCGCGCGCTCGTATGTGACTGTCTGAAGGGCAGTTGACGCTCAAGGCAAACGATGGCAACTGTGCATATGCACACGCCTTGCCGACTGCACCGCACCGGTGTGCTGACCTTCAGAAAGCCTTTTCGACCGTCAGTGAGCAGCACTGGATCTCCTGCCGCCTGTCATGGCCTCCGGAAGGCCGCAAGCCACAAGCTTATTGTCGCCTCCGCTGCACAGCAAACCAGACAGGCAGCCAGTTCTCAGCTGGTCAGGACAGCCCCGGCGCCGCAAGACATGTTTGTCCTGCCAAGAAGCCAGCTGGCCAACAAACAAGTTGTGACCCGTACCAAGGGATTCATTCTGGGCGTTGTGGACCACCTCATTGCTGACCCACAGACACTCAAAGTGGTGTCACTAAGCTTCAAGAAGTCAAATGATCTGCTTCCTGGCGACGAACCTCAGCAGATCAGCTTACTGAGCCTCAGACAGATTGCTGACGTTCTCCTGGTGCATGACGACCGCGCTGTGATGCAAGAGCCGCTGACCAAAGGGTTGGGATATGTCAAAGTTGTGGGAACACCTGTCAAGACATCAGACGGCAAAGTCATGGGCAAGGTGATCATCTGCAACACCGGGAATTATGCTCCAGCATGTCTTGTGCTTGTTTCACTACCTCCTGGAGATCATGACATCTGCACGGTTGAGCCTCGCTGCCTGTGGAGTCTTGCTTGAATGCTTGAGACTTAGCTCATACTTGCATGCTGTGCTCAGGCTGCCTCTATTCACAGAGGCTTCCGTCGCTCACTGATAATGATCATGCTGTTTATCTTTCTGAATGCTTCAGAATCGTCAGCAGATGACACGGAAGCATTGCTATACAGGTGCGAGATTTTGAGTTCAGCCCTGATGATGGCCGCATCACCAGCGTCATCATAGACAAGCTGGGCATACCAGCTCTGCCTGTCAGGCTGTTTGCCTGCTACAAGATTCAAGCACAAGACATTGCCAACATCAACTGGAACTCCATCACACTTCAGCCAGGGTCTGAGGCTTATGTAGAGCAGCTCACCAGCGGCTTGTTTGACAAAGTCAGCAACTTGCTACCGGTAGGCCCAACCTCTCCCCTTCAGTCTCCAGCAATGGGCAGGCATGTAAGCACATTGCAGAGTCTGGGTTTTGGTGTTATGTGGGTCTCATAAAAGTCTTCACTCAGCGTCGTCTGCGTCTATTCATTTGTGTTTTAAGGATAGTGCACCGTGCCTCACACAGAATTCTCATGCACGCATTAGATGGGTTCAACTGGCCAGGGTCCCCATCTCTGCACTGCACTGTCAACAGACCCAGAAAAACGCTTTGCAAGACATAATCATGGTGTCTTGTGTGTTTGGCAACATTGTAAACTTGGCCACGTGTCAGTGTTATGTGAGTTGCCTGTCTGCTGAGCATTTGATCTGGGTGCATGTGCATGACTTGTTCTGTTGATGCTCATGCTCATGCTCATGCTCATGCTCATGCTCATGCTCATGCTCATGTTGATGTTTTGATTTTGTGTCGTGAGGTATCAATGCTGTGTTACCCAATGTTACAGCCAGTCTATGATTTGGTTGATTTGTCTGGTTTGTTCACCCAGCTTGACTGCAGTCTTGACAGTAGCATTGAACTGTCCTCCACTGGATGGCTCATGCTGATTGCTGCCAGCGGGACGCAACAAGAATGTGAAAATGCTCAATTCTTGTCCTGTTGCTCCACAGGCATCATACGCTATACCAAACTTCAGGTTCACAATGTGCTGCAGAAAAAGCTGTCAGGAGAAGCTGATTCAACTACTGATGTCACCCAATACCGCGATGATCCTGAGTATGTACAGTGGTATGTTCAAAATGGGCTGGCGCATGAAGCTCACACTGGCGAGGTAAATTGGCCACCCCTGCTGCCTGCCTGACTCACTGAACTGACTGTGTTATTTGTTGTTGTTGCCTCTGCTGACATCTACCGCAAATTGCGTGAAGCAGACTGCGTGTCTCTCTTACTCCCTGGGATATATTGCAAGTGGCACAAGCAGGAGGAGCATATGGCATTGATTCTGCCTGGCTGAAACTTTTCAACACAGGATCTCATTGCTCCTGCAGGTTGCACAGTTGTGTCACTCTGCGCTCATGTCACCTCTGTTGGCATCTTGCAAGGAGCATCAAGCAGGCAGAGCTTGTGTCAATGATCCTGGCTGATTTCAAAGGCTTGCTCTGTTGCTGCAGGTTTTGGCAAAGCCATCACCAGACGCTTTGAAGCTGTACAACAGCTTCAGCAGAGCGCGCAACCCAGCATCCCGAGCCTTGCCGCCTGCCCGCCAGCCAGATTACTCCTCCCAGCTTCAGCCTCAGCTCCAGTATGACTCTCAGCTGCAGTATGACTCACCCAGGGAGGCTGAACCTGCTGGCTGGGGCCCTCAACAGCAGCAGCAGCAGCAGCAAGGTCAGATGCAGAATCAGTACCCCCCACAACAGCAGCAAAGCCCCCCCGAGTGGTCTCAGCCACGTCAACAGGGCAACTCACAGCCGCAAGCAAACGGAGCACCAGAGCAGCGCTTCCCTGCACAGATGCAGTTTCAGCAGTCTCAGCCTGGTCCCCAGCAACCCCCCTCCCAACCCCCCTCACAGGGGCAGCAGTGGGCCCCCCAGCCGCCCCCCCAGGCACGTGAAGACTGGGCCATCAAGCAACAATCCCCCATGCGGCAGCCCACCTCCGCTGGTACTGCCTCAAACAAACTTGAACAGCAGCGGCGCACCGCAAGCAGGGCAGAGGCTTCAGTGATAGAACCCAGATTTGATCCCAGACGTCGCACTGCTGGTGGTACACAGCCAGCTTTGAGCCTTCCATCTCAAGGCCAAGGCGCTGGTGACAGGCCTAGTCTGTCACAGAGACCTGGCATGCCTCAGACAAGGTCTTCTTACTCAACTCAGCAACAGACCTCAAGCAGCGGCCAGTACCAGTCAAATGTGAGGCAGCCAGCAGCAGGCTCAGGCTATGGGTCAGGGTCACAGAAGGGTAGGGTATCCCCTCAGAGCATGCCAAACCAGCGTGCTGAGTCTCAGTCCAGTGCTCAGACAGCTGGTGCTCGAGGACAACCACAGGACTCGTCAAATGGTGCTAGGGAGGGATCTGGCAATATGGGTCAACAGCAGATTCCAGCAGGCAATGGCAGTGGCAATGCAGTGAGCGATTGAACCAAGCATCTGCACACTCAGAAACCGTATCAAACATGTTTCTGTTGTTGCACGCCTTGTCAGTCACACGAGCTGTCTCAGCTGAACTGCAGGACAGTGCATGCTGCCATTTGCATTGTTGCATTATCATCGCAGGCATCTGTCATGCTGCTTGCTGTGCGGCATCCCTTTATTTGCAGTTTGTTGTCATTCATCCATGCACCACAACATTCACTGTCAGCAACGGCGTGTTATTGTTCCCAAGTACACAGCATTGACATGACTGGTGTTCCAGCAAAAAAAGTGTTAACAGAGAACAACAGAAAATCACAGAGACACAGCATAGTACACAGCATTGACATGACTGGTTTGACAGCCAAAATTCAACAGAGAACAACAGAGAAAGGTCTTTTGTTCGGTTTGTCAAGTTCTTTCGAAGTATGTTTTTTTGGTTCTGAATGCTTGCATGTACTGCAGGGTTCTCAAACTGGCAGTCAGAACACACAGCAGCCTCCCAACAACAGCTGGGCTCAAGCTCCATACAGGACCTCAAATCAGCCTGATAGTGCCATGGCAGACCGCTGAGTGGGTCAAGCTGAAATGATGTTATCTTCATCAGCATCATCCAGCCTCAAAACAGGCTCAAGACATCATCAGATGACAGTGAAGAAGCAGTTGTGGCAGAGTGTTGTATCATTAGCGAGTCAATTTGGCAGTAGCGCCGTCTGTTGCGTAAAATATTTCTAGTTTCAGGTTGGATTTGTTTATGTACATGTGCTTGGATGCTATGTGTGCCTGCTGTTGCACATGCTTTGTAAGGCAAGTTATGTTGAGTGACTGATGAACACATGGTAGTGATGTAACAGGCAGACTTGCAGCATCAGAATTAAGGCACAATGCTGTGGCAAATGCATTCTCTGCTGGGCATGTCACGTGTGTTGCAATAACTGAAACGAAGACTGCTCATGTGTTTTGAAGAAGCGTGCTCATGTATTATGCAGCAGTGCTCCTATAAAATAGTGCATGTCAGCAACAATTGAGGGACATCTGAACTCTGGCAGCTGCAGCAAGTGTCTGAGAGGCTGCAGAGATTGCATGATGGCTTGGGCATGATGGAAGTAGTTGCAAATGCACTGCTGATGAGACTGCACATTGGCACTTCAGCGCTGTTGATGCTAGGAGACTTTGCCAATACAGCCTGGTCAGGCATCAGCAATCCCAACAACCTTATGAGCAGCTGAGACTTTCTTGACAGATTTTGCATACTTTTCAGAATACAAGCAGCACTGCTATCAGCAGCTTTGGCAGGTGAAAGCTGTTCAGAGACCATAGCTATGAGCTATGAAGCCTCTCGCTGCTGCTGTCAGGTGACAGCTTGAGATGCAAGTGTGCTTGTGCCAGAGCAGACCAGGCTCTGCTGAAACCAGGCTCTGCTGTGGGTAACACTTTTTGCAGTGGTCAGTTGCAGCAGCTGCGCTAACAGTTGGCACTCGACAGCTGCCGTCCCTGCGCTTCCGATTCCTGCTGCAGCTTGCATTTACCACTGATAGCAAGGGGTAAAGCACCGGAGAAGGGGTCACCTGGCGCTGATCACTTTGATCGTGCTCACATCTCACCGAAAGGCGTCACAGTGAGCGCATCTTTATAACTCACGCACACCGCCCCGCTCAATAGGCGTCAGTGCATGCTTCAGCACAGCTGCTATCGCCGCGCAGACGGTACAGTGTGGTTTATCATTCGCCAATCTCAAACCTAGGTTTTCCTGAGAGCCATATTTGCTGCCTGAAATGTTCTGCTGGCAGGCCTTATAGGGGAGTGGTATCTCCAGTGATGATTGCCCATCAGCACAGCCCAGTCTGATGGCCAAACATCTTTACCTGCCTACCAAGTTGCTCGACATGGCCCCTTTAGCCCACCTGCCCACAGTAGCTCACCGTGGCCCACACTAGCCCACTGTATGCAGCGCGCATTAGCTAGCCCACCATGACCCTCACTAGCCCACCATGACCCTCACTAGCCCACTATGGCCCACACTAGCCCACCATATATAGCCTACCATATACAGCCCACCATGACCCACAGTCGCCCACCATATATCGCCCATTTTAGCCCACCATGGCCCACACTAGCCCACCATATATAGCCTACACTAGCCCGCCATATATAGCTTACGCTGACCCGCCCGCCCACACTAGCCCAACAGGTAGAGCCTACACTAGCCCACCAGGTAGAACCTACACTAGCCCACCAAATATAGCCCACACCAGACCATCTTACACAGCTCAACCTGCTCACAGTAGTCCACCTTGGCGGACACCAGCCCATGTCTCACTAGCCTGTCAGCGCTCAAAATCACTAAATCCCACCAAAAGCCTGGAGTGGCAAATGCCATTTGCAGGCCTATCTTTGCCCTACTTCTGCAGCTTGAATATGATGTATGGGTTCAGATATGCAAGTTGTCAATAAAGTTGTGAAAGGCTTCTCTCTTAGGTGGTGGCCTGCCTTTGATGCCCAAAATTGTGCATGCTTTTGGGATCTTGCAAGCCTCTGGTTTGGTCATCAGAGGTTCAAACCCTCCAGGTCAGCCTACGAAGATCTAAAATGACACTGTCTTGTCTGACTTTCAACAGTTGGACATGAGACGTCCTTAAAAGACGCGCAGAACAAGCCTGCCTGGCGAGACAACATTTGGGCCACACACACCTGGCACATCTGCTGGAATGTGTAATCGCTATGATTTCTAAGCCTATGCTCTGCAACTGCCAATCAAGCATCTGATACTGCTGTGCATACGCTGCATGGTCTGATAGCAATGTCATAAGAAACAATAACATTGTCATAACAAACATAACGTAAAATGTCATCATGATATCAAATCATTGTAATTTCAGGACAAGACATCCTTATGAATGAACTTGTCCAGCTGCTGCATGTCTGTTGTCACTGCAAGCTTGCGCTAATGGTTGAGTGAGCATTCCACGACAAGAACGACACATCACCACGCGGTCGTGGGAACCGCCACTGCAAGAGAAAGAACAGGCACCCACACAAGAAGCTGACGCCTCCTACAACAATGTAAGCTATGCCCAGAAAGTCATTTTTGCCTCCTAGCCAAGATGTGGTGCTCAGCACGACTTTCTTCTGACCGTTGAACCTGTAGGTGTTGTATCTGTTTGCAATCGCAATGGTGATGCTGGTGCCCTTGGGAATGTCTGTGTTGATGCGACCCCACAGCTTTCTGAAATTTGACAGCGCTGCTGTGCGCATCCACACAATAAAATGCTCATCTGCATTGAGAGCACCTGCAAAAGCAGTAAATGTTCAGGTGCTTGTTTCAGATTGCAGAAACTGATGCAAGGATTCTCTCCTGCATGAACAGTCTGACTGCAATGCCGACACGATCTGATGCCTGTTGACATGCAGTCAAAGTGAAATAAGTCTCACAAACCTGTGTTATCAAGACCACTATTGCATGGACTTTGACGTGGGGTGCAAGTGTATAAGCTGGATGTGCATTAGTTTCTAATGCCACAGGGGGAGGAATCAAGAAGCAAACACAACATCATACATATGCTACGCTGATGATATTCAGAAGAAGGCACTCAGCAGCAAGCATGGCAGCACAAAAGCTTTTGTTGCGCATCTGTCAGAACTGTCTCACCCTGCACTGCCGGGTCACAGTAGCAACCTAGACAGTCTTGAAATTATACATGACGTAGTGATGCTGAGCTTGAGCCTACCTGTGATGGTGCTGCCACCCCTGCATACTGCTGCAGATTGAAGTACAAGATCACAATTGCTTGCTTGTCGGCCTCTCAAACCAATGGCTTTGACATGCACTGCTTAGATATAAGAGCTTTACAGCCTTGACACTACAGTGAAGTCTACCTGTGATGGTGCTGCCACCCCTGCTGCCTGCATACTCCTGCAGATTGAAGTACTCAGCGCTCTGGCTCCCAAACTTGTGCTCAATGTCGCTCCGCCATGCAATGCTGGTCTCACTGACAGGCACTGCGGCAGCTGTGCCGCCAATGTCAGCTGTCACCTGCAAGCATGTCACACAAGTCTTCAGAATGATGGCAACTGTGTTGCTAAGGTCAGCTGTGTAACTGTCAGCTTTCACCCAAATCACACTTGGCACGAGTCTTGACCCATGGGCACCTGTACCTCCAACATCAGCTGCCTCCTGAATCACATGTGATACAAGCCTTGAGACAAGACAATTCTTCAGCTCATCAACCTGAACAGTGGGCTGTGTTCTGAGCAAACTGACTTGATAGTGAAGCAGCGTGAAGCGGTACAGCTGTGTCAGCTCACTGACAGGCACTGCAGCAGCTGTGCCTCCAACGTCAGCTGTCACCTGGACCACATGTGACACAAGCCTTGAGACAAGACATGTCTTTATGGCATCAAAGTGAACAAGTGGGCTGATTGTGAGCAAGCTGACTTGATATTCAGCATTGTGAAGCGGTCGAGCTATCTCACTGACAGGCACTGCAGCAGCTGTGCCTCCAATGTCAGCTGTCACCTGGACCACATGTGACACAGGCCTTGACAGAGCGGGTTCTTTGTCAGTGGTCTGATTGAGTGGGCACCGTTTTGAGCAAGCTGTTTCATGGTCAAGCAATGTTGAGCAATCTGCTTTTTGCATCCTGTCTGCCAGAACCAAAGCGGGCTAACACCTGCTTCATGCTGCCTGGTGAGCACTGACGACTTGTGTACTTTGTGGACAGGTCTGACCTTGTCCTGAAACATGACATTGCACTGGTGATTCCTGCCCATACAGATCAATTCATAACAGGGTGCTAGATGGTGCTGACCTGCATGCACAGCATTGAAGGCATAGCATTGGGATGCTGCACTAACACAGCGTTCCCACCTCTTCAGAAGTACATGGCTGGATAGATCACAATCAGAAGACCTGAAGGCTGGAGCCTCAAGAGGAGTGTACCTTACCGTGTATGTGTCATTGAAGTATGACCATGCAATGAGACCGCAAGGCAGGATGAGCTTGCTGCTATCTCCTTGCAGCAGTTGCTCTGGAGGACATGTAGAAGTGGCACTGAGGTCATTTTCAGTGCCTCTCAGCTGAGTGTCACTCCTGCTCTTCACATATCTGCAAATTCAAGCCACATCTGTAGAAGCACTCCTTGACAGGGCTTGTAACAGAGCAAGAATTGAAACAGCGACTTGGTGCTGGAAGGCACCCAAGACAAAGTGTGCTTAACAGAACGTTTATGCTGACAATGGTAAGCCTGAACGCGCTGGCCTTGGACAGCCGCACCCCAGCAGAAATCAGAAGCAAGCTATGATCAGACACATGATGTCCTGACCACAGCTACGGTAGAGCATAGAGCTCTGCTGCTGGGCTCAAACTGAATGCTGTGGACCCTCAATGCAAACTAGACTCATGCAAAACTTGGCAGCAGCAGACACTGCAGCAGGATGTGCCAATGCCAAGCATCACCTGTCATACACAAGGTGTTCATGCTGCTGCAATGATCGTTCAAGCTGATGCAATATTGGATCCTCAGAATCTGCTGTGCAAACATCTGGCGATGCAGTTTCCTTGATCAGGTAAGAGCAGCATGTGCTTGGTGGTGTTGGTCTATACAAAGCCAACTTTGTATATTGATGGATTGATGTCACTGAAGCAAGACATAGTCAGCCATAGATGTGCCAGCCACATCCTGTTTGACAACTTGGAACAAATGGCCTCCTCAGTCAAACATATCAGCAGCATTGTGTGCGAATGATAATCAGTGCTGAGCTGATGTGCAATAGATGGCAGAGCTCACCTTCTGTGATTTTGATAGTAGTTGTCGAGCTCATAGTACAGAAAGATTGGAGGCTTCATGTGTCGAGGAGCACGCAGAGTCACATTGCAAGTGGTACCAACACCCTCTGTCTGCAGTTGCATGCCTGATTCTGTCAGCATGTACAACCTGTACAACGCAGTAGTCATGCCAGGCACTTTGAGCAGATTTGCTCAGCAACATTAAGCACCTGAACAAGGTTTGCATCCCGCTGCGAGGGGTTGCTACCACTTATGCAGGTGTCATCGTATCTTGCTGAGACTTCTACAACCTGCAGGCAGGAGTCAACAGACATTGTAAAACATGTCTGATGATGAGAATGCAATTGAGGCCCTTGCAAAGCCTTACCCCAGCTGAGGCTGCCAAGCACGCTGCGCCTATAGGGATGAAGACCAGTGCAATACCGAAGAACACAGCAGACACCTGCGCATCAATGCACTTAATATTGAGGAGGGATAACAAGGCAAGTACAGTGAGAGGTAACTACCTTGACTGGACTCAACAAGGGTTTCAGAGCCGGCAGCTCCTGCTGCGTGAACTTCGAGTCTGCGTCAGCAGATAGACATGACTCTTGCGATTGCGGACATCTACATTGATGGCATCACAACAGCAAGCTCACTTTTTGGTTCGCGACTGGCTTTGTGCTCGGGGACTGGTTTGGCTACTGATGCCATCACAAGCTGTGAAACTGTCCGGGGTGCAGGCAGACCTCCAGCATCACATTGGTGTTACAGACATGTTGAGGCCACCATTGCCCTCAGCTGACAGAGCAGATGAAGCGAAGCAAATGTCTGCTGGTGGTGATCAGTCTCGTCCTGAGCCTCTCTCTGATGCTTCACGTCAAACACAAAACGCCAGCAGTGACGCAAGTCAAGTCAAGGTGTAGGAACGTTCTGTTGCACGCAACAGCTACTCCCGATGCATGCCTTGACTTGCCTGGTCTTGCAGTAGGACGCTGATGATGATACGCACAGTTGATCTGCTGGGCCGCGCTGTTGTGGGAACGCGCGCTTCGGCCTGATTGCATGACATGCAGCTTCCACACTTGCGCAGCAGTCAACTGGGCGCTGCCCTGCGGCAATGGTCACGCTCACTGCTGCCCAGCAGCAGCCGCTGCAGCGCTGCAGAGCAGCATCTCGGGGTGCGACGCTTCTCGGAAGAGAAAGGAGGCAGTGACGACAGCAGTTTGTCGTCGCGAATATGGCGCAGGTATAGCCGCTGCCTTACGACTGCACTCATGGCAGCAGCGAGCTCGGTTCAGTGCACTTGACGAAATTTGGCGGTTGCGCAGCGTGACGGGTCAAGGGGTGGAATCCACAAAAAATGATCCGGCTGCAGGCGCTCTCGTCCCCTCATCCCCCGAGCAAAGACACCGAGAGGCAAGATCTGAGCATTCTACTGTAGTTTGCACGACCAACGCCATCGCATGACAACTCATGCCCCCATGTGCAGGTGTTTGCAGTAGCACTGCAACGGCGCCCGCTGTTCCCTGGCAGTTTGCAACCTGTGCTTGTGCAAGACCCAAAGCTGATTGATGAAATCCTGGACTTGAAGCGCAGTGGGTGAGCTCTGCACAAGGCAGTCTCTGACTGCGGCTGAGACCTTTGCATTGGCCAGGTCTCACTCATATAGCGCAGCTATTGTTGGCAATCTGCAGTGTGACTTGCATGGCCGTTCTTCACGTCATTCATGAACGCTTGAACTGCCATACTTCAAAATTAGGTTTGTAGCATTCATGAGCTATATGTGCACGAGCGCTCAACAGGCTGTCATGGGCTCATGTACATGGATTTGCGCTGATGAAGGCTACACTGATTCGGCTGATGCTCAAATGTGACACAGGCCTTAATTGTTGTGACAGGGCTCAAGCCTATGTTGGGGCATTCATGTGGCAGCAGAAAAGCACAGAAGGCATGTCAGCAGCTGAGTCAGCTGGCGCTGAGTCATTTGGAGCTGACTCGGCAGCTTCAGAGTCCTCATCAAGCACTGCGTCAGCTGTGCCCTCAGCAGACGCTGATTCAGCATCTGATCCTTCCTCTTCCTCTGCATTTGAGGCTGATGGCGACAGCCCCAAAGCATCTTCCTCTTCTTCAGCAGATGATTCATCAAACTCATCTGGATCAGAGCAGGTTGTTGGATCAGATCATCGCCGGCTCACCAGTGATCAGCAGCTGTGCGAAGTCGGCACATTTGCGCAAGTGCACACCATTGTGCCGATAGACCCCAAACGGGCGCAGTTGCTGTTGCTGGGCCATCGCAGGCTGAAACGTACTAAACAGGTCAGCCTGCCTGCCTTTTGGCAACATGCTTACACAAAGACTGTTCTGCAGTCTTGGGGCCACTCAAGAAGGTTTGTTGCGTGCTTTGTGTCAACTACAGAGAAATGTCAGGGGAATGTGCTTCATCATTGTATTGATAGCATGCTTTGATGCAAGCACCAAAGCTTGATGCAAGCAAGCTTGCATGCACCAATCCACCGCTTGGTGACTATACGTACGTAGCAAGGCCTTTTGAGCCCAACTAGCATGCATTTTCTGTATGTATGTAATCCATTGGAAACTTTGCACAGACTCTGTGTGCTCAGGATTTTTTTGCTGATCCGCCTTGCAAGCAGGGGATGTATGCCGACTCTTTGATGCAAGGACTGCGTTTGTCACCAAGGAAGTTGCGACTGTTTGTCACCACATCAAGTCGTCACTACTCAGGAATAGCATTGCAGTCAGAATGCAGTGCTTGTTTTGCAGTTTCATTGTTGTTGTGTCAAGACTGTCACTATACCGATCATCACTAGACAACAAAACACTGTATGCTGATCTGCCTTGCAAGCAGGAGATGTATGCTAATTATCAATTGTCACACTTTTGTCAGTGTCCCGCTGTTGCATCCTGATGGGAGACTCTCCACAACAGCAAGACCATGACAAAAGTGTGATACTTGGTTGAACGCATAGAATTTCTTCTATGCAGACAGCCCCTGGTTATGTCTGATCTGAATATGCACAGTCATGCAACAAAGAGCGACAGCTTGCTTTGTTGCTCTTTGGTGACTTCTATACACCTCTGCAGGAACATTGTTGCGTACTGCGGGTGGTTGTCACATCTGCCCTGCCTGTTTGCGTTCCTTGTAGTTGGAAGTGGTGAGTAGGCGCATTGTCAGTAAGGGATGTGTCAGCGTTTCAAACAAAGAAAGCAGATCATCTCAACAGCTGCTTTGAGTGTGGGTGCAAAAGGGACTTCTGAAGGTTGCAGTAGAGCACTTCAAACACCTGCATTACAATCCTAGCAACCACACAGTCAAAGCCATATACATGGAGCTGGTTCCAACACTGAAGGACCTGTTAGCTCAATTCCTGGAAGTATAAGCAGCACAACAGTGAATGCTATGGCTGCTGATACAGGTGCAAAAGCAGCCCCTCAAGGTTGCAGTAGAACATATGAAAGACCTGCCCTATAAATCCAGCGACGACACAGTCAAAGCCACATACATGGAGCTGGTTCCAACACCTTGGCCCGTCACTTCAATATACAAGTCCAAGCACAATGAACACTGTTGCTACTGCTGATACAGGTGCAAAAGCGGCCTCTAAAGGTTGCAGTGGAGCATCTGAAAGACCTGCCTTACAACTCCAGCGACGACATAGTCAAAGCCACATACATGGAGCTGGTATCCACACTGAAGGACCTCTTGGCGCAGCACCCCATCTACAGGGAACAGCTACAAAGCTCCTTCCAGTTTGGCAGTGACTTTCAAGACTTGAGTCGGCTTGCTGATATGGCTGCGGCCCTTACAAGCGCTCAAGAAGCTGACTTGCAAAGCGTGCTTGCAGAGCTCAGCATACCTGACAGGTGTGTGATTCAAACCTTCAAACAAATGCTGCTATTGTTGCCTTGGAGTTGAATCCGCTGAGCATGCTTGCTGACATGGCTGCGGCCCTTACGAGCGCTCAAGAGGTCAACTTGCAAACTGTGCTGGCAGAGCTCAGCATACCTGACAGGTGCAAGATGACAATGCCAGGCAGGTGCTGCTGTCTTTGCTGCGGTGACAGTGTTAGACCTTGCCGCAACTCTGAATCTGCTGAGCGTGCATGCTTGTTGACATGGCTGCGGCGCTTACAAGTGCTCAAGAGACTGGTCTGCAAAGCGTGCTTGAGGAGCTGAGCATATTTGACAAGTTGTCAGCTCCAATCCCAACCCAGAAGCAGATGTTCTTGCTGCAATGTCAACACTCAAAAACCCTCAAGGTTTGATCCACTGAGCATGCTTGCAGAGCTCAGCATACCTGCAAAGTATGCTGCACATCTCAGGGCAGAAGCTGACGCTGTTGTCACATCGATCATCTTCAGAAAGACCCAAGCTCAGCCCTGCTGAACATGCTTGCAAAGCTCAGCAAGCCAACATTGCTGCAAGACTACAGTGCTGCTGCTGTTGCTGCTGCTGCTGCTATATAGATATACAACAGAGCTTTTCAAGGAGACACACAGACAACTACCACTCATCATTGTGCTGTGCAATGCATGTTAAATCACACAGCCCGCAAAATGCAGCAAACGGTGCTGGACCAACGCAGCGCTGCTGCTGCTCAAGCAGGGGACAGAGCTACGTAAGCTGGAGATAGAGCTGCGCAAGCCAGAGGCAGACACTGACAACATGTCACCCTTGTGCTGTGTTCTGCTGCATATGTTGATGCTTTCTCAGTGCACAGCCAGCAACTGCAGCACAAAGTTGCTGCAGAGACAATGCAGTGCTGTTGCTGCTCAGGCAGAGGATAGAGCTGTGCAAGCTGGAGTCAGACATGGACAACACCTCACTGCTGTTGTCCTTGTCCGCCTCCGGGCTGCATGGTCCTGTCACACCTGATCGCTTTGCTGCGTGGTGCTGGTCTGTGCAGGACAAAAGTTACGCTGCTGCTGTTGAGGATGGAGATAGGGCCATGCAAGCTGGAGTCAGACATGGACAACACCTCACTGCTGTTGTCCTTGTCCGCCTCCAGGCTGCATGGTCCTGTCACACCTAATCGCTGTGCTGTGCTGTGCTGTGCTGTGCTGTGCTGTGCTGTGCTGTGCTGTGCACACAACTAGCAAGTGGCCGCCAAAGGTCTCATCCAGTGCTGCTGCCGCTGAAAAAGGAGATAGAGCTGCGCTAGCTGCATATGTTGATATTGTCAGGCTTTCAGTAACTCATTGCCGGTGCAGGGCCAACGCAGTGCTGCTGCTGTTGAAGAAGGAGTCAGAGCTGTGTAAGCTTCAGGCTGACATTGGCAACCCTTTAAATCCTCTTGCGTCACAGCACTTGAATTCTACTGCAGGGCACCTTCCTTTTTGCTGCTGCTGACCAGGACAATAGCCATCATCGCTCACCACTGTGCTGTGCTGCACTTGTCAAACTTTTCAAAATGAATGCTGGTGCAGGGCCAATGCAGTGCTGCTGCTGTTGAAGAAGGAGATAGAGCTGTGTAAGCTTCCAACTGATATTGGCAACCCTTGAAATCCTCTTGCATCGCAGCACTTGAACCCTACTGCAGGGCATCTGCTTTTTTGCTGCTGCTGAATCAGGACCACAGCCATCAGCGCTCACCACTGTGCTGTGCTGCGCATGTCAAACTTTTCAAGATGAATGCTGGTACAGGGCCAATGCAGTGCTGCTGCTGTTGAAGAAGGAGATTGAGCTGTGCAAGCTGCAAGCTGACATTGGTAAACGCGTTGAGGAGAAGATCAGCCGAGATCAGCGGCGATACCTACTTATGGAGCAGCTGAAGAGCATCAAGAAGGAACTAGGAATGGAGCGGGATGACAAAACGGCAATGGTGCAAAAGTAGGCCATGCATCCACTGCATCATCTGATCAAGTGGATATGCAACATAGCGGATGGCACTTTGCACAGTTGACATGCCACTGACAAAGCATGATGCACTTGACACTGACGCAGCTGAAGAGCGTGAAGAAGGAGCTTAGTGGCAACACCGCCATGGTGCAAAATAAGCTGCATATGTGTCTGCCTCAATCTGCCTTCCTCATCAAATACAACTGAAGTGCATCTCTGGAGTTTGACATGACCAACAGATGACTGACAGAGCACATTTTGTTCATGAGGGGGAGCAAATTCACATGTGCCAATGACGCATGAGACATGGAATGAGCACTCATTAACTGCAAGTGCTCTCTGGGGTACATGTCTGCAAAAGCTAACAATACGAACGTTATATTCTTGTTGATATCTTGTTGATATCTTGTTGATATTCTTGTTGCTATCTTGTTGATATCTTGTTGTTTTCTTTCAGGAACAGCAGCACCCTGTTGATCCTCTTGTGCTGGGATTTGCTTGAGGTCATAAGCTGCTTGGTCTAGTGAGGCAGGAGCATTGTTGAGACCATATCTCTGCGTTATTGCGCCATTGCAGATTTGCAGATAGGATAAAGCTGCACAAGGACCGCATTCCAGCTGAAGCGCGCCATGGGGTTGATTCTCCATGAACGCATGCACTCTGCATTTATGAATTCACCCTAGAACACAGACTTCCATTTGCTATTTTGCAGGTTTGCTGATAGGATCAAGCCGCACAAGGCCCGCAGTCCAGCTGCAGTGCGGCGTGTGATTGAAGAAGGGATGCCTAAGCTGTCATACCCAGGCTCAGTCAGCAGCAACTTCAAGTCATGCCTGCGTCTTTCACTGAAGGTTTGCTGAGTGGATGAAGCGCCACAAGGACCGCATCCCTGCAGAAGTGCGGCGTGTGATTGATGAGGAATCGGCCAAGCTGTCAAACTTCGAAGCATACTCACAGTATCAGACATGCATCACCAACTCAGCAACTTGGTGCATTGCGTCATTGCAGATTTGCTGATAGGATCGAGCCGCACAAGGACCGCATTCCAGCTGAAGCACGGCGCGTGATCGATGAGGAAATGGCCAAGCTGTCAAACCTGGAGTCAGCCAGCAGCGAGTTTAATGTCGCGAGAAATTACTTGGACTGGCTGACAGCTATTCCCTGGGGACACTACACACAAGAGCGACTAGACATTCAGCATGCACAAAAGGTCAGTCTGGCAATTGTGGGTGTCTGACAATGGTAACGACCTGACCATGTGTGCGTGCTGAGTGCATCCTGTGCCAATCAAGCAAGGTACGACACTTGTCAATTACTTGGACTGGCTGACAGCTATCCCCTGGGGACACTATATGCAAGAGCGCCTAGACATCCAGCATGCACAGAAGGTCAGTCTGGCAACGGTCACAAGAGGGTGATACACACCTAGCACATGTGCTGGAAAGCGTAACCCCTTATTTTATCTGCAAGAGGGTGATTTGTGAGCACAAAAGGCCGGTCTGACGCAAGTGAAATCTTGGTTATAGGTGTATGCTGTGTGCATGATCTGCCTCGTGAGCAAGGTAAGACAATTGTCAATCGCTTGCAGTGGCTGACAGTCATCCCATGGGGACACAACACACGGGACCGGACAGACATCCAGCATGCACAGAAGGTCAGCCTGACTGTGAAGATGAGTTTGACCCTACACGTGTGCTGTGTGCGTGCTGTGCTTGCTGAGCAAAGCGGTGCTTGCTGAGCAAAGCGAACAGGAGGTTCAATATTTCTGTCTTGTTTTGTTCATTGTGCCCCGATAAAAAGATCTCGTTTCCCTGCATAAACAGGTTTAATTCTCATACTAAAGTTTTCTCATTCATATCTTTTTCTTTCTAAACAAGCATGTGTAAGTCATCTGGGGTGCTTGGCAGCTATCCTCTGACAGCACCACAAGCAAAAGCGCTTAGACATTTAGCATGCATGGAAGGTTGGTCTGACTCGGGTGAATGTACAGTGATTGTGTGCTGTGTGCATACTTTGCCTGTTTAGCACTTGTCTCAACAAGGGACTGACAGCTATCCCCTGGGGACACTACACACATAGGCGATTGGACATTGAACATGCACAGAAGGTTAGTGTATGAAAAGTCAAAGAGTGGGAAGGTGTGTGCACAGAAGGTCGGTCTGATATCTCTGCACTTCTGATTGTATATACACGCTGTGAGAATCCTCAGCATGATGAGACATTTGTCAATTGCCTGCACTGGCTGGCAGCTGTCCCCTGGGGACACTCCACACAAGAGCGCTTCGACATTCAGCATGCAATCAGATCAACCTGACTTTAATGATGAGATTGGCCATATGGTGTGTGCTATGTGCGTGCTGTGCCTGTTGCGCAAAATGAACTAAGTGTTACAGGATTGCTCCTCAAGTCATTGGGGGTGGTTTACAGCTATCCTCTGGAGAGAGAGAGTGCAGTTTTACATGCTTTAGCCAGCCAAGCAGGCTGGTCGCATGTGCCACACAGTGGCAATGACTATGTGTCCATGAGGTTCAGGCAGTCTATGACATAGTGACACACCCCCAAACAATTGTGTTGCAAGACACTACATGCAAGAGCCCTTAGACGTTCAGAATGCACAGGCGGTCAGTGTGATAGCAATGACTATCTGGGCATGATGACTGTGTGACACTATGTGCGTGTTGAGTGCTCTGCTTGTCAAGCAAGACATACTTGTCCAAGAAATTGACAGGGCTAGATGTCCAAAAACATGACAGAATTTCCCTGGACTGCACAGTTCAGTACTTCAGGACAGGACTCCACAAAAGTCATAGCAGATGCTCGCAGAGGGATGGTCAGTGCAGGCATGCCAGTCAGACTGTGAAGTGTATAATAGTTGAAAAGCTCCAAATTGCCATGTCCAGGTTCTGGATGAGGATCACTATGGGCTAGGAAGACGTGAAGGACCAAATTCTAGAGTTGATAGCAGTGGGGCGGCTCAGGGGCAGAAAGCAGGGCAGCACAATTGAAAGAACCAGATTGTGAAGTACAGAGCAACATTCCTGAACTGGCATCAACTGTCACATGCAGGTTCTGGATGAGGATCATTATGGGCTAGAAGACGTGAAGGACCGGATCCTAGAGTTCATAGCAGTGGGGCGGTTGAGGGGCAGCACTCAGGGCAAAATCTTGTGCCTGGTAGGGCCCCCTGGGGTTGGTAAAACCAGCGTGGGGCGCAGCATCGCTGGAGCTCTGGAGCGCAAGTACTACAGGTTTGTCACAAAACGCAATATTGAAAAGAGATTGTGTGAAATAACATTTACTGAAGAGCACTCATTTTGACGGAAGTATAGTGTAACATGTTGATCCTGTCTTTGATTGGGCCCTTTGGGACCACTCAGGGTGACTATAAGATGAAGCTTTGCTGGTGTACTACAGCGCAAATGCTGTGTGTTTGACAAAGAGGACCTTTTGTATAGCTGCTGTATAGCTGCTGTCTGTCCATATTGTGTCAACTTGTCTGCTTGTCACAGGTTCAGTGTGGGAGGGCTGAGTGATGTGGCTGAGATCAAGGGTCATAGAAGGACGTATGTGGGGGCGATGCCGGGCAAAATGGTGCAGTGCCTCAAGTCCACTGGCACCAGCAACCCTATGGTGCTCATAGATGAGATTGACAAGCTTGGCAGAGGTGTGAAACTCAGTTTTTTTAATTTGCACATGACTTCCTTTGGTTGTGACACCACAGACTGACTGATTTGTGCTTTATGGCAATGTGCAACAAGCACGTGGGCACCAGCAATCCCAAGGCCCCTTACCATGACTGATGAGATCGACAAGCTTGGCAAAGGTACAGGGTTCAATTCCTGGACACAACAGACTGATTGACTTGCGCAGGTTGGCAATCTGCCTCAAGTACAGTGGCAACAGCAATCCCATGGTGCTCATTGATGAGACTGACAAGCTTGACAGAGGCGTGGAATTCAGCTTCTCTGATTTGCGAACCAACTTTGCTTGCTTGTGACACAACAGACTGATCGACTTGTGCAGCCTGGATATATGCAGCAAGCACTTGGGCACCAGCAATCCCATGGTGCTCATTGATCAGATTGACAAGCTTGGTAGATGTGCAGGCTCTAATACCTTCATGACGGGCTAGCGCATTGAACAATTTCAGCTTGTGCGTGCTTGCAATGAGCAAATTGGCATCCAGGCAACTGTCTGGTGCTCACCAGGATTCATGGCGATCGATCAACTTGCATAAGATGCACTTCAACATTCAAGGCTCAGAGTTTATTGCTTTAGATCAAGTGTTCTCACAAACTTTGCTTATGTTTACACTGCTTGGACAGGCTGCAACATGCAAATGCTGGCTTTCTTCTTTAGGGTATCAGGGTGACCCAGCCAGTGCCCTATTGGAATTGCTTGACCCTGAGCAAAATTCCGGATTCCTAGACCATTATTTGGACGTGCCTGTGGACCTGAGCAAGGTGCTTTTCATGTGCACAGCCAATGTGCTGGACACCATTCCTGGACCCCTCAGAGACAGAATGGAGGTATGGGTAACACTTAGGGCTTGTAGGGCATTTGCAAAGGTGGCTGTTCACGTGCACAGCCAATGTGCTGGACACCATTCCAGGACCCCTCAGACAGAATGCAGGTATAGGTCATTCATCAGGGCCTTGTAGGCTTTCTGTGTTACTGCACTTTTGCGTGTTGTGCAGCCAACGTGCTGGACACCAGTCTGGGACCCCTCAGAGACAAAATGGAGGTACAATGACTGTCCTTTGTCGACAGTGTCGTGGAACTCAGAGAGAGGTCCTTAGGTTGGCTTGTTCTCCATCACAGGTACCACTGC
Source organism: Trebouxia sp. TZW2008 (assembly GCA_002118135.1). Taxonomy (NCBI): domain Eukaryota; kingdom Viridiplantae; phylum Chlorophyta; class Trebouxiophyceae; order Trebouxiales; family Trebouxiaceae; genus Trebouxia; species Trebouxia sp. TZW2008. Next base: position 145,056 of record BDIU01000256.1, on the reverse strand, counting down.
AGTCAGAATGCCCTGTTCCCCTTTGCCTTCCTCCTTACATTGAGAAATTCCACATACCAAGTGTGCTCATAAGCACTGTATGGTAGCATTTTAGGGTTTCTTGGGCTTTCTGTGCAATCAGTCTTCAAGTGTATGTGTACAGCCAATGAGCTGGACACCATTCCTGGGCCTCTCAGGGATGAAATGGAGGTATGGGTCAGGGCTCAGGGTTTGCGAGGCTTTCTGTGCCTCTGAAAATGCCCCCCTGAATCTCCAATTGTGCAATTTGTCTGTTTTGGACATCACTCTTTGACTCCTCAGGACCAGGATGGATGTGTAAGGTACATCTCAGGGCGTGTGAAAAGAAGTGTGCAAGAAATTTGTGAGCGATTGCATTACAAGTGTGCTCAACACGACTTATGAATCCCTCAGAGCCAGAATGGAGTTCCAGTCACAACTTGGGATTGTTACAATCATCTTGCAATCGCTTGTTTCTTGCTTAGCTGGCTGTCTAAGTCATTTTTCAGGATTCACCCAGACAGCCAATGTTGACCTTGAGGACCGATAAAAACCAACAGTTTTCATCCTCAGCATCAATACTGGCTGCTGAGCTTCTGAAAATGGCTTGGACCCAATGGTCTCAAGAGGTGAATGAGCAAACCCAAAAGTCAGGGTGCAAGTGTGGGTCGATGCTCAGGTTTGTCAATTCCTGCGCATGTGCTTGCTGTGTGTACAGCTGAGGTTCTAGAAAATGTTTCTATAGGCTGCAAATTCACAACAAACCAGCGAGAAACAATGACTTTGCGCGAACACAGCATGCAGGTCCAAGTTCTGCTGTTGCTACAGGTGATCAGAACCTCTGGCTATATTGCGGATGAGAAGGTTGCAATGGCATGGTGCTACTTAGAGCCTCGACGCCAGAAGCTATCTGGAGTTCCTGCTCACGGCATTGACATCAGCAAAGGGAATGCTACCTTTCTAGGCTTTCAAAACAGAGCAAGACAGAGCGAAGCAGCAACATGGTCATGCCAGCACACTTGTCTGATTGCTGCTGATGCTGCTGCTGCTGCTGCTGCTACAGGTGATCAGGATCTCTGGCTACATTGCGGACGAGAAGGTTGCCATAGCACGGCGCTACTTGGAGCCTCAATGCCAGAAGCTGTCTGGAGTTCCTGCTGACGGCATTGACATAACTGATGATGCCATGTACACCCTCATTACAGAGTATGCCAGGTATGTGCATTGTCCTCAACTGCCATGTGCAGAACCAAACGTTCACAGAGCAGTACAACAGGCTACAGTATATGATCCCAAGATCAAGCAGTCCGCAGATTGCATGTGGCGCAGCCAATAGCCCTTCATGCGCGCACAGGCAGTGGGCTGGTAGTAAATAGGAGCCATCTTTTACACCTGTAATGGTCGCCACAAACTTGTAATTCTGATACCACAGGCTGAGCCACAACAGTGAGTAAATGACTCAGATGGCAACAGCATGCATTGAGATCAACAGGGTGTTGCTGTCAGGCTTACATCAATGTGATTGCAAGCAAGCATGCATCATTAGACCAGACACAATGTCCTGGCCTTGTTTGCTACCAGCCAATCTGAAAACAAATGCTGTGCAACCAGATAGTCTGTGACAGTTGTACCACCCTTGTTTTTCACTTGATACAGGGAAGCAGGAGTGAGAAGCCTCAAGCAGCTTTTGGAGAAAACTTACCGAAAAGTGGCTCTGAAGCTAGTAAAAGGGGGTCTGTCAGGACCCACCCCAAGCAATCCCCAGCAGACCCCAGCAGAGCCTGGGGACCCTGTGACTGAGCATGGGGGGGTGGGCCTGGGGGATGACGCCCCTCAGCCATCGCCCCCTGAGACTGGCATTGCAGGTATGGGTGCGCTAAGGGTCTTGATCGCAAATGTGAACCCTAGACATAGGAAGTGCAGGCGTGACAGCTGCTGTGCACATTCCCGGGTGACATGAGTACTGTTTTGAGGCTTTGCTCTCTGTACTGCAGTTCAGTATGCCCAGTCTTGCATGCGCCTGGTTCTTTCTTGCTGGAATGACTGTGGTAACTCCAATTTTTCTGATTCACGACGTCATCAGAGGTCATGCACATTGCATGCATTGCAACATGGCTTGGTTATAATCACGGATCATACACTCATCTACATCAAAGCTCTGACAAGTACTGCACGTCATCATCAATGCAGTTGAGTCATCACAGCATTGTTGTCTACAGATGCACCAGCAACCTCAAGCCAGAATCAGCCTCCAGATTCCCATGCAGCCCAGCAACCGCCACCTGTCACGCTCTCAGGCAGCTATGACAAAATTGTCATAACCCCCAAGGATCTCAAGAATTACGTGGGACCCCCTCCTTTTGCCAGCGACCGCATATATGAGTCTACGCCCCCTGGAGTAGTCATGGGTCTGGCTTGGACCTCCATGGGAGGTAATAGCCTATATGTGGAGGCTGCAGGGGTGGAGAAAGGGGAGGGCAAAGGCAGCCTCAGGACCACAGGTTGGTTGTTCAAAACTCTTCTTCATCTCATGTGTCTCACTTCTCTCTCTTGAATTTCTCTTCAGTCATCTTGTTTTGCTCTTCACTAGTCATTCCTTTGTCACTTTGCTTCATTCTTCTTCACATTGCTGCAGGTCAGCTGATCGAACTACTCCTTCAGTTCTTTTCTCTGCCATGTCCCCCAGGATTTCTTGTACCCAAAACATCATCAAGCCTCCAAACTAGACGCAAACTTGTCGTTGCTAAAAGGTCTCACTCTGAATGCAGGTCAACTTGGCGACGTCATGAAGGAGAGCGCAAGCATTGCACACACCTTCAGTCGGGCGTTCCTAGAGCGGAAAAAGCCTGGCAGCGATTTCTTCCAGAACAATGCCATTCATGTGCATGTGCCGGCTGGTGCAACACCCAAAGATGGTCCTTCGGCCGGCTGTACTATGATCACTGCTCTACTGTCCTTAGCACTAGACAAGCCAGTCAAACCCGACTTAGCCATGACAGGTGAGAGTAGACAATGACGAAGCAAGCTTCAGCTTCTGCTGTTCCTCTGCCTGCCCTTAGGCTTCCTGCCACGCCTAAAGACAGCCCTTCAATGGGCTGCACTAAGGTCACTGCTTTGCTTTCTGTGGCTCCAGACAAATCAGTCAAATCTGACCTAGCCATGACAGGTAAGAGTGAAGAAAAGAAACAAAGAAAAGCAAAGCACAAAAAGATTGAAAGGAAAAAATAACAAAGGCGACAAAGTAGACTTGAGCCGCTGCCTTCCCCTGTTGCGTGCTACACACGATCATGGTCCTGCAGCAGGATGCACTATGACCACTGCTCTTCTCTCTTTGGCACTTGACCAAGCTTGATCTAGCCACGACAGGTGAGAGTGAACAGTGACACAATGAAGCTCCAGCCCCTACACTCCCATTTGCCACACCCAAACATCACCTTGGAAGCAGAATCATCATTGACCTTTTACTGGTGTGTTTTGACTGGTGTGTGTAGTACTTTTTCTTTTGAGTGTGTGGAGTTCTAGGTAGTGAAGGTTAGCTTCATATAACACATCAACATTTTTGTGGTCCTTCAGCGGGATACACTATGATCACTGCTCTGCTCTCCTTAGCCTCAAACAAACCAGTCAAACTCTCCTTAGCACTGGACAAACCAGTCAACCCTGACCTGGCCATGACAGGTGAGAATGGATGATGAGTGTTAGATGATATGTGACAGAATCGAGCCCAGCCCCTGCATTGATGTTTATCCAAACCCAGTTCTAAGCATGTTACAGTGTGCATGCAAGCCCTGACCCTGTCTGCTAGAAGCTGATTTCTTTCATCAAGGGCAACTTTTGTGCTGGTTGACTTTGTGACTTTGACACGATGCTGATGCTTGGACATGTTGACTTTGATACGTTGCTGATGCAATGACATGTGCATGATGCCGTCGCGTACAAGAAGCATGCCTGCAGGTTGACAAGAGGGCATGGCTTGTTGTGCAGGTGAGGCGACACTGACTGACTCTGCACTTTTGTTTTTGTTCTGTGTGTTCTTGTGACATGTATGACGCCTTGTTATACGACAAATATGGTTTCAGGTCAAGAAGAGGTCATGGCTTCTTGTGCAGGTGAGGTGACGCTGACTGGACGTGTGCTGCCCATTGGAGGGGTCAAAGAAAAGACTCTAGCAGCGCGCCGCAGCGGTGTGAATACCCTGCTGTTTCCCAAGGGCAACCAGAAAGACTGGGATGAGCTGGCAGGTGAGGCATGTTGCTATGCAGTTGTAGCAGTTTTGCAGAGTCATGCAAGTAAAGCAGTTCTGCAGATGATGTCAAGATGGCATCTGTCGCTGTGTCGATGCATGAACGATTGTCAACTTTGCCTGGCTGATTCACTGTTGTCATACACTCTGTCACGCTTGTAGCTTCTGGCAGGCAAATTGTTGAGGCCAGGTCAAGTGTGCAGGCTATAGAGTGTTATAGCTGCATGTGAGCAAGCTCAATGTGTCCCTGAAATGACATTCATTGTGACCATGTGTGCGCTGCAGATGATGTCAGGAAAGGCTTCACTGTTCACTTTGCTGACACATTTGAGGATGTGTACAAGGTGGCCCTTGAATATGATGCGTGAGCAGCAGAAATAGCAGCTCTCTGCCGAAACAAATTTTAAGCCATGCAGCATTGATTTGGCATGGAGAACGAATCTTAGCAGGCATATCAGATCTAGGCTGCCATGCAATATCAAATCAATTTGCACAGCTTGTGTGCTCAGATCAATTGATTACCATCTGCACAAACATGTGTCCGCGTGTCTACCAAATTTGCCTCCTTGCTGAAAGCTGAGCCAGATGAGGGCACATTGTCAATGGTGCATCACAGTATGCACCAAAGTGAGAAACATCTGCTATCTACCTACTTCCCATATCAACCTCTGCTTTCAGACATATTTCCAAATCAGATACTGACATTCCTTGTTGCCAGCAGCACCATGACTGCTAAGGTGCTTTTGACAATTGCGCGTGCTATGTTCCTTTTCAAAGCAAGGATGCCTGGTTGCACCCACAAATCAGTGCTGCCGATATCACACAAGCAAAACTCAGCGCCTGGACACAATGTCTGTAGAGCCTGAGAAAGGATCTCTGTTTTCAGAGTCTGGAAACTCCAATGCTGCTGCAGCATTAGACTGCTTGCGCTTGGGGGTTGAGGGTGCTGCCTTGCGAGGCGTGGTCCTCTCTGCATTGCCTGGTGCAAGATTCAATGTGTACTTGGTACCCTTCTTGCCCTCCTGCATACGAGCAACACATACTTTATTTTCATGATTGCGGCACTGAGGGTCCTACCTGCATTTCTGACATCCAGCACAGAAGACAAGCTCAAACCAGGAAGCTTTCTTGCCTTCTTGTGTTGATACATCATTTGACATCTTCTGAGTACAGTGTAAAGGCCTGACATGCAGTTCTGGCAGCCACTTCAAGCACACGGCCACAATCTACGAATGGCAACAGGACTGCAATACAGGTTGCCGGCTTTGATGCTGACATGCTGACAGGCACCCTACCTTTTTCGGCTGCTTGAAGATCAAAGCACCACTGCTGTTGCTGTCAAACTCTGCAGGCTGCAGCGCCCGTGATGGCGACCTGCTGGGTGAGTCTCGCGCCACAGATGACAAGTTCAAGGCAGGCACCTGCACAAAACTTCTGTTGATTCGGCTTGTGCAAGCTCAGCAGTTGATTGCACCATACACATTGATGTACTGAACATTATGTTCTCAGGCGGAAAAGCATGGTCAGGGTTTCACACAGCATTCAGTGTGTCTGCACTGCAGCCTGCTATTTGCTGAAGACAAGGACTACAGTTAAATGGTGCTGACACACAATTTGTGTCAGTCCTTTTTGATGAGCCTGAGTTGCTTGCTGCCAGACTGTCTCAGTATATTCAGCAAGCAGCAGACATTCTGCACCAGAAACATGCAGAATATTCATGCACAATGTGTACGAGATCTGTGACTCACTCTCTGCTGTGAGCTGTCCTCCTCTTTGTCTCTTGGGGTGAGACTCAGTGCAGACAGGAAGTTGAAGACAGATGAGCTCTTGCGCTCCTTTGGGGGACTCTTCAGTGTTGGAAAGGTCAAGCTAGGCACACTGCACATGGATACAATCTACTGTCAGACAGTCTGATTTTACACTGCTGAGGATAGCGCTTTGCCACATTCATGCTGAGGAGCTTGACAGACAGCTTTTTGGAAGGCGCGCAACTGAAGCCAATTGTCCTTACTTGGATGACGTGCTTGGTTCTTCATAGTCATTTGTAGCTACAGATGCCAACAGCATTCCCAGTCTCTCAGGCGAGTCAGATATGAGGCGCAGCTGCATACACCAAGATCTTGTTGCAGCAATACCTCACAGTGCTGTGATGCTAGCAATGCACAACCTGATAGGCGCAGCAGACCAACTGCAGCTGTCGTGAGCCATACAATAATGCGCACGCAGAGAAGTCTTTGCAAATTGGCTGCCTTACTTGCTCAAAACCAGCCCCCTTACCTGCTTGCTGAAGTCTGCTCTCATCTGTTCCTCAAGGGGCTCAATGTCCCTGCAACACAGAACAGAGAGTTCAGCTGTGTGTCTCAAGCCTGAAAGGTATTGCTGCTGCATTCTTGCATTGCTGATGGGGCAGTATTGCTTACTTGAGACCAGGCCTGCCTGCAACATCTGGCAGTGCATCCAGAGACTCAGCTGAGAAGTTGACTTCCATGCCAAGGTCATGGAGAGTGTCCAACAGTTCAGTGCTGTCTAGCAATCCCTGGGAGAACTTCTCAAATGACTCCACCACTCTGATTTTGACTCGCTTCAAGTGTTCAGAAAAGGTATTGACTGCTTCCTGATTTACTATCTTCAGCCTGTTCACCTGCAGTCAATGTGACTCTAGCTGAGGGTATGGCGGATACAGAAATTGCCAGCAGATACAGACCGTCATTCACCTGCTGTGTCAAGGTGTTGTTGTCTGTTCTCAGCTTGTCGGAAGTCTGTCGCAGTTGTGTTTGCTCCTGCACTAGAGTTTCTGTTCTGTGCACAAGCTGAGCCTTTTCTGACTTCAAAGCAGCTGCCTCCTGCTCCAAAGATTCTTTGACTTGCTGCAGCCGCTCGGCCATAGACGTCAGTTCGAGGACGCGCTTATTGTCGACCTGTCGTGCTTTGCGCTCGTCTTGTAGTTCCCCTTCCAGCTCCTGCATGCCGCAGTGGTGTCGAGTGCTGGTATCGCGAATGAGCGGAGCACTTGAGCTACGCACAGACCTGAAGTAGCTCTGTCAGCTCATTTTCCTTTTCTTCAAGCGCTTCAAAGTCCTTCGGTGACTGCTTGTCTTTATGGAGCAGCTTGCTGATCTCGACCACTGCTGCTCCTCCCAAGGCGGCCAAAACAAACGCCATGCCTGATAAGAGGCGACTTCCGCTATCACATGTGAGATTGTGCTTCGTACAGCTCGCTCATCGCGCACGCGATCGCAAGTTTAGCACGTCAATAGCTAGGGCTCGAAGCAAAGCGCCACTGCACAAAGTTTGAATGCTTCGCGACTTTGTATGACGCCGTACAGTTTTGACATCGACGGCGTACCTACCGGCAGAAAGTCACTGCAGAGCTTTGACTTCCCAGGGCTGTGATCACCTTAAGTAAGCTTGCGCATGCGCTCCCTGCGGCGTACTTTCACTGGCGAACACTGCGTTTTGTTGTACTGCAACGTCAACACTTGCACGCACCGATAGCAGATTTGCTCTGACCGCGGAGTCCCCGTTTAACCCCTATTAGTCGTGTTGCCTCTGTGCTCAGGGGAAAAAGCTCCTATCGCGACTGCTGGATCCGAAGCGTGCGTCTCCGCGTATTGCTAAGCGTCGGCGCGGCAAGATGCCGCGGAAAGAGACTATCGGCGAACAGCTGCACAGGTGGGGCGGTGGTTCCGACGCATCTTCGTTTTCTGGCAACATAGGCGCTTTGGTAATGCCAAGACGTTTATGGTCTTGTAGACCATCTCAGGCTCTCATGTATGTCATGCAGGTACAGAGGGGTATTGACATTGGTGTCCGTCCCGGTGAGTTGACTGCTCAAGCTCAAGCTTGAACTGAGCTTTGTGCAACAGCAGCTGCATCTGTGCGTAGAACACAGATGCTATGCCATGCAAGCCAAGCAAACTGCATCAGCTGCAGCATGCGCAGGATCAGCAGACTGTTGATGTTGTGTCACAGGTGCTGCTAATATTCTTCATACTTGTGGTCATGCCACGGTCCTCCCCATCAGATCTCACAGCATCAGATGTTGCGAAGGCAGTCACCAGCGACAAAGTCATAGAGCAAGCACAGCATGCAAATCCCTTGCCAACAGGCAAGGCAACAGAGCTATATGCAGTGGTGTTTGACGCTGGCAGCACAGGGAGCAGGGTGCATGTTGTCAGCTTCTTGGAAAGCAAGGGCACCTTGGAGCTCCAAAATGATGCACTGCAAACCCTCAAGCCAGGTCTCAGCTCATATGCTGATGATCCACAGGCAGCCGCTGAATCTTTGCAGCCGCTGCTGGATTTTGCCCTGAAGACCGTGCCAAAAGCAGCCCAGGTACATCTATTCAACATGTAGTGATCCTGTGGCAATAGACGCACTACCTATGGGTGGTAGTGCAGCAGGCTGCAACACGCTCTGTAATGCCTTGGCGCAGTATGCAGAGATCCTATTCTGCCTGGCAATGCAGCAAACAGAGCATTCACACTCGATCACACTCAGTCCAGTTCGCCTTCACATGGGTAGCTGTTCTCACGTGTTGTCCACAGCCCATCTGCACAACGTACATCCTGCAGCAGCGGCATGCAGTCGTTGCTGAGGGATCAGCATTTGTGCAGATGTGCCGTGGTCTATGCGTGAGGTTAGCAAGCACGCCCCACTTATGCATTGCATGTTGCAGGTAAGCGCACACAACATGAGTAATGTAGCCAATCATGACACAGGTGCTTGGACTGGTGGGCATGGTGTCCATGCTTTACTTGAAGTTGTTTACACACGTCAAAGCCCAGATGCAGTGCCAATCAGAAGCCACTTTGTCGCCACTGTTTCATGTCTTGGCATGTGCAAGACAATCAGCAGAATCTTGCATGTCAGAAGTCTGTACACTCAACACAAGTTGGCCTGATGGGACAGGTCTATTGTCATACACACCTTGCGCTGATGCTAGACATACGTAACATTCTAGCATTATCATCCATTTACAGACCAGGTTACGGATGAAGTGTGGCATGGTGTAGGCAGAGACAAAGATCAAGCTGGGGGCAACAGCAGGACTGAGGCTTTTGCCAGATGGCAAAGCAGATGCTATCTTGGCGGCTGTCAGAAATTATTTCAGGAAAAGCCCCTTTGACTTGGATGCAGAGACAGGCGTCACCATCCTTGACGGTATGCACAACTCCTTACATTTCTGCCTGTAAGTGCAGGGCATTTATGCTGTTAGCTACAGCTTGTGCAATTATGCTTTGCCATGGCAAGTTCAACATGTCATTACACCAGTCAGGTTGACCAAATTTTGCAAAGCTGTATACAAAATGCAACCTCGATGGACTGCATGAAAATGGTTCAGAAATCCACAAACATCAGCTTCAAACCCTAAGTCTAGACGCCCTCTTGCCGCAAAAGCAAAGCTACGACTTGACTTCCCACTCAAAACTGAATGATCTGTAGGTTCTGATGAGGGTGCCTTTGCCTGGCTGACCCTAAACTACCTGTTAGGCTTTCTGGGTAAAGATGGGGGTGACACCATGGCTGCCATTGATCTGGGTGGCGGTTCTGTGCAAGAGGCCTTTGCCCTGACAGAGGCTCAAGCCAAAGCAGCGCCTGACCCTCTGTATGTCACCAAGCTGAAAGGCGGTGGCAAACAGTACAGTGTGTATGTGCACAGGTCAGTCCTTCATTTGCTGTACACCATCATTTTGCAACAGCAGCAGCAGACAGCACAACAAGTTGGGTAGCGGCAGGTCGTACAGTATGTTTGTGGTCAGTCTGGAGTCTGATTTGACTATGGTCAGCGTGATGTCAAAGAACAACAGGGCAGTCAAGGGTCCTATTGCCCTGACATGTGTCCAAGCCAGCGCAGCCCCTGACCCTCTGTATGTGACCAGGCTGAAAGGCGGTGGCAAACAGTACAGTGTGTATGTGCACAGGTCAGTCCTGTATTTGCTGTACGTCATCAATGTCAACAGCAGCAGCAGACAGCGCAATAAATTGGGTATTGGTGGTTGGTACAGTATGGATGTGCACAAATCAGTCTTGAGTCTGATTGACTATGATCAGCATGATGTCAAAGAGACAACAGGGCAGTCAGGGATACCATTGCCTTGACAGATGCGACAAAGCAGCCCCTGGCCCTCTGTATGTTACCAAGTTGAAAGATGCGGGGAGACAGTGTGATGACACTAGGTTGCCTAAGGTCATGTTGTTTGGTCAAGTCAAGGGATCAAATCCTCCAGGTCGCCCAAGGAAGATCTGGACTGACATTGTTTCGTCTGACTTTCAACAGTTGAACAAGGGCATTGAACGTCAGGCGTCCATATCGCGACGCTCAAGACAAGCCTGCCTGGCGAGATAGGGCTTGTGCCACACGTACCTAGCAGTATATGCTGGAACATGTAATTATTATTATTGTTATTAGTGTAACGTGTATGTGCACAGGTCAGTCCCAAGTCAGATCAGGTCCAAAGTCAAGGGTAACAGCAGCAAGCAGCATCTGATATATGCAAGCTGATAATTGGAGCAGTCAGTGCTCAGCACCATATGCAACCGAGCAAAACTTGATAGAGCGCTGTAACATTCACAAACTCAGCCACTGCTTCTCAGACGTCTGACATCAAGTAATATACTGACTTGGCGAGACAGGTTTTGAGAGCCGCCAACCTAGCATTTCTGCCGGTAACAAAAAATTTAATACTGGAATCACAATGGCTGCATCACGCCGGGTCATGTCACCCAGTATGCACGCAGATGTCCAAACGGGAGTCAATTTGAGCAAAGAACTCGAATCATCATTGCCACTGTGGCCCCCGTTATACTGTGTTGACAGTACTTGGTCTTGGTCACAAAGTCAGATTTAGATTCTTACAAGGAATTGCCCTACCATCAATACATCCAATGATGTGTTGCAGTTATCTGGGATATGGGCTGATGGCAGGGCGAGCAGCTGTGCTGGCCTGGGAGGAAGCTAGAGGGGCCAACCCCTGCATTCCCACTGACCACTCCGTGAGCCCTGTCATCTGAACAAGTTGCTTTTACCCAGGCATGCATGCCATGCTGGTCTATAGCTTGCTTGAAACAAGGAACCTCACTGCAATAAGTATCAGGAGCCTGCTTGCAAGTAGGCCGTTGCCTCTGCCTTGACCTGCTGTCCCCGCAAAGCATGACTGATCACGCATCACACAACGCACTTGTCAAAAGCGCTCATACAGGGTTGGTACGGCCAGATTCACATTGTCAAGGCGTCTTCTGACATTTCACAGCACAAATGATCAAGCATGAGACGATGCATCTTCCAAATCCCTGCTCATGCAGGGAGTGTTTGAGTATGGAGGCCAGAAGTACGATCTGATACCGCACCCAGAAGGCGCTTCAGCAGCCACATGTGCCCGCCTTGTTAAGCTGGTGCTCAAACAGAATGAGCCCTGTGGCGCTGAACAGGTGCATTTCTGACTGGTATTTTGCTCAAGTGATCTAGCTTCCTGCATATAGTAGGGGTTTTGTAACATTCCATTGGTCCCCATGAGTCATGAACACAATGTATGCATGTACACAGGTTATGTGGTGGCTGTCACTGCAGTCTGGTTTTGCAAGAGCAGCCTTGTGAAACTGCTTGGCTGCATTCCTCGATCTGAGTCTCAACTGCACATCTCAAACTGTTTGCCTGTAACTTGTTGTGTGAGTGTAAACTTGCATGACTGCAGAGTTGTATGGCTGCAGACTCACGGCAGCTTTGCTGGGTCTTGGGATGGGATGCACGTCCTCAAGGCCTTCTACAGATCCTCTGTACTGCTGCATCTCGTTACCTTTTTGGCTCATGTCTTGTATTGGTCCCATATTGATGAGACGTAATTGTTCTGTGTGTCTTTAGACTGAGTGCAGCTTTGCTGGGGCGTGGGGTGGGGGTCACGCCCCTAAGGCCTTCTATGTCTCCTCCTACTTCTGGGACCGTGCTGTAGAAGCAGGTAGATATTGCAACTGTTAGGACTGTCTTTTGCATTGAAAGCTCTTCTTCTATATTTGTCGCGCTGTCTGAGCAGTCAAGATCTGCTCCTGACAACACTGTCCTGCTTATGTCTGTGCTCAATGCGCCTGATATGTGTCACCGCCCTGTCTTAGGGGGCAAGATCTGCACCTGACACTATAACTGATAGCTGATGCACTGACTGCTTGTGATTTGTTGTTGTTGTACGAGTGTGAGCAGGCAAATTTTGAACCTGATAGCTGACACACTAAGTGCTGCTGGTGTCATGACAGTCCAGCAAATTGTACCTCACAGCGACTAGCGGTCGCCCTTACACAGAGGACTGGGCACACTGCTTTGCGCTTTAATTTATCCTAACAGCGCTGAGGTTGCATTGACATCTTGTGCATGCAATTTTTTAATTAAAAAAACTCTCTCGGATGTGTGCATTTGTGCTGAGATCATCAACGAACATAATGCCTTGACATTACCGTGTCTGCATGCAAGTGTAGTCAAAAGCTTTTGTGCTGATGCAGAGATTATCAAGGATCACAATGCCCTGACCTACACTCTGAAACCAGAGGACTTGCAGGAAGCCGCTGAGAGTGCCTGCAAGCTCAGGGCCTCTGACATCAACACAATTTTCCCTGATGTAAGTCCTCACTGGCTTTTGGCTGCAAAAGTGCTGTGCTTGTCATATCATAACAATGACACATGTTACCACATGCGCCGGGGGCACGCCGCAAAACAAGCGGTACTTATTGGCTGAGCGATGCTTTCTCATCATACTATGCCCTTTGTGAGTTTGTGAAGGCTGTGGGTATCGTCACAGTCTTGTCCCAGCCATGTGAGCATCTGCTCTTGTCTGCAACCTGGTGATCTTCCATGGCCAGCGCTTAGTTGTCACCTGTGGCCTAGCCAGCCTACGCGTTGAAGTGCCCTTGCTTGACATCTTTGCTGCAGATACATCTGTTTCCAATCTGGTACTCTTTGCTCGTGTCTATGCATCTAGCAGCGGCTGACATTCAGGACTCAAGGACTGATCACCTTTTTTTTGCACAGGTGGACGAGAAGCAAGCGCCATTCATGTGCCTTGATCTGTCTTTCTGCCATAGCCTGATCACACAGGGTTTCAGGATTGCCTCAGACTCAAAGATCACTCTAGTAAAACGGATACAGTATAAGAACGAGGAAATAGAGGCTGCATGGCCGCTTGGGGCGGCCATCAATATGCTGAACAATTAGTTCAGAAGTCAAATGATCGCACAGAAATGCCGTCAGCAAATGATGTCTAGCAGAGTGCATGAGTCAATGTATGTTTAGCTTGAGAGTCATGGCTGTGTATGCTTTAATGACTTAGTCACTGCAGATGACTCACCGCAGAGTGTTGTACTGACAAGGTCCGAAGGCAACTACGCAATTCAATAAACATTCCAGTGGCCTGAGAGCAATTGACTTTGGCAAAGCGATGATGTCAGAGTTTGTGCTGGGCGCATGAACGACGTGCTTGTGATGGTACTGGACATGTCAAAACGCCTCATGTCAACGAATGTTGGTGGTAACCTTGGCAAAATCCCCGGCAACAGAGCGCAGACCAGCAAAATTGCCAACCGGTCTGCCTATGGCTAGTGAGCAACGTCAGCAAATCTAGATAACATGGGCATATAGATACCAATGGCAACAGTCACTGGTTTGCAAACTCTTCTCGTTTGCAATATGTTAATAGCTCTTGGTGCCTCTGCTTGCCATGAAGGCCTTCCAAGTTGGACAAGGTTCATCACTGCTTGGCCTTGGCTTCTTTTGGCAACTTGGTCTCAAGCGACCTACAGACAAGAGTAAGTTTTTGACAAACGCAGCAAACTAGTTCACAAATGCCCACTGTCATTGCAGCAGTCTTGATTGCCCCAGGACTGTTTCTTTAGGGATCACGGACACCGCTATTGTTGATACCTGCAAATCAGGGTGCCATAACAGTGTCCGAACAACAGGATGTTACCCTGCGAATGAAGGACAGCAAGCGTCTACTTCGGTAATTGAAGATCATGCGTATATTTGTTGTATGCCTGATGTGAAGGCATGCTGTAGATGGTGGCCTCATTTCAACAGCAAGATTGATGTCTGATCTGACGGGAGGCTACTTTGTGCCAGCAACTTATTTGTGCTGGTTGATAGCCAAACACAACCAGCCATAATGGCTGCCTCGTGTTGCATTACAATGTCATGTAAGCACACCCAGGTTGATACATGAGCAAATCTGCAGACCACAAGTGTTAGGTGCGGACGTCAATGTCAGCACATAACGCTATCCACCACCCAGACAGGTATCCAGCAGATAATCTCAAGTTTAGTCAAAACAATAGCAAAGGCACATATTCGCCTGCAAGCAGCCTGCGAGACATCCATTTGGCCACACAAACCTAGTGCCTGTGCTACAATGCGTCACGCATTATTCTTGTTGTGTACTCGCATCACAGCACGTCATGGCAATAGGCTGGCAGCAAAAGTCTTTTGATCACTGGGATGAATGCCTGGCTCTCCAGTCATTGATCCACTTGCGCGCCTACTGTTGCTTCAACCCAATGCTGTTGGTGTGAAAGAACATGCAAAAAGGCAACCAGCAAATAGCCATGCCATGACCACAGACATCAGCAAAAACCCATGACTGCAAATATTACCTGGCTCTCCAGTCATTGATCCACTTGCGCGCCTGCTGTTGCCTCAACTCAAGAGTGTCTGCTGACCCCCCTGCTGCTGAGGTGGGGTTGGCCCTGGCTTGGCTTCCGCTGCTCTTCTTCTCTGAGCTGGGCTTCTGAGGTGCTGACTGGGGTTTGGCGGGAGCAGACTGTAGAGCACAAAGATCATATTTAGATTCTTGCTTCATAACACAATCACTGCATGGGTGTACAAAACTGCAAGGGAAAGTTGGGCAAAAGGGGTTCAATCAATGAAGTTGGCGTTGGTCTGGCTCCCGCCGCTCTTCTTCTCTGAGCTGGCCTCCTGAGGTGCTGACTGGAGACTTGGGAGGAGCAGACTATGCAGTGCAAACAGCTCATTTGCATTTTTCATTTACAGGCACTGCCTAACTCAACTGCACAGGCAGGCTTGTGGCAACAAAGAAACCGCATCTGGGCTCTTGTCCGCGCACTATCTGATCAATATAACAAAAGCAAAATGGGCGGGGGGACTCAAACACTGCAGCATGTAAGGTTCTGACGTCCAAATGCAGCTTGTCATTGTGAGGTCGACACAATTAGGAGTTGACCAACGCATGCTGGCACATCTGCCTCTGAGTAAGGACACCTCTGTGGGTAATCAATGCAGCCATTATGAGGAGAAATTTTCGTACCTGCCGTTGCTTGCCATTGCCGTTTGACCAGGGCAGGGGCAGGCCACTGAATACCTTGCCCAACAGCCCTCCCTGCTGAGTAATGTCCTCAGCAGTGGAAGCTGCCTTGGCAGTTGTCTGCTTCACCTGCTTTGAAGGCCCTGATGACTGCTTGGCAGACGCTGCAACCAACAGACATCTTGTCAAATACAATGCAATATCATCAATAGTGATGATAATTCTATGATCAAGTACACATTCTAGTTAGGTGTTGAGTGTGTGCAGCACCAGTCCTGTTTGCCAGGCTGGCTTCTCTTGGCGTTACGAGTGGGTATGTCTCATGCTCAATTGTTGAAAGTCAGACAAGACGATGTCATCTGATTTAACAATATCACAGCTGCCTACAAGTGACGAGTGCCACCGGCTGTCCGGCTAGCAATCACTTTGACAAGCTCACACGATGTCTGAAACGGTAAGCACGCAAGATTGTACGCTTCTCGTTTCAAGCGTAGCTTGAGCTTGTCAAAGGCGTTGCCAAACAGGATGCCATTAAGTGCCCTTCCAAATGTGCTCCCAAAGTTCTGCAAAATTGGACGAGCTGATTGATGAAAAGGTGTGGAGCGGCTTGGCGTTGACAGCTGCTTCTGAGCTGACACAGTCTGATGTTTGAAATGCTAATGACCTTGCAGCACATGTGCTAAGTGTGTGTGGCTTGAGTCTTTTCTCAACAGGCTGGCTTGTTCTGAGCATCACAACAAGAGCAATTGATATTCGAAAAACACAGATGCTGCCAGATGCTCCAACCAGGTGGGGTGTTCACTGCATATTGAAAGCCTGAGGCAGATTGTGTCCAAGAGCCACGGCAAGATGCAAGGTGTCTCAGCAGGCGTGGCATAACAGCAGGGGTGTAACAAAAACAGCTGAGACAGCAAACAGCACAGACCTTGTGTTTTGCCGTCTCTCCAGTTGGAGATCCACTGCCGAGCCTCCTTGGCTCCTGCTGCTGCCTGTGAACACAAACAGAACAGAAAGTTTGAAGGCGCACTCAGAAACAGTCCAGTAAAACACAACAAACTCTGAAAGCCAAAACCATTCACCCACTTTTTTGGCCGCTTGTCCACCCTCTTGGGGTTCACCGCCATCTCTCCACTTTGAAATCCACTGTCGAGCTTCCTTGGCTCCTGCTGCTGCCTGCAAACACAAAGCAAGCAAGAATCTGAGCAACGCAACTCAATAAAATTTGCACAGCCACACAGAAGTGGTTTTGAGTCTTTTGTAAGGAGCCAAGACATGAACTGTGCAAGACAAATGTACAGAAAACAAGCACCTTTGATTCACACAACAAAGGCTGCAGTGAGTCCGGCTTCAGTCAGACAACATATTGAACAGGGCATATTGATGACGCACCAGGGTGTTTGCATCTGCAGCAGGGCATTTTGATCATGCGCCAGGGCATTTTGACCATGCACCACATGATGTGCTGGTGCTCCTTTCAGCCTTTTGATGTGATGATGTGCCGGCGCTTCTTACGCCTCATTGTGTAATCATGTGCTGCAACTTCAGCAGAATATGCCTAATCATGTGATGATGTGCTGTAGCTTCGGCAGATTATGCCCAAATTTGCGATGATGTGCTGTAATTTCAGCAACTTATGCCTAACCATGCAATGATGTCTTGTAACTTCAACAGAACATACCCGCTCAGCTTGTTTTTTCGCCTCAGGATCTGAAGTTGCAGCCTTTGTTTCAGTCTTCTTTGGCTCAGCCTTGGGAGCTTCCTTGGGAGCTGCCTTAGGGGCTGCTTTGGGAGCTGCCTTAGCTTCCGGCTGCTTCTTGGGCTCTGCCTTGGCTTCTGGCTGCTTCTTGGGCTCTGCTTTGGGAGCTTCTTTCTTCTTCCTGTCAGCTGCAGCCTGTACATGCCAGCCACATTCATGATGACGGCATGAAGGCTTACGTTCCAACTGCTTGAATGCTTACGTCCAAAAATTTTGGTGTGATCAGTGTTTTTGGAATCACATGTCACATGCTGTTAGCCTTAGATTGGAAATGACCTTTCTTGCTGTCTGCTGCAGCCTGTACATGCGAGCTGTACTCAATCATTATGGCATGTATGCATGCTAGGGACATTTCCAAGAACTATGCTAGACAGAGCGGTTACAATACACCTTCTGTGCGATGCCACCACGTCCAGTCACCATGATCGTGATTCGTCTTTCACTGGCACGCTGTCAAGGTGCATGGCAGCAAGCGTTGGGGACAACTTCAGCCCTGACATGATAATGCATCATATTTCAGGAAGTAGGGTTTCAGACCCCCCAGAAAAATTTACCATATTTTTGGTCAAGAGAATTGATTAGGGTGTAGGGTTCAGGTTTTGAATGTTTTTTGCGCTTTCTATGGTGGGAGTCGAAACCCGATGAAACACAATGCAGGGGCAACTTGAGATGCGTCAACATACAGATTTGCTGACCTTTGCCTCTGCATCCTTCTTCGCCTTCTGCTCCTGCTTCTTCTTCTCTTCCTCAGCCTGCCTCTTCTCTTGAGCCTGACGCTGTGCCTACAGTTCAAAGCTTGAGATTCAAACTGCACACTGACTAATGGTACTTGTGATCAATGACTGTTTGATGAGTATACAATTACATTGGGAGTAACTCAGTTAACGCATCAAGAAGTCAGACTACAAGACAGCAGTTGTGTGAGCTGTGCGACCCAATATCTTCTGCTGAGCAACAATCTTTGCGTTAAAGTGATACAGACACAGGAGTACCGATATACAAGATGCTAGTTGCGCCAGCTGTGAGGCACACTGCCTTTTGCTGGGCAACAAGCTCTACATTCCTCTTGGTACACATTCCATGTACAAGACAGCTGGTTTGGCAGCGCAGGGTACGAAGGGCATACACATCCTTGAACAGGTTTGTGCAAGACTGCACTGATGTCAGCAAGAGGCCTGCTGCTTATTGCTGGGCAACAAGCTCTGCGTCAGAATATGTGTGCTTTGGTTATAATGCATTTGTACAGGACCACCTATGTTAGCTAGAGGAAAGCTACCTTTTGCTGGGCAACAAGCTCTACATAAAAATCTATTGGCTTGGCCTACAGTAGACGTGCACAAGACAGCAGGCATGTGGACTGTGAGGCGGGCTCGATTCTGCTGATCAGGATACCATGCTTATGTACAGGGCATCACACTTTCGTTGCAAATCAGACGTACAAGGTGCAGGCGTCTCAGCGGTAAGATATGCTACCTTTTGCTGGGTAACAAGCTCTGCGTGAGGATATGTCAGCTTTGGATACAGCCAGTCTGTACAGCACTGCATTCATAACAGCTTTGAGGCACATTACCTTTTGCTGGGCAACAAGCTCCGCATTCCTCTTGGCACGCTCTGACCGCTCTGACTTGGCTTGAGCATCTCTCTGCTCCATTGCGTCCTTTCTCTGCTTATCTATATCCTCTGCAGCCTGCCAGTTCAGCAGCAACTCAGATGGAACTCAGCTCAAACCAAACAGGGAAGAAAAAGTTGTCTGTCCTCTGCAGCCTGCCACTTCAGGTCAAAGTCAACTTGACAAAAGAACAATCCAAAGACTCTCCTTGTTTTTCTATGTCTTCTGCTGACGACCAGTCCAGCAGCATGACATTCACTTACAAACCTTCAGCAAACCAAATGAAAACTGCAGGCAAGAACACGCTAGGAAAGGGGCGCAGGGCTTGAGGGTGTGATCAGGCTTTTCTGAGGAAGCAACACAAGGTAAGAACTTTGAGCAAGCAGGGTCTAGGGAAGGGATTGAGAGGTATAGCGAAGGGATGTTGGGGATGGAACCTCAAAATCTGCAGCTGTCGCTGTTGCATGTTGGGGATGGGAAAAGGTTGCATACAATTGTTGTGGGGATCAGAAGGCCTGAAATTCAAGAAAGGGCTTCAGGCAAGCAGGCCCTGGGGAAGGAGAAGAAAAGATGAGACTTGGCAAAGGGGGGTGGTGGGTGTCAGGATTATGCACAAGTGCTGCTTTCATGTTTTGCATGAGCAGCTGAGTGCATAAAAGCATACACTCTTACCTCAAAGAAGCCCTTCTTTGTGGAGTCAAAGGCATCTCTGAACTCGTTTGTGAGTGTCTCTGAGTCTGTGCTCAAGAAACCAACATTCTTGGCAGCCTGGCCCTGGATGCCCTGTGAAGCTGCCTCAGTAGCTGCTTGAGTAGCTGCCTGCTTTGCCTGCTGAGCTCTCTGGCCACCAGCCTGCAGCATCAAACATCCATGTCCATCACATAAGCATGAGTGACCAGTCTGAGCTCTTTGGCCACCAGGAACTGACTCATCTCTTTCAGTGCAGCAAAGCATGTAAGCAACCACCAGGCAAAGCAGCGGCAAAGAGGCACACCAGGCAACACAGACATAAAGCAGAGCACACCACAAAGTAAGTGTGGGTAGGAACAAGAAGACCTGCATCCTGAGGAGAGCAATGCAAGGAAGCGTAAGGCAGATTGCAGGGCAGGGCACCCGGCAGGGCATAGGGCAGGGCATAGGGCAGGGCAAGCACAGGGCAGGGCAGGCAAGGAAGATGAAATGCTGCACTCTGAGCAGGGCACGACAGGGCAGGACACAGTGCAGGGAGTACAGCGAAGGACACAGGGCAGGACAGGCACAGGGCAGGGCAGGGAAGGAAGATGAAGTGCTGCCATCCGAGGAGGACAAGACAGGGCAGGGCACAGGGTAGGGCGTACAGGGCAGGGCAGACACAGTGCAAGCAAGGCAGGTTAGGGTAGTTCTCTCTTGCTGGCTCAGGAGTAGTCATGACAAGTGAGATAGCTGCATGTTACTGACTCAGGTGATGACCCTGACCAGAAGAAGACTGACCTGTAGCTTAGTGGTGCCTTGGCTGGGGCGGGCCTGGGGCTGTGGCGTTCTGCCCTCTTGACCATCTTGAGGGTGGGCTGTCAGTAGGTCCAGGTATGACAGGGCTTCTGCCTCTTCTTCTGCCACCACCTCTAGCACCTGGAACGACAGCCAAAACTAGCTTTCAAGATTGCCGGGCTCAGGAAGTGATGAGGGTAGCTGAATGAGCTGTTTGCTGGGTATGCTCTGAAAGTGACAACAATGTTTGTGAGGTAGCTCTTGGCAGCCTTGCAGCGGAACGACACAAGCAGCTGAATGGGTAGCTAAAAAAGGTCGTCAGACTTAAGACAATGTCAGTACTGCACTGCACATGAGAGATGCAGTGGCACTGTGTGTGTCTTGCAGTTCCCAAGAGAGCAGGCGGCATTGGTCAAAATGATGCAAGCCAGTAAAGCTGACCTGGCTGTGCTTGCACTACTGAGGGTACTGAAGAGGTTGCTTGGGTGCCAATGAACATGCAACGCTGCAAAATTTCTGCAAACCATCTCCTTCAGCTCAGAAGCTGCTGACCTTACTCTCTGCTACATCAGGGGAGGTAACAGCAGTGGCAATGAGCTCAGCCACTTGTAGCTTGGACACTTGGCCACCAAACAGCTTGTCTCAGGTAGCTAGCCTGACATGTATGTGGAGTCAAATAGTTATATGCCATTGCAGCTGCTTACATGCTGCAAAGGTCGTGCTGATGTAGCCATCTCAGGCCCGCAATGCAATTTTTCATGTCGGAGGCGCTCACCTTGTTTTCTGCTACATCAGGGTAGGTGACAGCAGTGGCAATGAGCTCAGCCACTTGTAGTCTTGACACTTGGCCGCCAAACAGTTTGTCCCTTGTAGCTAGCCTGACGTTGTGGGTTCTCTTGTAGCTGTCTGTTGGTCTCTCCATACCTCCTGGCCTCACAATCACATATGGGATCCCGCTGTTCTGGAGCGCTTTCTCTGCCTGCTTCTTGAACACCAGAATTCCAAAGAATAGGTTCAACAGACCTGCAATGCAATCAGTGTGGTCATTGCTTTGCTGTGTTTCCTAGTTGAGTTACAGAGCAGATGCACACTCACGTCAGCCAGATCTTAGCCGTGCTGAGGAAAGCCCTTGGTAATACGCATGACATTTTTGACTCAGTAACTTGGTCATTTAGTCATCAGTGCAATGATCAGCTCACAAAGCAGCATATGTCCTACTTTGGTCTGCAGCCCCTGCTGCACAAATAGCCTACTGTGAGCTTCAGGTCGGGCATGGAGCTTGATAGGATAGATACATTCTTGTACGAGGTGTTGCACACCACTCACTTGCTGGGAAGCCCACTTTGCCAGTGCCCAAGGAGGACACCATGATATACTGCTGAACGTTCAGGTCCTTGGCCACATTCACCAGCTTGGTTGCAGCGTCACCATCTATCCTCTTGGGCGCTCCAAAATCAAACAGCTTAGTTTCTGCAGCGCCAATGGCTTGCACTACCTGTGAAGAAGAATCAGCACTACTTGATTGCAACATTGAGTGTGTCACTAGGGAAGTTGGCTTATGTGATCATGAGTAATGGATGAACTTGATTTGCAGGTGCCAAATGGCAGTAGCACCCACACAACACTGTGCTCTGAAACCCTTTGAGAGGCTTGCTGTAAGCTGGAAATGTCTCTTGCATTCTGTCAAGGATTGCAGGCTGATTTGCAGCTGTCCCTGCTGCAAACATGCCCATGTGATGGGCTGACAGTCAAAGGCTGCACAGACAGCCTATCGACCCTGTCAAAGACTTTTGACGTCTTTACACAAATGACAGGCTGTCTGCGCAGCTTTTCAACCGGTGGCATGGACGTGTTCACAGCAGCATACTCTTTGCTGTCTCTAAATATGCAACATGCGGCGTGGCCTGTGTTGTGGCATGTGCACATTGACGTTTTTAATGCATAAACCAGGCTGCCTGATGAGTTCATGGATGCAACAACACAAGCCATGTCTCAGGTTGCATGGACAGAAACAGACAAAGAGAAAGCTCTCGTCATGCCACAGGCATACACAGGCATGCATGTATGCACACAGATATGTCTACACATATGCAAATGCATTCACGCACACATGCACAGCAAGCAGGTAGCATGGCTTCAAGCTCACTCTGCCATTGTACTGACACTGTTTATCGGCAATCAAGTAGCATCACGGCGGGGATTCAAGCCATCAGGAAACTCGCATGCATTGGTCCCACAACACGCATGCTAGACAGGCTCAGCAGGTCCAGCTAGGTGTACATCAGGAAGTAGGAGACCTGCTACTTACCCTGCCAGCGTTTCCCAAAGCCGGTGCGATGCTGTCTTCATCTTCAAGGTCAACAGGAACCACAGTCAAGCGGCGTGCAGCGTCAGGTGACAGAATTCCAAAGTCTGTGGCCGCTTTGACCAGATTCCTGCCCTCCTCAGGGTCCCTTGCACCAGCCCTGACTTTCAGCTTCTTGTTACGCAATAGCTCCAGAACCACACGGCACCCTAGCCTGCCTGTTGCTCCTGCCACAAACACCTGCATTGCCATGCACGAGCGAGTTGCATGACATTCTCCTTGACATGGCGGCAAGCTTGGTCCAATTGGGCGCAAGCTCCTGTGCAAAAGTGTTGCTGATGTGCAGTATTTCCCAGACCACCCATCACCCTAGCCTGCCTGTTGCTCTTGCCCCAAACACCTGTAGTACATCGCACCATCACTACAGCAAATTTTGCCGTAACTAGGCTGTTTACCATGTAGGCTCTCTGAATGCTTTGAAGATAGCAGACTGGCAACCAAATGACAGTTGGCTGGTGCTATAAGCACCAACAATGCAATGCAAGTACCATAGCCCAGAACACTTACGCACAAGCTGATGATGGACACATCACTGCTTGGGCAGCAATCAGCATCATTTGCAAAGGCGGCATGCTCCTGGCTGACTCTGATGCTGACGTCTGAAGGCGACTCCATGGCACAGATGCACCGTCATCTTGTCAATAGGGCTGGCAACTGTGAAGCATGCTTTCTAGTTGGACAAATGTTTTGGCTGTCCCTGTCACAGACCAGCTGCATTGTAGAGGAAACTTCCATAGCATCAACATGTCAGTGACGGTCCATGCCTGCTTTCAGCGCTCACAGTCGGCAGCTCATACGCGGCCGATACAGCTTCAGATACAGACACTGCCATGGCAGCTATACCTATGAGTCAAAGACTCATAGCCGACTCAGAGTTGCATTGACCCTCGAGGCATGCCTCTGTGCTGTATCTGACCTGCTGTGTTGGATGTGTGGGTTTGCTGGAACTAGAAAGAGAGCGCTTACATATATGAAGCATGCACGATGCAAATACTTTCACCTTGTACAGGTAGTGTTGCATGCATCTGAGCTGACCAAGTGTTGCTGTTACAGAGACTCACTGTGTTGGGATCACTTCTCCGAATGCCTTTGCTACCAATGGCCAACGTGCCAATACGGATCCCGTCCTGCTTTTTGTCAGAAGCTTCCTGTTTTCTGGCAGGAGTGAATGGCTTCTTGGCAGGAGGAGCTTTGGGACTTTGCTTTGATGGCGCTGAGGGTTTTGACGAAATAGTTTTGGTGAAGCTGCTGAAGAGGCCTGCAATGTATGCATGAGCATGAGCATCGAAACCAGAAGCTGATGGTCTGACGCCAGTGTCAAGATGTCATGCGCGTAGAGCTGCATTCAGATGTTTCATGCACCTTTTGGGCCCTCGGCCGCTTCATTCTTGGCTTCCTCCTTGCGCTTGCGAGCTTGAACGATCTGTGCTGGCGCAAGCCTGCAGTTGCGTCATCGTCTCACATGCGTCTGGTGAAAGTGCATGACGCGTTATGATTTTACGCATTGAGGAGAATCATTCATAGTCGCGATTGATCACCGTCTGTGCTGCACGCGGCTTGGCCTCAAAGGCGTGACGTTTCCACGGAAAGCGCCTGCAGTCACTCGTCCTCCGCAAGGCTTCATAGACATAGCGAGAGACATTGTCGCGGCACCGGCACTCTGCAGGACGCGCCTGCTGCGGAGAGCACTTGCGCACGCGGAAACCACGCTTGGATAAGAGGTCGCGATAGCTCGTGCCAGCCCGATCCTCTTCTGCATAAATTCAAACTCTCACGTGTATCCAAAGCACGCCTCGCATGAGAGGCAGACAATGGGCCTGCCTCAGAGGCAGTGCCGCTTAGGACCAAGAGGCTTGCTGCCTGATGTGTCCGGCACACGCACCTCACTCCAAGGGCACCAAGGTTTGATGGACATCAAGGTGTGTATGCAGCTGCAACAGTGTTCTGTATGCCACGTGCACCAAGCAATACTGTTAGCACTGCTGCCGGTAATAGCTCAGCATATTTTGAATTAACTTCATGCATGTTGTTGAGATGCCTCAGCCGTGCCAAAAATTTGTACAGGAAGCATGCAAATCAGCAACGTGCACACGTACACGTGCAGTTTGAATTCGGCACAGAAGTCGAAGCTGCCGTCAGCGCCTGACTTGCATGATCTAAATGAAGGACACCATCATTTTGGTTGACTCAGCACAACAGAGGTGGAAAGTAGAACTGATTACCGCTATCAAAGCTTACAGGGTAAGCTGCTAGCTAGCTTTATAGCCTCTGTAAGTTGTGTATTGAGGTGCACCGCGTCAGTCAATTGTAAACCCTTATGCACCTACTGTATCAAATACAAAAAATCAAGTTCTAGTCAAGTATCAAGCTACCAGGTAGTAGCTAAGGTAGTCAATGCTACTGTCTGCTTAAGCTATGGTAGTCAATGCTACTGTCTGCTTAACATGTCACCTGTTACCTGACCTACTGAATCACTTGAACTCTAGCTGCTTTTTACGGACGTCTGTACCTGTGTTGATGTTGTACAAGCTTGCCATATGGTCTACACCAGATCCCGCAACTATAGCACACAATACGCAAGACTTGCTAGTGTCCCAACAAGTATACTACTGAACACTACAGCGTCTGTGTATATACTAGACAAGACAGAGCGGTATGGAGCTTCACCATTCAGCATGCTGATGAATTTGGGCCTTGCAAAGACGGCAGGCATTGCTTTGTGCAGTATTGAGTGTGAAGCTACATGAAGCTGCAACAGCAGCGCATGTGATCTGAGGTACATGACGTGTCTCCAGTCTCGGTCCTGCACGACAAAGACACCTTCTTTCACGTCGTTCAAGCCTTGATACATGGTGCTTCATGCATGTTTTGGCCGTTGCATACAGAAAAGAGACTGCTCAATCAGACAGCATCTGTTTGGCAATGTGTTGAGGTACATCTCAGCAAATGACCAAGTGGACAATTTCTGACCTGAGGTCTTGCTTGCAAATTCTGATTGGCCACAATCTCATTGATATTGACCATAGCTTCAACATCTGCCCATCGTGCCTTGTTGTAAGCTGGCAGGGCAGTGTCAAGACGCCCTTGATGCTGCTCCAGGGTTTGTGCAAAAACAGCTACATCCTCTAGGCCACAATTTAGGCCCTGGCCCAAGATGGGGGTCATGGTGTGCGCTGCGTCCCCCAAAAGCACAGTCTGCAATACAAACCACCATCAGCTTTCACCACTAAACAACAGCATACACCCTCAAGTGCTTATGCCTCATTGTAAGCTGGCAGCGCTGTTTCAAGGCATTGATGCTGCTCCAGGGTTTGTGCAAAGACATCCACATCTTCCAGGCCACAATCCAGGCCCTGGCCTAAGGTTGGGGTCATGGTGTGTGCTGCACCCCTCAAAAGCACAGTCTGCAACATCCATGATCATCAATAACACCCCTGGCCACCTCCACGCAGCATGTGATAAGCCTGTTGTTCCGGTGATGTGACTTTGAGTGACTCGCCTATGATTTCCATACCATAGCTCATTCTGACATACGTACTTAGGACCATGCAATTGTTGGATGCGATTTTGCTGGACACAGATTTGAGTAATGATCTGCACACTTGAGCTGATCATGACACAACCCGCATCAGGCAAGTGACTCAGCTGACTTCACATCAGGCAAGTGACTCAGCTGACTTCATGCAACTGGTTTGCATATTGAGTCATGCTTACGTTAGGCCCATGCAATTGGGACACATGGGTCCAGCTGGACAAAGGATGCCACTGGGGGTTTGATGTTGCCAATTCCAAGATGGCTTCTTTGCCTGGCTGTGGAAGGCTAGGCAGGCCGGATTCTAGCCTATCCTGTATCCATTTGGGGTCCCCTGCCCTGCATTGCATGTAAGAACTATCTGTGAAGTTATAAATGATTGTTAGCAAGTAACATCTTGCTTGATGCGGCCAGCACATTGAGATCGGGAGGTATTGTACTCAGCAGCATCTTCAGTTTGGGACTCTTCAGCTTGACTACAAGCTGTCAATGTCAAACTGTCATGCTGAGGTAAGCAGAATTGTACGCCCTTAAAGGTATTGATAAGTTGGTAAACAGCCTGCAAGCCACAATGAACAAGCAAGCATTGCATATAGTCATGTAAACAAACAGAGCAGGGCAGGGCAGGGCAGGGCAGGGCAGGGCAGGGCAGGGCAGGGCAGGGCAGAGCAGGGCAAGGCAAGGCAGGGCACTGCAGGGCAGGACACTGCATGATCAGCATTGCAGACTGAGTAGATGGTGACAACATATGCAGAATGGCAGACCTTTTGCCATGGCCATGTGTTGAGCCAGCTTGCTCAGACTGTGCACATGCACAGGGAGACTTTCACACGTACTGACAGCTCGTGCAAGCATCATGACAGACTGTATGAAAGCCTGCTTTAAAGATCACTCCATGCATGACATGCAATGACAGTGCGCGGGTACGTGCTTACGTGATCTTGTCTGCAAACTCTGCTGGTATGAAGAGGGCAATCCGTACATCCCCATCTCCTCGCCCGTTCCATGTCACAGCTCCTTCCTACGTCGAGGACAAGCAGGAGATTAGTGAAGAAAACAGCAAAGTGTTAAAGACATCTGCTGCTGAAGAGATCTGCAGACTGTCAAAGAAATGCCTCGCTAATCAGCTCATACATGCAAAACGCTGAAAGCATTCTCGTCGTGTTTTCCCAATTGTGCTGCGGCGCAGCTCCTTCCTAGATCAAAGACAAGCCGCAAATAATTGATGTAGTTCTTCTACAGATTGTTTTATACATGCAAACATTGCCATTGTCACCATGTGTCAACAGCCATTTTCGCATAGGACGTTCCTATGACACAAACACGAGCAGCAGCATGTCAAGGAAGATTTGCTGACCTGTCAGAACACACATGCAAATGTTGACAAGAGCATGCAGCTCATGTGGCAACTGAAGCACCAATTCCATGCAATCAAGCTGCTGTGCTGGCATTTATTGAAAGCTGCCCTGCAACTTGACTGTCACAAAAGACTTGGCAATCTGCAGCAAATTGATGTTGCTGTCATGCAATTACTTTGCGCAGGTAAAAGTACTCTCTCTCTTTCTCAAGTCTAGTTCTGCATGTCTCTCGTCATTTCTCACCTCAAATGCATAATTTGCAAATAAAACCATGGCCTGGCAGTTCCTCAGCAGGAACTGTGATACCTGTAAACACTGTAAACAAAGTTATTTTGGAGTAGCAAATGGCATTAGCATCATGAAGCTGTGGTGCGATTGTTTCCAGCACCTGCTTCTGTATGCCTGTGTCAATATTGCTCGATGTTGCTCACCTCAAACGCATGACCCTCAAGAAACAATGACCCAGCAGTCCCTCAGCAGGTACTGTGATGCCAGCAGCACTTTAAACAACGTCATGTTGGACAAACAAATGGCATCAACACAATGCTGCTGTGGTGCAATTGTTTTCAGCACTACTTCTGCATGCCTGTGTCAACAGTGCTCAGCGCTGCTCACCTCAAACGCATGGCCCTCAAAGAAAGCATGGCCTGGCAGTTCCTCAGCAGGTATCAGCAGATACTGTGACACCAGCAGCGCTGTGAATAGCGTCATGCTGGAGCAGCAAATGGCACCAGCGTAATGCTGCTGTGGAGTTTCTGTTTCCAGCACAACTTCTGCATGCTTGTGTCAACATTGCTCAACGCTGCTCACCTCAAATGCATGGCCCTCAAAGAAACAATGACCCGGCAGTTCCTCAGCAGGTACTTTGACACTGGCTGCACTGTAAACAACATCATGCCGGATACGCCGCACAAGGTTGGGCACCGCGTTTTGCAGCTGTGCACGCACCACACTGTTTGCACCATCTGCGCCTACCAACAGGTCATAGTCCACCTGCAGAAATGCATGTATTAAAGCTTCGCTCTCAGATATCTCAGAAATAGCTTTGGAACCTAGTCCTTGAGCTATTTTAACACAGGGGATTGAATATGCTTCTTTAGTAGTGTTGCATTTTATGTCTATGCATGCTGAAACCCAAAAACCAGTTACAGCATTGAAGCAATGACTGGAATGCACTGCAATATGATGGCAACAACGAAGCTTGTTGGCATGTGAATTGTTGGCATGACTGGTGCAGCAAGTTTGCAGAGTGCAGCTGTGATGCTGCTTGAACAGGATGCAAACACCATGCATAACTCACCAAATTGTCTGTGTTCTTTGACGTGGTGACAGTTTGCTTGTCCAAGTCCACGTTTGCTATGGGGACCCCAAAGTTGAAAGTGATTCTGTCTGGGTGCAAGCGCTGAGCTTCATCAATGAGCTGGCGAGCAATTTCATCTCTGAAGATGCGCAGCCTGGTAGCTGGATAACCCACAGCTTCTGTGAAGCTTCTGACCACTGCTCCTTTCTCATTGTAGAAGGCTTGACCTGCAGAGAATCGCCAATAAGTTCCAACAACAGGCATCGAATGCTTGTGTTCTGGCTTCATGTTGAGTTTGCTGTGTTTACAATGTAGCAAATCAAGATTCTTCAAGAGTGAGCCTCTGCAGCAACAAGAGCGCTATTGTAACAGCTTGCACAGCTGTTGCAAACAGCACAGTCGCAGGTAATGTTGACTGAGATCAGCGTGTGAACACGCAGCACACAAAAAGTGAGAGTGCGCTCTGCTCAAGGCTTGAGACCCACGTATTGAACCTCCGTGAGGGGCGATCAGGGGGTTGACTTCAACGTCGAAGAGCTTGAATGCCCGCAACGCTCTGGAATTCAGATTGAGCATGTAAGCTCGTGTGTCCGAAGCGCTTGGTCTGCTGCTGGGAAGAGGCCATCTGTCAAACACCTACAGGATACAGTGCAGAATCTTCACGCGTGTGATGCAGACGTCGTCTTGCACCTCGGCAGGCGCATCTGACACCCAAGCAAGCTGCTGTAGATCATGCAACATTACTGTGCAGGCACTGGACTTTGCCGCGTAACAATGCTTCACCTGGACCTGCCAACCTTGTTTCGCCAAAGCGATGGCGGTCAAAGTACCCACAGGGCCTGCACCTGCCACAACGGCCTGCTTGCTCAACGCCGAGTGGTTTGCCATGGTGCACATCTGATGCGCATACAGTTGCGCGCCTTGACGCAATCAAGATTGGCATACACAGTCAACAGATGCCGCTCGCGATTGCAGCTGCACCTTTGACTGCATGCAGGCATAGTTCTAGCACTGCATTATTACTGGATTAGGTAAAGCTTTGTCACAGCTGACTGATTGCAGCTCTCCTGTTGAGACCTGCACAAGAATGGGCTCGCAGGTGAGGCTATGAAGCCCGCGATCTGATAGTTCTGCACTTCTGCACGAAACATGCACTGCACGCCTCGATGACATGTCCCGACTTGAAGCATTAGCTTGCATTCAGCAGAACCAATCTCAGCTTTTCGTTTTGGCTCAGGCAATCGTGAGCGGTGCATACCACTGCATGCTAGTACGTTTACTAATATTCAAACTGTAGTCTGCCTCTGCTACCATGCAGAGCCCCTGCTGATCTGGTTTCGCTTAAGGCGCATTGCTGTGCAGTTTGTGCTGTTCTGGGCTTAAGGTCTACCATTGGCTGCTGTAATGTCAATGCTATGGGGTAGACAGTGTTTTGGTGGGGTTTGTTATACCTGGCTTCCGCAAATCTGATCCTCACAACAGCTGCTGACATATGGTCAAGTTTATCCTAGCCTACACGCTGGTAGCCATTGTTGGCATGTATGTTCACATCGTTTGCTGTTGAAAAGGGACTGGCAAGTACCTTACATTCAGATAAGCATGCCCTCATTGCTTAAAGGGTACCATGCTTAGCAGCAGGATTCATAAAGCAATGAGCCTGCATCAGACTGAAGTTCATTTCGACAGGCGTTCACAAATGCGAAACTTGACTGCTGTCTTGCACTTGCCAAAGCATGAAGATGCTGAAGTCAGGCTTGCAAGTGTGCCATCAAGGAGCGCTTTTGGTGAACGCGCAGCGTCCACAGGACACAGTGTTTGGTGAACACGCCTTGTTGGTGAATCTGTTGTGTTTATTTCACACGTCAGCCAACTTCCCTTGCAACTCCAGTCATGCGGTAGACACATGCTCAAAGGATGTCTGTTAGCTTGCATGCCACAGAATGCTGTCAATTTAAGCTGTTGTGATATTGCATACCTGGTACATCGTCACCTCAAGGCAGACAGATTGACAATGAAGCGCAATGAGGAGTGCTTATGTCCCATGCCATGAGTGCTGACCTGTGTTTGACATCCTCACTCTGCCTCGCCACAGCAAGGCTGTCAACACCAGCTGCTTGTTGTTGGTGCAGATCCCGAGTGCTGCCAAAGGCAATTCTAAAGGAGCAGATCCAGACTACCCCTGCTTCACATTGCTCTTGAAGTCCCACATGCACACCACAGCATGACAAGCGCAACCAAAATCAGATTGTGTGCACGTGCAAAGGCACAGAGCTTGGCATTGTTACGACTTGCAAGATGTGCACAAGTCCTCGAACACCATTCAGAGGCAGCATTACCTTATTGTGCATGCATTATCTGTCAACAGCACCATACAGGACAGCAACTGTGACCAAGCTAGACTACAGCTGCTGCTGCTACTGCTGCTGCTGCTGCTGCTGCTGCTGCTGCTATGCATTGCCTGGCCTGGCCCTGAAGGCAAGGGCTGGCCAAGCACAGCTCTGAACGCCTGCTACATCAGCTGTTAGATGTCTGGTACTGGAAATATGCGGGAGTGGCTTCCTTTTGGTCGTGTTGACAATACACTGGTGTGTTGTGATATTCTGTTCTCTCAGCCACCCAGTCAAGCTGCTGTGAGCATTGAGCTGGGTGTTTCCAGGAGACGGGACGAGGACCTGGACCAGCAGTGTCTCCCAAAAAGAGTATTGCAAGGGAAGAGGGTTGACGTGTTGAGCAAACACGGCAGATCTACCAGCAAGGCGTGTTCACCAAACACTGCGTCCTGTGGACGATGCGCGTTCACCAAAAGCGCTTCTTGAAGGTACACTGCATAACTGGAGTTGCAAGGGAAGGCTGACGTGTGAAGCAAACAAAACAGATTCACCAACAAGGCGTGTTCACCAAACACTGCGTCCTGTGGACGCTGCGCGTTCACCAAAAGCGCTCCTTGAAGGTACACTGCATAACTGGAGTTGCAAGAAAAGATGGCTGGCGTGTGAAGCAAACGAAACAGACTTATAAACAAGGCGTGTTCACCAAACACTGCGTCCTGTGGACCCTGCGCGTTCACCAAAAGCGCTCCTTGAAGGCACACTGCATAACTGGGAGGGAAGATGGGTGACGTGTTGACCAAACACAACTGAGGTACTAACAAGGCGTGTTCACCAAACACTGCATCACAGAAGACGCTGCGCATTCACCAAAGGCGCTCCTTGAAAGCTCACAGCGTTTGCTTGTGACTGTGCTGAAAGTGGGCTCTTGAAGGGGCAAACCCAGCCTGTCAATCTTCAGGGCACGACAAGGGCTGCTCGGTCAAGATTTAGTGGCAGCGCCCTTTTGCCCTAATCGAGCGCTGTGCACGTTCGTGACGTCGCTCACGCCGGAAGCTCGCAGACCGGGCCGGCAGCATGGCGTGGGCGGCCTTCGCGTGGTGACTGAGATTGTGCCAGTTGCTGGAAGGTAAGGCGGAGCCCAGAATGCGACACCGCATCCTGTAAACTAGCTGCACCGCCTGGCTTTAACTGCATGCCCTGCTGTCCGTCTCTTGTGACAGAAGCATAGTGCAGGCCAGCCTTGCCTTTGAGTATCGATCTCCCAGCGAGCATACGCACAAGTCCTGCTGTTGGTCTCCGATGAGTCTGTCTTTGTTGTGTTTGACGAGCTCGCTAGCAACGCAAGTCGTGCAGCAATTGCACCTTAGTGTATGGATCCGACATCTGCACATGCCTCACTTGAAGGCGCGACGACCCGCTGTCCCATTCTATCAGCGAAGCGCTAGTGATCGCTACTGCAAGCCAGCAACTTCTGACCATTTTGTCACGGCTTGCCAAGCACTTTCAGACACGCACAAGTGTGTTCTCCACACTTTCTTTCAGGACGTGGTCATGCCAACCTTTCAGCATGCCGTGGATTTATGCAAAAAACCTCACCTCAGTGCCATTCTTCACATGAGGTTGAGTAGCAGAAAATGTTGGGTTGAGCTGCACCACATTGCTGAATTCACCCTGGTGCACAGAAGTAGCTGCATGTCTCTCCCTGAAGCCTATTTGAATTTGAATCTTGTCATAGGCTGCCCCATGCCAGTCATGCATGTGAGCGCAAGAGCAATGTCCCGAGTGGGGTCGGCGCTGAAGTAACACCTTCAACTTGGTATCGGCCACAAAACAACCTCAATGCAGTAATGAGTTGATGACGATCTCATTGCCCAGGTATACAGTCAGTAGTCTAGAAACTCGAGTGTAGATAAGATTGATTGCTAGTGTACAGCCTCACGGCGTTACAATACCTGCTGCATCTGCTGACTTTTGATACTGCTTGTATTAACCTATGACTGATGCCAGTTGGTAAACGATCTCAGCAATGCTGCTGTTCGTGATGACTCAAACCACTTGTCATCAGGCAGCACTTTCACGACTGACCAATGGTGGCTTCATCCGGCACACAATGTCATCAGACTTGAAAGCCTTCCCTGCATCTCAAAAGACAGCGTGCACATCTTGAGCAGTTGACTAACTTGCACAGCTGTTGAAAAACGAGCTTACTCTGAGCATGATGCATATGTATTTGTACATGGAAGTGACAAGCATGATCATAAACCTGCCGTACATATGTTTGATCTGTACAGCAGGTCTATGAACAATGCTTGTCACAGCCATGTAGAGAAGCATATGCATCGTGCTCAGGGTAAGTGTACAACAATACACAGGCTTGGCAACAATCCTTACTGTCTGCAAGGACCCCACCTCCCTCTGTGCACAGTATACATGGCTTAAAATAGCACAGGATCAAAGTGGTTGGAGATGGTTGATTGCTCCAGTAACACTAGCTGGGCATGCTGAGCCTGCCTAGCATATGTGTAGACTGAAATGAATGAGCAAATGAGTTCTGTACCTGAGCTTGATCATGATGCTCTTGGCTGGCTTGTTATCAACTACCTTTGACTTATGTCCCTTGCCTGCAAGAACAGTACTGCCTCAGGGAACTGCAGAAAGCGCTGCTTTAAACGAACTGCGGCTTTGGAAAAATCTTGTGCTTGTGCAGCCATTGGAGACAGCAGCATTGATGTCAAATCCTCTGCCGCTCCTGCTCACAAAAGCTCCCATGATGGCGCTCAACATCAACGACTGTTCTGTGGTTGGTGTCAATTGCATATCACATTTGGCAGTGGCAATGTGTAGATGAGCACAGACAGTGGCGTTTAAAAATCATGAGCAGGAAGCTCAAGCCTGCAAGCGAGCAAGCAAGTAACGTATGAAGAGCCCGTTACGCAGCTGCAGGTGCACAAATATTGAGGCAATGCACAGCTTTCTGAGCATATACTGTATACAGTGGGGTCACCTGTTGTGTCCTCGACCAAAAGCACTTTGCCAGGGCTAAAGCGCTTAGTCACGCCATCAGTGGTGGTTACATCTATAGCGCCTGCAAGCCAGTGATCGTTCCTGTGAGTATTTTGCTTGTAGACGAACTGCAGTACACATGCGGAGGTACCTCAAGCCTCAGTGACCTCTCTTTGTGACGACTGCGTTGACTCCAAGAAGACAGCACTTATATTGAATTGTTCTTACATAGACAGACCACTGCAGTCGGAATGCAGTGATTGGATCCCACCTGCCTTGTCCTTACGTCGAGAATGTCTTTACGTCGAGAATGTCCTTACATCAACTATCCGTACAAAAAGAAGTGGCTGTATGAATTTGCTTGTAGATGAACTGCAGTACACAATGTGAAGATACTTGAAGGTACAAGCATGTTGGGCATATTGGAGCATCCAGTGATAATAAAGGTCGAAGCCTCGGTAAAATTGCGTGCTAACGCTTGCCGTTATTGATTGCGCATTGCTGTGGCTACGCAAACTGCTGTACGCACTTGTGCTGTGCCTTCATGTGTGGCGCCTGAGATGACTGACACATGTGCGTATAAACAAAGTTGAACAGATGTTGCTGATGTCTCTAAAACAACAGACAAGCCTAAGCCTTTTGAAGACTGCTGCCCACACTAGCAAGTGTTTTGATTGCATAGACGAACTGTATAGACCGGCAGTTTGCCACCCTGCTGGCAGACTGACAGTTGTCGTATTTGGAGCTTGTTGTGACAGCTGCCATCAGCAAGCAAAACAGTACTAAGGCTACGTGGTCGAGCGGAATGCAAACTGACCATCAATGATGATGACAAATTGGCGGCAAGGGGCTGTGTGCCAGTCCATGTCACATGAGCCCTCCACATCACAGAACAGCAGCTCATGTACAGCCATGCTCCTGGAAAGCACGCCAAACCAGCTCTGCTTGTCCAAGGAAATGTCCAGCTCTTCTGCACAGCCAGAGAAACACTTTCTGCAGTGCAAATGAATAAACATGAGCCCTGCACATCACAGAACAGCAGCTCATACACAGTCATGCTCCTGGAGAGCACACCAAACCAGCTCTGCTTGTCCAAGGAAGTGTCCATCTCTTCTGCACAGCCAGACACAGCTGAGCCAGTCAGCAGCAGTCATGACTCAAGCAGGGATTCTGCATGCAAGGATCTTTTGGACTCAGCCAGCAAGTGTTGTCATTGCCCATCCATATAACATGAGCCCTCCGCGTCATAGAACAACAACTCTAGCACAGCCATTCTCCTGGCAAGCACCAAACCAGCTCTGTTTTTCCACAGAGATGTCAAGCTCTTCTGAAAAGCCACAGAAACACTTTCTGCTGTGCGTGGTCAAGAGGTGATCTGGAATGCACAAGCTGTCTTGCGTTGACATGTTACGTCCTCACAGTGTGACTTGGTTTGCTGCCAGTTGTGGAACGGACTGCAAAGATTTGTGCTTGATCTCATTGCTATGTGCAGTGTGCATCACACAAGTCATGCAAGAAATGACAGCAGTACTGTGTCTCACGAGCATGACTGAATGTCGAGCAACAGTTCAACCAGGATATTGCATCACTTTGTCACAATCATTTGCAGTTATGCTGTGTGAGGGACCGTACCAAATTGTGACCCTCCATCTGCCGTTGCCAGAGCCCTTGTGACGTGCGTCACCTGGACGGCCATGCTGAGGTTCAAGCGTCCAGATGCTTCGAAACTACAGCCTCAATGCCTGCAAAAGACGTGTTGTGCTCAAGCTGCTGGTCGTTCCGCCTGACCTCGACGCTCGACTTATGATTAGCAAGAGCGGCTTACCAAAGGATCTGTTGCGCGAGCCCCTTCAGTTGGCTACAGCACGTCCCTGCGTTCGAGCTTGTGGGATGGAGATGCAACGCACAGCAATTGACAGCCCTGTCAAGGAGTCTCGAGCTTCAGCTTCGCAAGCAGCTCCAGCCCGATCGCGACGCAGGTGCACTCCGCACCAAATCGCCCATGAATGTATTTCACAGACATTTGGACGTGGCAGGCCTGAGGTTGCGATGCACATCGGTGCTGCTATATGTGCCCATTTGCTTAGGTAAGGTAATGTTCAGCGTGTTCTCAAGGTCAGGACAAGATGACAGTTGAGGCAGGAAAAGTGGTCTCGGAGCGGTTCCGAGAGGTTCTTTGCCAGATTTAGGCGAGGACAAACACTTGCAGGGCTTGCCAATCATCGGTGGACCGTGTCCACCAAGACACAGAAATGCTTGCGTTGATTGATGCTAGCTTGATTGGCCCTGTTCACCCTCCGTGGTTGCTGAACTTTATACAGCATGGCGTTCAGCAAACACTGCTTGCGCTTGGTATGGGCGCTATCACTCTGGGATGCCTCTTAGCTCTTGACTGGGTAGGCTTCGCGGCTTGGGTCAGGACGGCATGGATGCTTAGACGACTTCCAAGAGCGACCCACAACTATTTGTATGGCGGACTGTCGGAAATGCTGACTTCCAACCGCTTACGAGCGATGCAGAGGCTGAACGAAGTAGCCGTTGGCGGATCTGGGGCATTCTACTTCAACATAATATGGCGACAGGTGCGTGCACTTGCTTGCCTGAACGCGAGCGTTGGGCACGCTCGAGTACGCGCAACTCCAGAAGCAGACATGCCGCACACTTGCTCGAACATACGACGCGATTGGCACAATGGCTTGCAGACGGTCGTCATTTCTGATCCGCACTTGATCGATGATCTGCTGCACGACACCCGCCTGTACAAGCCTGCTGAGCCAGACTACATTAACTTTCGAAAGGTGGGCACGCCATCGCAGTGACCTCCATCCAGGCAGCATCTTCCAACCTTTGCTCACATAGTCTGTCACCACAAGTATAGACACACAACTACAACTCAAGCCAAGCCCTGCGCATGAGCGGTGCAAGGCAATTTCCTGTATTGTGCAGCACCTTGTTTTCCCTGCACAGCCTGATGCCATTAAGGTGTATACACAACCAGAGCACAAGTCACTCTCAGTCTTGCACAGCTCATGTGCCAGGCAGTCTCTTACATCTGGGCAGCACCTTCATGACATTCCTGCACAGTCTCATGCCCTGAAAGTGCTCGCACAACCCAAACCTCAAGCCAAGTCTTGCACATCAGCTGTGCAATGCCATGTCTAGCAATTGGGCTGCACCTTCACGTTGTCCCTGCACAGTCTAACACTACAAACCTGCAATCCATATTTCAAGCCAAGACTCAGGCTTTTTGTGCTAAACAAGGTTCAATCATTCATTGTAAACGTGGGCTAGGCAGGCTCAGCAGGCCCATGTAGGTATGTACAGAAGCTATCAACTGTCTCCGACCAGTTCCATCATGTGCTACGTTAAACCATGTATATTGGACATGGAGGGCGTTAAACAAGATGTTTCTTGTGATGCAGCTGATGGGACCAGATGATGTGGCGGATTTGGTGAGTGCGCAAAGTGATGCAGATGACTGGTTGTGGAAGACTGTGAGAAAAGGCATTGCGCCTGCATTTGCGGCACAAGCTCTCAGGTCAGCTTAACAACCTGTGACAGTGACTTGGTTTTGTGACGACTGCTTCAGGTACCAAGATGAATGCATTGAACTGACCATGTTCAAAGAGGCCGCTGCAGTCAGAATGCAATGAATGGTTGCCCTGCTCCTGCTTTTGCTGCACAAGCTCTCAGCTCAGCATAAGGACTGTGACAGTCACCTGTTTTTGTGACAACTGCTTTGGGTGCCAGAATAATGGCACTGAACTGAATCAGAGAGGCTGCTGCAGTCAGAATGCAGTAATTGCTTGCCTGCTCCTGCGTTTGCTGCACAACCTCTTAGCTCAGCATCAGCTCCTGCGACATTGACTTGTCTTGGTACTGCTGTGGGTACCAAAATAATCGCATTGAACTGACCTGAGTCAGAGAGGCTGCTGCAGAAAAGTAGTTGCCCTGCTCCTGCTTTTGCTGCACAAGTTTTCAGATCAGCATCAGCTCCTGTGACAGTGACTTGTCTTTGTGACTACTGCTTTGGGTGTCAAGATACTTGCATTGGATTGACCTTACTCAGAGGGGCCGCTGCAGTCAGAATGCAGTAATTAGTTGCCCTGCTCCTGCTTTTGCTGCACAAGTTTTCAGGTCAGCATCAGCTCCTGTGACAGTGACTTGTCTTGCTGACAAGTGCTTTGGGTGTCAAGATAATTGCATTGGACTGACCTTACTCAGAAGGACTGCTGCAATCAGAATGCAGTAATTGCTTGCCTGATCCTTCTTTTGCTGCACAAGCTCTCCGGTCAGTTTCAGCTCCTGTGACGGTCACATGTCTTTATAAGGACTGCTTTGAGTACCAAGATAATCGCATTGAAGTGTCTTTACTCAAAATGTAGTATTTAGTTTCCTGCCTCTGCAGTTGCTGCAAAAGCTCTCAGATCAGCATTAGCTCCTGTCAAAATGCATCTCGCATTGAACAACATCAGCATCTACATGTCTGTGACGGATTCAGCCTGAACTGTTGATGACAAAACATTTGGCTTGCGCCACGCGCAGATTGAAGACACATGCAGCACAGCTCGAAAGTTTGCCCAAACTACATGCAAATGACATGGGCAATGTCTGGCGTCAATGGTGAAGTGTAAAGCAATGCAATGCAATGTCATGTGATGTGCGAGGCTCCAGTCTGCATGCTTTTGCAGGGTGGGGTACCCCAAGCTAGCCAAGGTTGGTGATCAGTATGTCAATGTTTTGGCGATCAGAGGCTGTCATGAGCAACGGAAATGCGCATGGCGTATACATGCAACATCACACTTCATGTAATCACATCCAAATACATGGGCGATGTCTGAGCAAGGGTGCGTCTGTATGTTCCTGCAGGGTGGGGTACCCCAAGCTAGCCAAGGTTGGTGAGCAGTATGTCAATGTTTTGGCGATCAGAGGCTCTCATGAGCAACGAAAATGCGCATGGCGTATACATGCAACATCACACTTCATGCAATCACATCCAAATACATGGGCGATGT
Organism: Trebouxia sp. TZW2008; assembly: GCA_002118135.1. Lineage (NCBI taxonomy): Eukaryota > Viridiplantae > Chlorophyta > Trebouxiophyceae > Trebouxiales > Trebouxiaceae > Trebouxia > Trebouxia sp. TZW2008. The sequence goes on along the minus strand of BDIU01000256.1, from coordinate 105,784 downwards.
CTGAGCAAGGGTGCGTCTGTATGTTCCTGCAGGGTGGGGTACCCCAAGCTAGCCAAGGTGGGCGAGCAGTTTGTGGATGCTTTGGCAAACAGAGGCTCCTCAGATCCAGTGGACATGAGCATGGCCTGTATGTGTGAGACCATAGATGCCCTGGGACACATTGGCTTTGACAAGGCTTACCATAACGTGGACTCAGTCAAGCACAAAAAACCTGCAGAAATGCTGAATGTAGGTCTCCAACTTGTGTTTATCTCTTGTTCTTCTTCTTCGTCGTCTCCTTTTCTGTCTTCTTTTCCTGTTGATATGAGCATTGCCTGATTGTGTAAAACCATAGATGCCCTGGTTCACGTTGGCTCTGACAAGGCTTATCATAATGTGGACCCAGTCAAGCATGACAGAGGTGCAGAAATCCTGAAGTGTCCTGTGTTCACTTCTTGTTGTGGTCACAACAGGCTGCTCAAATGCTGGATGCAAACCTTTGAGCCATGTCTCAGTCTTCTTCCAATGCTAAGACTGCTGCAAATGCTCAGGCCTATCACAGTGTGGACGCAGTCAAGCAAGCATTCAGGCAACAATGTCATAAGCTTCATCAGTGTAGAGTCTCATCATGTCGACATTTGCAGATTTGTTTGACTGCTGACGTGTCTTTCCTTCCTGTGCTTACATTATGTATGTTGCCTGCAGGTGATCCGTACTGCAAACGCTGACATAGCAAACAGACTGCAGGGTCCCTTCTCCTCTTCTTCCTCCTCAGTTGTTTGTAGGTTGATATGACTCCACGTCTAGTTGGGTGTTGTCTGCAGGTGATCCGTACTACAAACGCTGACATAGCAAGCAGACTGCAGGACTCCTTCTCCTCTTCTTCCTCCTCAGTTGTTTGTAGGTTTGTGTGACTCCGCGTCTAGTTAGGTGTTGTCTGCAGGTGATCCGTACTGCAAACGCTGACATAGCAAACAGACTGCAGGGTCCCTTCTCCTCTTCTTCCTCCTCAGTTGTTTGTAGGTTGATATGACTCCGCGTCTAGTTGGGTGTTGTCTGCAGGTGATCCGTACTACAAACGTTGACATAGCAAGCAGACTGCAGGGTCCCTTCTCCTCTTCTTCCTCCTCAGTTGTTTGTAGGTTGATTTGACTCCGCGTCTAGTTGGGTGTTGTCTGCAGGTGATCCGCACTACAAACGTTGACATAGCAAGCAGACTGCAGGATCCCTTCTCCTCTTCTTCTTCCTCCTCAGTCGTTTGTAGTTTGTTGTAACTCTTTGTCTAATTACGTGTTGCCTGCAGGTGATCCGCACTGCAAATGCTGACATAGCAAACAGACTGCAGAACCCCTTCTATAAGGTATGGCAGCAACTTCCTGGGCCACCCAACAAGGGACAAGCTGCAGTGTTAAAGTTCCACGCCATGATGAATGACTTACTGCAAGAGGTAAGCTGTAGTGGCATTGACTTCTGTGGTGACTACAGTGCAACTGGCAATGCTTGCTGCTGTTGTTGCTGCCTGGTCCACATGCAATGATGTCTAGCCTCATCGCTTGGTGCCATAGGTAAAGGCTAGCGGCCCACCAAAGGAAGCAGACAGCAGCATCACAGCTCAGCTGATGCGCTTGAAACACCCGCTGTGATAGCTAGTCTAACAACCTGTACTCAATCTGACTTTGCCTGCATTACTTGCTGTAGCGTGAGTGCTTGTTAAGTCAACCTGTAACCATCTGTACAAACACAAATCATGCTGTCTGCTGTCACAGGTAAACGCCAGAAGCCCCCCAAGCTCAGCAGACAACAGCATCGCAGCTCAGCTGCTGCAATTGAAGGATCCACAGTTGATCTCGCTTCCTGTCATGGCAGTGTGGCCACTTTTGAATGTTAGCGATTTTGCCCTGTATGACAGGTGAAGGCCAGAGGCCTGCCAAAGGAAGAAGACAGCAGCATCGCAGCTCAGCTGATGCGTCTGAAAGATCCACACACTGGCGAGCCTTTACCAGACAGATTGTTGCTGCCTCAAATCAGCGTGCTGTTCTGGGCAGGCTTTGACACAACCGGCAACACCATGGCTTGGACCTTGTACTGCATTTCTCAGCATCCAGAGGTAGGCCTTTCCCAGAAAGTTTTTGAAGCAAAACATCAAGGAACAAATCCGCCAGGTGGAGAATTTGCAAAAATGACAGAACTGCCCTGAGAAACCCAGAAAGGCTTTGACACAACCGGCAACACTATGGCTTGGACCCTTTACTGCGTTTCCTAACACCCAGAGGGAAGGCTTTCACCTGACGGAAAATGAGCAAACTTTTTCCAAAAAAGCTTCAAATATGCTGTTTGGTAGTACCCAAAACAGAAGTCATGACACGACTGGCAACACAATGGCTTGGACTCTGTACTGCATTTCCCAACACCCAGAAGTCAGGATTTTGCCTCAGATTTCACAAATTCATCATTTCCAAACCCACATAATGCAAAAACATTCGGTGGAGGAGCTGTGTTTAGCTCTGCAAAAGCTGTAATACTCAAGTATCATTGCCAAAGTCTGCATTCTTACTCCAGTATGGTCTAAAAGGCAGATGACAATGCTGACTATTGCAGCCTGAGTGTTGACTTCCTGAGGCGCTTGCAGTGAGTTCAGCTGAGTCACTGCAGCTTGCAGACATTTTGATGTCATGATCATCATTCACATGAAAGCAATCACAGTAGAAATCATATCAACAACGAAAGCAGTAACAATAACAGTAATGTCAATTACATTCATGATGTGCAGTAACAATGAAGATGATAAAGCGTGAAACTCCTGATGACAACAGTAAATCCTCTTTACGGCATGCAGGTTGAGAGGAAGATTGCAGCTGAGCTGAGCAGCCTGGGTCTGCTGGCCACCCCCCAGCAACCCCACCCCAGGGTGCCAGACCATGCTGACCTGGCAAAGCTTGATTACCTAACATGTGTCATCAAGGAGTCCATGCGCATGCACACAGTACGCCATGCCCTACCTTTTGCCCTGCCCTGGCCCTGCCCTGTCTTTTGCCCTTTCTGCTGCCCTGTCCTTGGCTAGAGCTGACTTACCTGACATGCGTCATCAAGGAATCCATGTGGTATACACACAGCACGTCCTGCCCTGGTGTGCCCTGCCCTGTGCCCTGCCCGGCCCCTGTGCCTTGTCCTAAACCCTGGCCCTGTTTTGATGTCCAGCCCTGCCCTGCCTCCTGCCCTGACTCCTGCCCTGTGCCCTGCCCTGTCTCCTGCCCTGTCTCCTGCCCCCTGCGCTGCCCTGCCCTGCCCTGCCAGTTGACTGAGCTCCTCCACCGTGTGTCCATTGGTCAAGGAAAACAACTTTCAACACTCCTTGGCAATGCAGACAATGTGTTTTGGGAGTCAAGCTGCATTTGTCGTCCTCTATACCTCTCAGTTTGCATGCCTCAAATGTTGCTAATCGACATGAAGCGCGCGTGCCATTCTCTTCCTTTGCTGGGACCAGTGAACAGCAATTTGCTATTGACCGGAACTAGCGGCGTTTGACAATGGCATACATTCTTCTTGTTCTTTGAGCAAACTTGACTCATGCAACAGGTATCATGCATTCCAAATCCTGTATGCAACAATCTGCTCGAATAGTGTATGCAAATCTTGCTTGTAGTCAGCTCCATTGCATGGCAAAGCATGTACAAAGACATGACACAACCTCGGTGATTGTTGCACTGAACGAGACCAAACTGGTTGGATGCAGCCGGTTGCTGCAGTGCATACCTACCTGAGCCTGCTGAGTCTGTCTAGCATGCACATTAGATGGATGGATGGATAGATGTACGCATGCATGCATGCTGCAGATCGCGGGATTCACAACAATCTGTATCACAGATCAAGACCTGAGCTTGAATGACGGCAAACTGATTGTTCCTACCAGCAGACTGCAACTCGGGTGACTGCTGCAGATCGTGGGATTCACAACAACCTGTATGACAGATCAAGACCTGAGCTTGAATCAAGGCAAGCTGATCATTGCTAAAATTGTTCAGTTGTGCTTCATCAGATTGTTCAACCTTGAGAGTGCTGCAGGTTGTGGGATTCACAACCGTGCGTATGTCGGATCAAGACCTGAGCTTGAATGACGGCAAACTGATTGTTCCTGCCAGCAGACTGCAACTCGGGTGACTGCTGCAGATCGTGGGATTCACAACAATCTGTATGACAGATCAAGACCAGAGCTTGAATAATGGCAAGCTGATCATTGCTAAAAATGTTCAGTTATGCTTCATCAGATTGTTCAACCTTGAGAGTGCTGCAGGTTGTGGGATTCACAACCGTGCGTATGTCGGATCAAGACCTGAGTCTGAATGACGGCGAGTTGATCATCCCTAGGCAGTGTCCAATGTTTCTGTGCTTGGGCTTGCCTCACATGAGCTCTGCCACATACAAGGATGCAGACAAATTCTTGCCTGAAAGATGGCTGGAGCCAGATGCTGAATACTTGCAAGGTGAGTGAAGAACACAATCTCTAAAGTGTCAAGGTCGAAATGTGAAGTCCTTCAAGATGCTTACTTTGTGTCAGGCAACAGCCATGCATCAGATCTAGATCTGAGCTTGTACGACGGCGAGCTGAGCATTCCTAGGCAGTGTCCAACAGTTCTGTGCGTGTCCCTCACGTGAGCTGTGCCACATACAAGGATGCAGACAAAATCTTGCCTGAAAGATGGCTGGAGCCAGATGCTGAATACCTGCAAAGTGAGTGCAACATATTCCCTAAGGTGCCAATGTCCAAATGTGAAGATCTTCAAGATGCTTAGTTTATGTCCAGCAACGGCCATGTGTCAGATCTAGATCTGATCTCGAACAATGGTGACTTGATCATATCTAGGCCATGTCCATTGTTTCTGTGCTCAAGTCTTCTTCACATGAGCTCTGCCACATACAAGGACGCAGAAAAAATCTTGCCTGGGCTGGAAACAGATGCTGAACACATGCAAGGCAAGTACAATGTAGCATCTACATTACGAAGATTAATGCAGTGCAGTCTCTGAAATGGCAATATCAAAATGCATAAGACCAACACATGCTGTCTGCTAACATTTTGGTGTGGGTTGTGCAGAGGAAGGTGGCAATGCACATTCCATGAAGGAGGGGCTGGAGAAAAACAAGGTCAGCCGCTTCATGCCATTCAGCGATGGCAGGTAAGCATTCCCTAGACGCCTTATTGCTTTGTGTTCCTGACAAGGTAAGCATTCCTTAGATGCCTTGAATGCTTTGGCTGGCTGACAGACTCTTTGTTCCTGCATGCTTTCTCCATAATGCTGAAGCTATACTGACTGTCCGTCTTATCCTTCTTGTTGGCTGTCTCTGTTCTCGCATGCTTTGTCCATGTGTGTTGCAGCTGTACTGGTCGCCCTTGTTCTGCAGCTGCATGTATCTGGCATCTCTGTTCTGCAAGCTTGCTTTGATGAAAAACATGTCATGAAATTGTCCTGGCTGACTTTTACAAGTGGAATTACATACGTCCTTGTTCTGATGCCCAAACCAAGCTGTCCCGGGGAGACAGGACTTGCGCCATATACACCTAATGTCTGTGCTAGAGTGTGCATAATGTTGTTGGTGTGCCAAAAGGTTCAAGCTGTGCTGTTTGCCCGTTTCACTCTTCTGCATTTGTCTTGGCATCTATATTGGAGCGACACTGTCTGTTTTGCTCTTCTTCATACATCAGGGCTATGTTATGATTGTGTGAATGTGTGCTGCACGCATGTCTGCTTCTCTTGGTATTATGTGCAGTTTATGCGAAAGCACAGCATGGACACCATGCTACTAAGTCTGATGCTGAGCTCGCATGGTTTTGCTCTCTCTTTGCAAGGAGCATACAGCGCCAAAACAAGCAAAACACTTTTTGGCGTTGGATGCTACTGCACAACCATATTTGCGATGCTCCAAGGCACCTTCTCATTCACATTGGCATGATGCATGGTCGTGATTGTCTCAATAATCATTCAGTTTGACATGGCTTGCTGACATACAGGAGGCAATGCATTGGAATGGCTCTAGCAAAGATGAACTACAACCATATTGGCGGTGCTACTTGGCAACTTCTCATTCACATTTGCAGAATGCATGGGAATGACACGGTTTGCATGATGTATAGGAGGCAATGCATTGGAATGGCTCTAGCAAAGATGAACTCCACAACCATATTGGGGGTGCTACTGGGCATTTTTAATTCACATTGGCAGAGCGCAAGGGGTTGCTCATTACTGTGATTGTCAAAAACACCAGTATGTTTGAGATGTTTGCTGATGTACAGGAGGCAATGCATTGGCATGGCTCTAGCAAAGATGAACTACACAACCATATTGGCGATGCTACTTGGCAACTTTTCTTTCACCTTGGCGGAACGCATGGGGGGAGCTGAAGGGACCATGGCAGCCCAGAAGTACGAGATTACTTTGACACCCAGCACCGGCATGTGGATGCATTGCCACAGACGGGCACCAGAATCTATGTCAGGACACAATGCTGATAACAGGAACACTCACCCTGAAGAATGAAGCTGTACATCAGATGAGGAGTCACGGCAGCTCAGAAGTACGAGAACACTTTGACACCCAGCAGCAGCATGTAAATGCATTGCCACAGACGGGAGGCAGAATATTTGTCAGGACAAACCGCTGGTGACAGAGAGGCTCATGCTGAGGAATGAAATTTTGCACCTGCTGGTGCATCGTCACAAGAAGGTGCTGGTGACATGCCGAGACAGCTTGTGGATAAGACTGGCGCTCACTTTTGAACCATGGGAAGTGCATAGAATGGTGGTGTCAAAGTCAGCCTGAATGCAGCACGTTGAGGATCCAGCAAATCCTTATTGAGCTAGCGATGCCTTGCATCCCATAATGGGCTCTGTAACACTGCGCATCTGAATCTTATGTAGACTCCAGAAGGAAGCAGGCGCATCTTGAAATGTTATGCCAATATGATCAAGACACATGTGCACAACTTGTCTGAAATAAGCAGATGCAGCACAAGCAATAAGTATGTGTGTAATGTGCCACCTGAGGGATATCGGAGTGTGCTGTATATGACATGTGTGAGATATCATCACATCTCATGCATGTGATGATATGCACATGTACAGCTACTTGCATTGATACTGTATCTGATGCAGAGTTGCAAGCTTGCACCGACATTTTGCAGTTTGCGAGGGTGTTCTGACAATGTTTTACTGCGGACTGACTTCATTTCTATCAGCGGCATCAAGAAGTGGAGCGTAGACAGCGTTTCTACCGTAGTAACAACATTGTGGCAATGTTAGTAGCTACTAAATCTCTAAAACTCTATAGATTGAGCAACTATTGATTGAGGTGAATGTGGGTAGCGTTGGAATTTCTTAATCACACCATGCTGTAACCGATGTGATGCATGCATGTTCGTTTAGAGTGTGCCATGCTGAGCTGACCCTACAAGTTTTCTTTCAACAATGGTCGATGGCAGTCAATAATCGACTGCTGCATGATGTTGCCTTTCTTCCAGCAGCTGACTGACCAGATGCAGTGTACTGCCACATGCATGCAATACACGCTGGCAGGCAGGGGAGCCCTAAAATCTTGCAGGGGTAAGGAAGGGTTGGTGGCTACGACATGCGCGAGCTTTGGCGATGACTCATGTCGATAGGTCTGCAGAACAAGCGCAAACCGGACAGACTCAGCGCAAGCTTCGGCGTGATCGCCGCGTCGCTGCGGCACCCACGGAGTCTGGTGTCGGAAACGCAGCAGGATGAGCTTGGCAATGCAGAGCCACCCACTGCCGGTGAACGCCTGCAGCTTGCATGTCAAGCCGAGAATGCTGTCCGGTTTGTCTCGAAGCACGTTGCACGCGCAGAGATTAGCTTCAGGTGCGCCTTGTGAATCCAGCGACCATTACGCGTTGTCAAGTCTCACATTCATGGCCTTACCTCTTTTTGTCAACATCCATCCAGGTTATCAAGCTAGCAGTAGCGGCAGAAGCTCTGTAGTTGTACAAGCTTCCAGTGTTGCAATCAATCCTCCAGGCCAGTGGCTCGGCCCCAGACGCGGGGCGTCTGTAACAGGTAAGCGCTGATGCACTAAGAAGTCAGCGCTCACTGTGATCAGTGAAGCTGTGCATGCAAATTAAACAAGCATTCACCTGCAGTTGAGGATGATGATGTATGGAATCGGCGCTATGGCCTTGAGCTTACACCAGATCAGTGGCAGCCCTGGGATCCGCTGGATCTGAGCCCTCAGCATTTTGCGGTATGAACTCAGATTGCACTAGACTGTTCAGATGTGCATCTTCCCTTCTGTTGGTTCTTGTCTTGCAATTTCAGGTGCAAATGACCGTTCTGGTCCTCTGCAGGCAGACGCACTCATATGCACTGCCTGTTCATTGTTTTCCTTCACTAGCAATGCAAATGATTGCTCTGCTCATCTGCAGTCAGACTCACGCATGTAAGCTCCCTGTACATTGCTGTACTTCACAAAATTTTGCACTGGTCCTCTGCAGACAGACTCACGCATGTACACACCCTATTCATCCCTTTCCTCCACTTGCAGTGCAAAAATTTGTGCTGATCCTTTGCATGCAGACACCAGGCAAGCTGACTCCCTAGGCATTGCTTTCCTTTCATTCTGAGTGCAGAAATCTGCCTTCATCTTGTGCAGGCAGACCGCAGGCATGCTGAATCCCTAGGCATTGCTTTCCTTTCACGCTTAGTGCAAAGACCTGTGTTCATCTTGTGCAGGCAGACTGCAGGCATGATCAATCCCCAATGCATTGCTTTCCGTTCACTCTTAATGCAAAGATCTGCACTCATCTTGTGCAGGCAGACTCGGGCATACGCACACCTGCAAGCTCACAGCAGGAAGAGAAGTTTGACTTTCAAGCCTTTCTCAAAGGGGATCTACCAAAGAAGCTAGCCATCATGCTGGTAAGCATGACATCCCTTGTAATGGCTGCTTTGATATCCAAATAATTTGTCCTTGTAAGAAATTGATCTTGTTCAGTGAGACCACTGCAGTCAGAATGCAGTGGTTGGTTCCAAATTGCCTTACATCAAGACTGTCTTTATTGTGAGTGTTGTCACAAAGAGAGACAACTGTAGCTATCATCATCATCATTGTATCATTATCATCATTGGCATGATTGCTCTCAATAAAAACCTCATCAAAAAATTTTAGCCAACATGCTGGTTATCATTGTGATCAACACGGTTTACATGCACGCTAGTAAGGTTCCATGGCCATGATCACAAATTTTGCACCAGTATTCAGAAATTGTGCTGACAGTTACAACTGCTGCTCAAGTGTCACATTGTGCATGCTTGCTAATGAGGTTCCACGACCATGATCACAATGTTTGTACCACTTTCCAGCATGTCTAGTGGCAGCTGCTGCTGCCTAGCTGGAATGTCGTATTGTGCAAAATACCCATCTTGTTCTTTCATGATGGGGGGTTGCAGGTTTGTTCGCACTTCACCTCCTGTGCTGTGAGATGATGCGTGCGTGTCATGCAGGCTCTGGTGGCATTGACCAGGCTGGGTGTGTACATCCGCTTGCCTGGGGTTGATGTCACCAGATTTGAGCAGAGCATACAGTCAGGAGGCCTCCTAGGCTATATTGACGCCCTATCAGGCGGGTCCATATCTAAAGTTGGAGTCTTCTCCCTAGGTAGGCTTCTGACACGAAGTACACAGAATGCTTTGTTTTTTCCTCTGGGTCAACTTGTACAGCCATGTATTGTATATATGTCATGACTGCTCATGCATTCCCATTCAAGTAGAGCAAGACTTGATTGGGCCCCGTTCAGTGGTGGGTTGGGTAAGTTTCTGTTGTTGCCCAGCTCTAGTAGGATCTTCTGGGAGATCAGCAGCGCCCTAGGGAGTCCAGTGCTCAATCTTTAGAGTCCTGTCGCCTTGATATGAATTTACGTAGTATAGCTCATTGGGACAAGCTGCCTGCGACAGTGTCACCAGTCTTGATGTGTTCCAGATGTGGCAATCCAGTCCTCCACACAGCAATGCTGTCTCGGTCCATGTCTGCTTGACGACGCTCGCAGCATTCTACAGCTGCAGCTGGTTTGACCCCTTCTCTTCTTCATGCAGCGCTGGCAAGATTGTCTCTGTCAGCGTACTGGCTGAAATCTATTTGTTGGCTCAGGCCTGTTCTGGTGTTCCCATTCAAACTCTGTGCACAAGTGCCCTGCAGGCATAGTTCCCTATATCAACGCCTTCATCATCATTCCACTGCTGGCCACCAGTTTTCCTCAACTGAAGAAGCTGTCACATGAGGAAAGGCTACAGGACAGAGCCAGATTTCAGCTAGACCAGAATGTGCAGCCCTGGCCTTCTTGGCGTTATTCTTCTTGGAAGCATAAATGAAGGGCTGTATGCAATTGCCCTGCAGGCATAGTGCCCTATATTAACGCCTCCATCATTATCCAACTGCTGGCCACCAGTTTTCAACAACTGAAGAAGCTATCACGTGAAGAAGGGCCGCAGGGCAGGGCCAGATTTCAGCTGCTCCAAAAATGTGCAGCCCTGGCATTCTTCTTCTTTTGATGTTGATGACTAAAGGGCTGTGCACAAGTGCCCTGCAGGCATAGTCCCCTATATCAACGCCTCCGCCATCACCCAACTCTGGCCACCAGTCTTCCAACTGAAGAAGCTATCACATGAGCAAGGGCTGCAGGGCAGGATTAGAACATAGCTGTACCAGAAATGTGCAGTCCTGGCATTCTTCTTTTTCTGATGTTGATGACTAAAGGGCTTTTACTACTGCCCTGCAGGCATAGTGCCCTACATCAATGCCTCCATCATCATTCAACTGCTGGCCACGAGTTTTCCCCAACTGAAGAAGCTATCACGTGAGGAAGGGCCACAGGGCAGGGCCAGATTTCAGCTGTACCAAAAGGGCGCAGCCCTGGCTTTTGCCATCGCACAGTCAGTCGGACAGCTAACCTATATCAGACCCTATGTCAAGGACTTCAACCCAGAGTGGCTTCTGACTAGCTCCCTCACACTGACAGCTGGCGCCATGGTTCTGATCTTTGTGAGTTCAGCTTCAAACTGCCTGAAATCTTTGTGCATGCACATGTTGTACTATGCATGTATGGCCTTTGCTGACGCACAGTCAGTCGGACAGCTGACCTACATCAGACCTCACATCAGAGATTTCAACCCTGAGTGGCTTCCGACCAGCTCCCTTACACTGACAGCTGGCGCCATGGTACTATTCTTTGTGAGTTCAGCTTCAAACTGTCTTCAATGTTGGTGCATGCACATGTATACACTGTGTATGCACTGTGTCTATATGATCTTTGCCGTTGTACAGTCAATTGGACAGCTGACCTACATCAGACCCTATGTCTTCAACCCAGAGAAACTTCTGACCAGCTTTCTCATGCTGACAGCTGGTGCCATGGTCCTAATTTTTGTGAGTTTGATACAGAACTACCTGAAATGTTGGTACATGCACATGTACACTCCATATGTGTACACTGTGTACATATGTCCTTTACCTTGTAATGTCAGTCAGACAGCTGATCTACGTCAGACCCTATGTCAAAGACTTGAACCCAGAGTGGCTTCCCCTTACGCTGACAGCTGGCGCCTGTTCTTTGTGCGTGCAGTTTGCCAGCAATGTGTACATTTGTGTGAAAGTGACCCAACAGGGGTTCTATTCATGAAAGCAAACAGTGATAGCATGGACTGTGTAGACTGACTCCCTTTCTGTGCTGCAGAAGTCAGATAAGATCTCAGAGCTGAAGCTAGGCAACGGCACCTCAGTGCTCATCTTTGCCGCTATCATCTCAGCCCTGCTACACTCAGTGGGTTCGGCCATCACTCAAGCAGCCGACAAGCAGCACACATATCTGGTCAACTGCACTCAAATCCTTTCTGTGTGCTGCAGATTTCAGACAAGATCTCAGAGTTGAAGCTGGGCAACGGCACCTCAGTGCTCATCTTTGCCAACATCGCCTCGTCTCTTCCAAACTCAGTGGGATCTGCCATCACCCAAGCAGCTGACAAGGACAAGATCAGCCTGCTGATCTATGGCGCATCCTTCTTCCTGACCACCCTTGGCATTGTGTATGTCCAAGAGGCAGAGCGAAAGATTCCCATGAACTACGCTTCGCGCTACAGAAATTCAAAACTGTCTAGGCAAAGCTACTTGCCTTTCAAGGTATGGGCTGTTAGTCAGCTCTCCCCTCTCTGATGTTTCTCAAGCGTGAATCTTTCTTCTTTTTGCCTTTCATCATGCATACACGTGCCTACAAATGCTCAAGAGGCAGAGCGCAGAGCCCTCATCGACCATGCCTCGCGCCACTGGAACTCTAGGCTGTCTAGGCAAAGCTACATGCCTTTCAAGGTACATGCTGTCAGACAGCTTCCTCCTCTCTGACTCTTCTACACTGTGAGTCTTTTACAGCTCAGCAGAATTGTATGCCTTGCAACACACACAACCAAGAGGCTGAGCGCAAGATCCATATGAACTACGCTTTGCGCTACAGGAACCCAAGGCTGTCCAGGCAAAGCTACTTGCCTTTCAAGGTATGTGCTGTTAGTCAGCTCTCTCCTTCCTGATTCTTCTACCTTGTGACTCTTCTAAAGTACTTCTACCTTGCAACACAAACAATGCTCAAGAGCCAGAGTGCACGATATCCACAAGCTACGCTTCACGCAGCACAATTTTCACGCTGTCTAGGCAGAGCTATTTCTAAATTTGCTTGCCAGCACCATATTTTTGCCTTTCTGACTTTCCTACATTGTGGAAGTGCCACCTGACAGTCAATACTTATGCCAGCATTGAGCTCTATGTTCTCTCATTCCTCTACAGTGCGATCCGGTCAGAGTGTGGCAGAGCAACTTGCTTTGTAGAGTGTATTTGCCGGTTTTGAGCTCTCTTCTTACTGACTTTCACATTGTACGACTCTGGTACAGCAGTGCAGAGCTTACTTGGTCATGTTTGGCTTCTGGGGATGCACTTTAAGCAGGTCAATGCTATAGCAGTGATGCTTCTCATCGTCTCATGCATTGTTGGCGCTGCTAGGGTGCATATGAAAGCAACAAATTGCCCTCAAACACTTGATTTGATGCAAGTCGACGCCACAGGAGGGATTGCCTATCATCTTTCTCGTCACTTGCAGAACCAGTACACAGAATGTAAACGGTGCTCCACATGGTGTCTGATTGATGATGAATTTGATGCAGGTCAATGCCACAGGAGTGATGCCTGTTATCTTTTCATCATCCATACTAGCGCTGCCTACAGCTGCAGCAAGGTACCTCAAGTTTGCCCAACTGGAGCGATTTGCCGTACTCCTCAGTTCCACTGGGCCCCTCTACCTGCCAGTAAGTCCTATAACACAGGCCGTATAATCTGTCAGAATATCCCAGTCCACGCTGCAGACTGGGATAATCTTCTGATTCCCATCCTTCTCAACTCCAATGGGCTGCTCTGCCTGCTTGTAAAATCTGAAACGCAATGCTTTGGAGTTTGACGCAGTGCTCAGCTGCTGGTTGTGTTGAAGATTTGATTGCCAATGCAAGCGATGTGCACCCATGCAAGCGCATGCTTGTGACAAAGTCATTGAGAAGATTGCCATGTTGCTCACTCACAGTGGGCTACCCTACCTTTCTACAAGCCTTTAGCAATTTTCATATAGTTAAGCATCAGCTGGCAAGGCAAACTCAGGTTTTTAGAGATACAATGCTTTGGTGTAGACTGTATTGTGTACCTGATTGTCAAAGCCATCTGTTGTGTCATGCACCCATGCAAGTGCGTCCTAACCAAAGATTTTGTCAAGACTCATCACAGATGCAGATTGTTTTGTGTACTAGATTGTCAATGCAAGTGGGTTTTATGCACCCATGCAAGTGCATGCTTTGAAAGATCTTGTTAAGACTGATGTTAAGACTGATCACAGACGATATAACGGGTAAGTGTGCTTTGTCTGTTGAACATGTCTACACTTGCTGAAGAACAATGGCTGCAGTGCTGCTATGTGCATAGTGCAGTTTCACCTGAGCAAACATCAGGTTTTGAGAGCATTTCATTGCTGTTGCACAGTGTGTGGCTGTTGTCATGCGCTCACATGCAGATGTATATATCAGAATTCACGTTTTCACATTTTGTGGTCAACTGGCCAGAGAAATGTAGATTTGAACATGACCAATGCCATGTGGCCCCTCAGCACTGTCTTCAATAATTTTTGTTGTGCCTGCAGACAAGCATTGCACTCATCGTTGCCTTCAACTACTATTACACCTTCCTGCAATTGGATCCCAAGGATTTGGCAGATCAGCTGAAGAAGCAAGGAGCCTCCATTCCAGCAATTAGACCTGGCAGGGCCACATCAGCATACATTTCTGGAACGCTCCAAAGGATGTCAATTCTGGGATCTGCCTTTTTGGGTGCTCTAGCTGCTGCCCCACCTCTTGTGGAGCTTTTCACTGGGTTGACAGCATTTAGGGGCTTTGCTGGAACATCTGTGCTGATTCTTGTGGGTGTTGCAACGGACACAGCTAGAAAAGTTCGTGCTGAGCAAGCTATGCAGAAGTACAAGAACATTGATCAGCTGTATGATGAGTTGTAAAACAGAGGCTCTCAGCATGATGCTAGATGGCGTGAACTTTCATTTTCGTTTCTAGAGCTGTGGCGGAGGTTCTGCTTCATGACCTGACCCTGAATGATTGATGCTAAGGACAGCCTTACCTGTTGTTCATATTTTCGACTACTAGCAGTCACTAGAAGGCAATGTGCCTTCGAGCCAGTGTTGATTGGCAGTTTGCAGCTGCTGCATGAGTGTGGCAGCACAAGCCTGCCACCAATTTGAATCATTTCATGAAGTCTTGACAGTCTGTATCCAAATCCTCTGCACTTGTTTTTACTTGTGTCAATGTGTTAGCAGCTTGATGCAACGGCAAAGTGCAACTTTGATGCAAAGCAAAGGGGATGATAAATTCAACGTAACACAACTGTAATCAGACGACAGAACAGAGTGCAAAACATCTGTATGCAAGCTTGCCTCAAGGCAATGACTGGTCAACAGACAGGTAAGAGTTGGTGTTCAGCATGCTATGACACAGCATAACGCTGTACAGTCATGCGAGTTGAACAGAAACAGTGCCAGCCAATCACAACAAATCTGTCAGTATTTCAGCAAAACAGGTCAAAGAAATGATACCATTGGTGATCAGCGTTACTTCAAAATATGGTGCCCAAAATGCTTTTGACCACCAAAAGCAAGAAACCTATCCTTTCCTGTCAAATTCTTCAACACATCATTGCAAAGGACTTCTCGCTTGTCATTCGGATTCTGCATGACAGCACGATCACACTGTCAGGCACTTACTGGTTGATGGCAACCCACGCAATCAGTACATGCTTCCAACAGCACGAGCGTCCCAGTAATATACCTTTGGCGCACACAATGCAGAACATGCTTGCAGAGCGCGACTGCAGAAGAAACAGCAGCATGAGCAAGCGCAGAGGATATGCATGATTTCCATGACTATGTGCTGTCTGTAAAACCCATGTACAGAACTATGTTTTCCAGCAAGCACACAACAACGTAAATGATGTATTAGCCAGCATTGTGAGGTGACATGCTTACCAACAGCCCTTCTGACTTGATGTAAGCCCAAAAAAATGAGGTAATCTGGGGCCGTGACATGATGCCCTGCCCTCCTATCCAATTCGCCATCTCATCTGTTGTCCTGCATGCATGAGTCAATTTTGAGCAACCAGCTGCATGCAACAGTACTGTGCATTGTGAGTGTACACATGCCATCACACAAATGATACTGATTGTCAATGATTGCTTCTGTACGTACCTAGTCGGGCCTGCTGAGCCTGCCTAGCCCACTTTTAAGATGAATCAAAGTGAATAAATGTCAACATTCTGCTTCTGAAAGTGCATGCTTAGTGAGCGAAAGAGTCCAGGTGTCTTTTGCAATCAGCACAAGCCCACTTCTTCATGCCACTTGTTGTACCTGACAGGTTTCTGAGGACGAGATTTTTTCTCATTGCCGTCAGCATCAAGTTTGACCTTTTTTGCCCTAGGCTTTGGCTTAGCCCTGGCCCGGTCTGAGTCAGCGTCATCGTCATGCCCTTCTTCAGCATTGAATCTATCTGCACATCAAGGACTCATACCTGACGAGTGACACACGTAGGCATTATACAGATGAGCGCACAATGTAGGTATGGTAACTTACATATAATGTGGAGTCATGTGCAAGCTCAGTCTGCATGCACACCACTGCAACCTAAAGTTTGGGTGCCTGCTGATTAACTGATTGATTGATTTGACACATGTGCCTGCGCAACCGCGAGGTAGGTAGCAGGTATTCCTTCCCCTGTTTCTGTAGGCTGTACAGCAGGCTTATTTCATCACCCAAAGGTGTGCAGACAATGGGGCCAGGACCGTGGCTGCATATCACAATAGCCACTGCAACTGCTAATCACGATTTGTTATGTTTCTTGGAAGGCTGCACTATGTGCTGATGCTGCAATGGTTCAGGCGTTGAAGTCGCACATAGCCAAGACAGAAATTTGTACAACTTCCCAATAAGATAGGTCATGATAACAGAAAAGTTGAACATACCTTTGGAAAAGCAGTGCTTGCTGAGCTGCTTGTTCATGGTCATCATGTTCACAGGCGCTGTCAAGAATGTCCCTAGAACCTCATCTGGGATGATTTTGCGCTTATTGTTGGGATCTTGCAGGCCGAACTCTCTAATATGCTGCCAGATTCTCTTAACCACCTGTTGCAGGCAAAGCACCCTGTTGTACTGCTCTTCACATTGACATCCTTTTACACATTTCAGCACGGGTGCTCAGTGTGTGTAGTCCGAGTCTTGTTTTGTCAGGCTGACTTGTTCTGTGCTTCAAAGTCACACTGCTCATTGGCAGCTAAAACCAGCACTTTATGACATGATAATAATATGTCATGCAGGTCGGCACAATCCTGGGGTGCCTTTAAAGACAGAGGCTTCTGTTATGACGCCTAATGGCACAGACTTTTCTCGGCATAGACGCTAGGTGTGAGTGATACAAGTCCTGTGTTGCCAGGCCAGTTTGTTCTGACTGTCACAGTCATACTGCTCATTAGCAGCTGTTAACAGCAGCGTTGCAAGCGCCCAAAACTGTACATACTGCGCAAAGCAACTCAGAGGTGCCTCATGACAAATGTGCTGTGCACATGGGTTGCAATAAGTGATTGATTAATTGCATGTGTGACTGCATGACTGACTGATGGCTAAGGATGACTGACCTCATTTCTGGGTGCGGCTTCTGTGCCCATGAAAGCTGCCAGAGGCTCTGACAGTATAGATGAGCCAAAGCCTCGACCTTTTCGCTTCTTTCCTGCCCTACAAACATGCAGATGTGAATTTCCAAAGCTTGCTCGTCAGTGCAGTTTTGAGACTTGACCTTCAGATCACCAAGTAAGCGTGCAGAGATGTTTTGCGAACTTCAGCGCAGACTGCCTTGCACTGTGCTGGCTCAGTGAACATACTGCAACGCTGTGCCATCAAACAAGTGTTGCAAGTCACTGCTGCCAGTTTAAGGGATTGGTGATTGATTTCTGAACCAGCTTCACTGTCCAGAAGACACCTACTTTGGTTCGTCCTGCGCTTCCTCCTCCTCCTCCTCATAATCAGCATCCTCCTCGTTCTTGACATCAAGCTCACCATTTCCAGCCTCTGCTTGTTGTTGGCTGTCAAAGAACTTCTCAATCTGCACCAAACTCTTTGCTCAACCAATCAGCATTGATAGAACACGCATCTCAAACGAGCCTACCTCGCCCCTGATCAGCTGTTTGTGACCCGACAGGTCCATGTCCAGCTCTTGCTCCAGGGTCTTGCGGAGTTGCTTCTCTGCAGGCAAGCAAAAAGCGCTGACTGGTCCAGTTGATCAGCAATGCAGAAATGCGCGGGTGGGGCTTGTTTTTGCCTGTGGTGACTTCCATGTCCACAGACCGCAAAAGCTGGGCCAGCCTGGTCGTGATAGTCTCCTCCATCGTGCTGCGATCTGTGCCGATGCCAGCCGGCTAGGGGCCACTCTGCCGGCCTTGCTGCTCAGCCACGTCCACTACATTGCTCGCAGAGTGTCATCGTCAGATAGTTTTTACAATTATACTTCTACCGGCGTGCGAGCCTGCGCAACTCAAACGATGTCCTGATATGAATGGTCCAAGGGGTAGTCAGGTGAGTCATGCATGCTCTTAGCTAGCATCAATGCTAGCACAAATTGGAGCAAGTCAGGAAGTAACTTGAAGTAAGGTCGTCATGCACAATCGGTGCTGCTCTAATGCTCAGCATTGTGAAGTAGCTTGGGCGCCAAGACGTCCATCTCACGCATGCATGATCATGCGCACATGCAAAAGCGCATGTTGTCTTGCAGGCGCGATTACAACAGTACTGCCTACCACACGCAATGTTGACTGCATGTCGTCTATGCTCGCAGACAGGCAGTGCACAAATGCATACATAAAGTTTGTGCTTTACATTAAGAAAACGCACAGACATAGGCTGCATGCATGCTGCTGAAAGCTTTTGGACACCAGGGCTCCTCTATGACTGCAAACAGGAGTTGCATCTCGAACTTTGACTTTGCCAAAACAAAGTCATGGCGCATCTGATGACATTCAGCCAAAGCTTGTGCTCAAGTGTGCTGCCACACTTACTACACCCGGCAACTTCTTCTTCGGCACCTGCTTTGTTTCTGCGTGTAATGGTCGCTCCGCTGAGATTGTGGCAGTGCGCTCGGCTCGCCAAGAATGACAGTGGCGACCGCCACAGTGTCGACGGCGCTGTTGGTGGCAGCTGTCGCGGCGGCTGGGCAAGCAAAGTCAGCGCCTTTGGCTTGGACGTGTCTCTCAGCTGCAGTTTGGGCAATATGGCTGGTGTCCAAAGGCTGGGGCGCTATGCATGTCTGGGACAAAGTGCACTTGCTATGGGGTGTCGGCAGCATTATGGCACTTTACAACTATGTCGAAGGCACAGCCAGCGCAGGAAAACCCTTCCAGGTCGGTTTGCACGAGCAAGACAGCGCTTCTCAAGCGGCTGACACATCAGTCCAGCGTTCACCGCTTCTGGCAAAACAATCAGACGTCGGCGTGTTCATTCAGGATTGGGGCGATGTGTACTATTTCTGTGGAAGTGACTATTACTACTGTAGATGCGATTTTACCTGGAATGCTGAAGGTTGGGCCAAGGCTTTCATCTTATGGAGCTTTGTTGTCACAGCTTCACTTGGTCTGCAAAAGCTGGTGATACATTCAGGCCTCCATGGCTTGTTGCCAGGTAAGCTGCTGCCTGCGCTCAAAGTATCCTTGTTTGAAGCTAACATGTTGTCCCAGTATGTGTTTGCACACGCACTTATGTGCTATTCATGCACGGCATCACAATAGCTTCGACATTTAGCCAGGAGAAAAGCTACTCTCCTTGTAAATGCATGCAAGCCCCCTGCAATGCACCTTGAAGCAGCATGAACAGAGCATTTCTGGTTGTTGATGCATGCTGAAGCCCTGAAGGATGTGTGGACAAGGGGCTGATTTACTTGGTCAATGCATGCAAATCCCGCTCAAAAGCAATCTTCAGCAGTGCAGCGCATTTCATAGGGGAACTTGACTTGGACATCTCATGCAAATGCTGCTCAATGCACAGTCAAGCAGTGCAAACATCAAAGCAATGTCAACTGGCATCACCCCTGATGCGCAATCCCAAGTAGCACAAACAAGAGCATCATGTCAACTGGCTTCAGGTGAAAAAATTGTGACCAAGGAGAGCCTAGTCAATGTATGCATCCACATCTCCCATGCATTGTCACCCAGCAGACGTAGGCCATCTGACAAACTGAACATTCCTGGTGTTGAATGTGTCTGACAGAAGTTGTGAAAGGAGTTGCACAAGAGCTGTCCACTGGCTTCAGGTGAAGAGATAGTGACCAAGGAGAGCCTAGTCAGCTTCTGCTGGCGCCTCATCCCCTACTGGCTGAACAGCTGGGAGCAACAGTGGGGCGCTGAGTGCAGCAGCGTCATGTTTGAGCTGCCTCACTTTGCCCTGGAGCTGCTTGTTGTCCTCCCTTGTGTTCAGGTATGCGCGCAAAGGACTCATGCAATTATCACGCTGGTGTTGCAACAGTGGGGCGCTGAGTGCAGCAGCGTCATGTTTGAGCTGCCACACTTTGCCCTGGAGCTGCTTGTCGTCCTCCCTTGTGTTCAGGTATGCAGGATCAGGAACTGGTCATGCATCATATCAGTGCTGTGGTTGCTGTTACTCTTGCTGCTGCTGTCATTCTTGCAGTGTCATGTTGGCTTTGTTGCTGCACCATCATGCTTGAAATCCGTGCAGATGTCATTCAGGCCTGCGTAACTCCTGTCTGACACAAATTTCCAACACAGATTGCGATGTGGCGCCGTGCGCCCCTTGGCAATGCATTCAGCCAAAAGCATGTCTGATGCTTAGAGCAAGCAGCTAACAGGGCGTCTCTTGCTCCATGCTGCGCTTTGCAAACTCTGTCATAATGATGTACATGCTTTCCAGTACCTTCTAACTGCTGACTGCACACAAAAACAAGGAGTTTCTGCAAAGCACTCTGTCATGCTGTGCTTTGCAGATTCTGTCATGACGTTCAAGACTCCACTGATGCCAGCAGGGCGGGGTCTGAAATCTCCACCCCCAAGTCAAACTCCCTCATAGGAAACAGTATGGCTCCTGTCATCATGATAGACCTGTGCAACTATCGTTGTCAAGCATCCATTCATATCAATCAGATCAAGATCCTGCTGTGCTTTGCAGATTCTGTCATCACGGTTGAAGATCTTGCTGATGCCAGCAGGGCGGGGTCTGGTCCCCCCCTTTTATCAGACTCCTCCTGAAGAGGCGGCCAACATGGCCCCCGTCATTATGACTGGCCTTTGGGAGGAGCGCAAGTCAGACCAAACATTCCAGGGTCGTCTCAGGTCTGTCTGCATTCTCTCTGTTTCTGATGGCAGTCAGTCATAAGTCATGATGTCCTATTCTCTCATTATCAAAATTGCATATGTGATCTCTCCCTTTGGTCAGATCCCCCTGGAGAGGCGGTCAATATGGCCCCTGTCGTTATGACCGGCCTCTGGGAGGAGTGCAAGGCAGACCAATCATTCCAGGGTCGCCTCAGGTCTGTCTGCATTCTATCTGTTTCTGATAACAGTCAGCCGTCAGTCATGATGTCCCATTCTACCATCATAACATTGTGGTCCCTCCCTTTGAGGAGACCCCATTGAAAAGGCGGCCAATATGACCTCTGTTCACAATTGTCCCATGCTGCTTTTCGTGTTATCTTTTACCAATCCATTTTCTTATCATAAAATGTTATTCTCTCTTATTTATTGCATTGTGCCGCAATGTGCGCTAAACATCAAACTGTCGATGTTGTCAACACTGAAGTTGTTCCTAGTATTGTCAGGGTTGCTACTATTATGGTTGCTTTTCTTTTATGATTGTCGTTGACAATGTGTGTAAGAAGCTACTGTCAATGCTGCACAACCAATCTCAGGGTCCTGACACTCACAGTGGACGTCTCAGCACTGGCAGCCTCTACCGCCCTGTTTGTGCCAGTTTCAGCACTGCAGATGTCATCACTACATACCCAACTTCTTGCAGTAGGCATTGAGCACATGAACAAACATTGTCATTGCTGCAGCTCCACCTTCTGGGTGCTGCCTCTTATGGATGGTGTCTCAGCACTGGCAGTCCTCAACGCTCTGTTTGTGCCAATTTCAGCAGTAAAGGTGTCATCCCTACAAGACCAACTTCTTGCCCCAGGAATTTGGCACATTGACAAGCCGTTGTCAATGCTGCAGGGCCAACTTCAGGGTGCTGACTCTTATAGTGGGCGTCTCAGCACTGGCAGCTTTCAATGCTCTGTTTGTGCCATTGTACCTGGAGCGTGTGATTCACACCCACCCCCGTAGCATAGCCCTGTTGGAGGTTGCACACGCTGATGGCTGGCTTACTGCTTCAAATGTCCTCACCTCAGGTCAGTTCCTTGATGCTGCTGCTGCTGCTGCTGCTGTTTATGCTGCTGCTGTTTATGCTGCTGCTGCTGCTGCTGCTGCTGCTGCTGCTGCTGCTGCTGCTGCTGCTGCTGCTGTAAACACCCAATCCCGCAGCATAGCCCTATTTCAGGCTGCTCAAGCTGATGGCTGGCTTACTGCTTCAAATGTCCCCACCTCAGGTCAGTTCCTTGCTGCTGCTGCTGCTGCTGCTGCCATTGCAAACACCCAATCCCACAGCATAGCCCTATTGGGGGCTGCTCAAGCTGATGGCTGGCTTACTGCTTCAAATGTCCCCACCTAAGTCAGTTCCTTGCTGCTGCTGCTGCTGCTGCTGCTGCTGCTCTTGCTGCTGCTCTTGCTGCTGCTGCTGCTGCGGCTGTTACATACGCCCATCCCGGCAGCATAGCCCTATTGGACGCTGCCCAAGCCAATGACTAGCTGACTGCTTTCAAGAACCCCACCTCAGGTCGGTTCCGCTGCTGCTGCTGCTGCTGCTGCTGCTGCTGCTGCTGCTCTTGTACACCAACCCCTGCAGCACAGCCCTATTGTTTGCTGCTCAAGCTGATGGCTGGCTTGCTGCTTCAAACAGTCTCGACTCACGTCGTGCTATGCTCCTGCTGCTACTGCTGCTCAGCGCCTTTTTCCTTGATTCAGAGGTTGCATTGCTCCTGCTGCTGCTAATGCCAGGTCGCTGACTGCTCCATTGCAGAGGTTGTGGAGATCAGCACAAGCTGGCAAGCAAGAATTCAAGCATGCACAGGAGATCTCCTGGGTGCAGAGTCCACACCCCCAACATCTCACCATGTGTCTCTTCTGCAGGAGACAACTCCACGATGCCAGCACTCTCACTCGCTGTGGAGAGCTATGTAACAAGAGGTTGTGGAGACCAACATAAGCTGGCAGGCAACCTGTTCAAGCATGCACAGGAGATCTCACGTATGCAAAGTCCACACTACCAGGAGCTGACCATGTGTGTGGAAGCAGCCTTGACCATCATGCGCCTGAGCTGTGAACAGTACTTCACGCTCATCAGCGTCTTTGCGGCGTACCTCTTCTACAGACAGCGGCCGTCGCCCTTTGCAAGACGCATCATCTGGCTTAACCACAGAGTCAGCAACATCTTCAAGAAGGTCAGCCTGAGGTTCTGTTGTTCTCTTGTTGTCTGCGCCAGATGTTCTGTTTTGCCTGTTTGTGGCGCACCTCTTCTACCGCCGGCGTCCTTTGCATTTTGCAGGGCGCATCATGAGTCATCACCACAGAGTCAGCAACATGTTCAAAAAACTCAGCCTTTGGTTGTCACTAATGCTGTCCTGGACAAGCAGTCATTATTTGCATCTGGCTGCCAGTCAGGCTACAGCGTTCTTGCATGCTGCCTTGGCCATGTGCTGGCTGTACAGGTACCACATGTGCCTGTTGGTCATGATCTTATACACCAAGTAATTTGTCAGCAGCAATCATTCACCAAACAGCAGTAACAAGCTTGTTGTGTTTGCAATGCAGGCCATACTGTACAGCTTCCCCGCTATCTGCTGGTTGTATGGGGCAGGCATCATATTCAGCTCCTTTGCCTCTCTGGTGTTCTGGGGCCAGCCTGTTGCAAGACTGTGGGAAAGCCTGAAGACCCGCTTCACCACTGTTGTCCCTGTAGGCATGCAGGTCAGCTTTTGGGTCGCTCCATACTGAGCCATTTGCTTGACCTGATCATGACATTGCTGCCTGATTCTCAGGACATGCCATGCATTGGCATTGATTGTCAGCGCTCAAGAGGACTTTGAGGGCAATAGCTGCTTGCTGCCATGCTGTGTAAGCTGTTTGCTCTCCCTGATGCTTTTTCCAGCTTTTTTTTGTCAGATTTTTTTTCCCAGCTTTTTTCCCAGCTCTTTTTTCCGGCTTTGATACCAGCACAGTTCTGCCACAGTTGCAAAGCAGCCCATGCAATTCATCGGTTTTATACAAAGCTATACATGCTATTTGCTCGAATGCAGGAGGCAACCGAAGCTCAGATCGAGCAGATGAACGGGAATTGCGCAGTTTGTTGGTCTTCCATGAATCTGAATGGACGCAACAACTCCGCGCTGCTGTCAAACTCCCCTGGGGCATCCCCAGCCAGCAGCCCTGGGGCAGTTCCCCACAGCCCTCAGGCCTTCTTCACCCCCAGGCAGATGCAGGAAGAAGAACAGCAGGGCTTGATCATGCAACAGCAGGAAGAAGAAGCAGGGCAGGGCCTTGCTGTACAACCCCAGGGCTTCATGGAAGTGCCCTTCAACATTCATGCTACCCAAGGGGTGGACCCTGTGGCTTCAGCAGAGGCCACTGAAGATGAAGAAGCTCTCGAACGGGATGCCTGCAAGGCATTGCCATGTGGTCATGCCTTCCATGACTCATGCATCGCCAAATGGCTGGCTCAGTGTCATGCGTAAGCACAAGGCCCCTTGTATTCCCTCATTACTTGCATCATTACATGTATTGCATGCATGATTTCATGCATTGTGTGTAGCAACACATGCATTGCATGCGTCACTCTCAAGCAGGACATGCATCATTACATGCATGCATCTTTGTTACCTGGACACAGTATCCGTATTGCCAGCAACTGCATGCAATTCCTGGGTCAGATCACACAGCAGGTGCTATTATGTTTGCATAAAGTATGCATGCATTTACAATGGACGACCCTCGATATGAGAAAGCTTGTGTTGAGGTCCCTGCTTTTGCAGCCACAGGCAAAGAAAGACAAGTTGGCATGCTGTTCAGCTTGCAGATGCCACCTGCAGGATTGCAACATGCAGCATGTAACATTCATACCACGTGTGCTGAAGTTACACATATTTGTTCACAATAAACACAAATCAAGCTGTCAGCAACCTGCAAAAGATAGTGTTCAAACAGCTGTTGCAAATGCTTGCAGGCAAAGCAGGCAGCCCACATGTCCCATGTGCAATTTAGTCATCAAGCTGGAAGTCAGCTACCAGATTGACCTGGTTCTGCCCTGGCCCTGGGCCCGTGCCCAGCGACCCCAGGCCAGGAGGCGTTCCCAACAGGCCCCACAGCATCAGCTGCCCTTGCCCCACCATAATGATGCTGCTGCTGCGGACATATCGACTGATCATCAGTCACCCCCTTGCCATCAGAGTGCAGAGTGCTCTGACTTCAGTCATGCAGAATCCTCTGGCAGGCACAATGCTGATCACATATTCAGCAGCAGTTCTGGATCTCAGCATGCTCAGCGTGCAGATCCGAGATGGCATGGCCATTCAGTTCAAACTGCTTCAAGTGCTTGGCAGCAGTCCACTTTGGCGGGAAACCTGCAGCAGCAGCCCTCTGCATTGGTACATGACTACTACTTTCCCGCCCAGTCTAGTCTCAGTCCACAGCTTGCTCAGGAGAGGCTTGCAGCTTCTGGCCAGACGCCGGCTTCCCTCCAGCTTCCCTCCAGACGCAGCCTCTCCCGGGGATTTGCTGCGGTGATGGCTGACTTTCCCCCATTGGCTTCACAGCCTGCTACTCAGCATCAGTTCAGTTCGCGCTCACCTGCTGCCAGCATCTCTCGTTCTCAAGATCACGCCCAGACAAGCCCCATGTCAAGCCAGATTCCTCAGGGGCAGGCTTGGGCAGGGCCTGGTCATCAGGGGCATGTCCAGGCCAGCCCCGCCCCACAAGGGCATGCCCGGCCCAGCCCCACGTCAAGCAAACAATCTGCTCAAGAAAAGGTTGCACATGCACATCGTGCTGCACATAACGGCTCGTATCAGCCTCAAGAGCCTTCTTTTAGCCAGCATCTCCCAATGGTACAGGAGAGTGCAGCTGGCATTGACACTAATGATCAGGCAACTGTGGCACAGGCTACTGCATCTGACATTGACATCACACAGCAAGCGACAGATGCTGAACTACAGCAGCAACAGCCTGCGGTTGCAAGACGGCGCAACAGGCTACGTGGTCTCTGGTCTCCTGCTGCGACTGTGCGTCGCATGGTTGGCAACACTCGCAGAAACCGTGCAGAGTCTCTAGCGCGCGCTAGTAGCAGTAATGCTAGCAGAGTGAGTGCAAGGACTGACCTGGCTGATGCAAGTGCCATGCCTTCTCCCAAGTGATGGTGTGCAGCGTTGATGTGGGTTGCTGAAAGAGCCAAATTTGCAGTTCGTCACTATCAGATTTGGCTGATGCAAGCGTCAAGCCTGCTTCTAAGTGAGAGTGTGCAGTTCTGGTTTGCTTCGCGCACAGGCTTCTATCATGACGCCTGATGGCATAGACCTTTTCTCCTCTTTTCCTTTTCTGTGCATTGAAGTTTTGGGTTGCAGAATGCGCCAATTGCAGTCAACGACCATCAATTTTGAGCTGCTGGAGCTTGTACCAATAGAATAAATTAGTGTGGCTGACTGTGTGCATGCTTCATTGAGGCACACTGTACTGGCGCAACATGAGGAGCAACGTTGTATTTGATTGAAAGTTCTCGATCATTTTATTTAGTTACTTGCCAAGGCAGTGATGTACAGCTGTCCTTATTGTGCATACCCAATTTGTGAGTATACCCTCATTCGTATCATACACATCCCATCAAATGCTCATAGTCACAAGTTCACAATGCTTGCCAATCCATATGGCACTTGTATGGATTTTGCAGCTGGTGAGGCATTCAGCTGAATATTGTGAAGTTGTGCAGGGTCAAAGTCAGTTTGAGCAGCTGAACCCACAGTTCATAACGATCGCAAACTTATGCGATGCAACGCTGCTGCGATGCAACGCTGCTGCGATGCTGCCAACTTATGTGCACAACAGCAGCTTTTGTGCCACATCTGCAGAAGTCTATGTGCACCAACAGGCTGCGAGGCACAGTTTGCCAAGGACGATTGCTTTCCAAGCAAGGCATGCACTTCATAGTTGTTGCACAAATTCAGTCTGCGGAATTGTTGCCAAGTAATCTGCACAGTGAGGACTTTGACTCAAAGCACAGAGTGGCAATGCTGCAAATGCAGCTGATCACTACAGCTTACATGTCAATCTGGGATGTTGCACACGGCAGATGAAGCGTTTTGCCGCAACTGCAGCTGTGTCTTTGGGATCAAACTCACCACCGTGCGGCAGTGCTTGGCCTATGATACATTTGGCAAAATGACGCGCCATACTTGGCACGCGTGAGGTCTGCAGCGACCTGGCATGCAGCTTTCGACAACCCGGGTTGACGCTACAAAGCAGTCCAAATGGTCGAATCCTCCTTCCAAACGCGACACGTATTCTTTGAGAAGCACGACTCCGAGCGCACGCGCATATCAAGTACGGTGCGGTTGCACCTGCTCTGGTCAAAGCTGTTGCATGCTGTACACAGACTGTTTCACAACACGCATACACAGGTCGAGAGTGCATCATGCACGTGGTCCCCGGCCACACAGAGCGATATTTCCGGGTGTGATCTCCCAGACACTTCAGGGTGGCCATAAGGTCCGAGAAGCCAGGTTCGTTCTGAGTATATTTTGCTTGTCAAGGTCACCACACAGTAACTCAGGCAATCAAATCTCATCTCATTTCACAGAGAAGACGACGAAGACGGGCTTGTGAGTCTGCAAGCTGCAGCATTTTATGATCCCATGAAGATCCAGTGGATGGACCGTTACATGTCAAAATACTTTGAGGTGAAAATTGGAAACTGTTTTTTGGCTCTTACAGCGCCTTGGACTACTCCTCAGCGTGGCTTGGAACTTGGGTTTGCTGGCTGTCTGCATGGCTCAGCTATGTTGTGTTTGGCTAATGCAACAGGTGGAGCTGCGCGCCATTGTCAGAAGCAAGTTCAAAGGCCAAGACAAGTCAAGGTACACCACTTGTGCTCCATGTGT
Organism: Trebouxia sp. TZW2008; assembly: GCA_002118135.1. Taxonomy (NCBI): domain Eukaryota; kingdom Viridiplantae; phylum Chlorophyta; class Trebouxiophyceae; order Trebouxiales; family Trebouxiaceae; genus Trebouxia; species Trebouxia sp. TZW2008. The sequence goes on along the minus strand of BDIU01000256.1, from coordinate 77,933 downwards.
GTTGTTGACAAACATGATGTCATAAAGGCTCTGCTATGTGCAACAACTGTAACTTTGTACCATAACATGCTCCCGTTTGACAAGTGCATACTTTAACAAATTGTGCTGGACAGGTTCAGAGCTCTTGTAACAGAGAACCAGCAATTGGAGGGCAAGGTGACAGGAGTGGTTGAAGTCTCAATACAGAACAGCATGGTGTGTGCAACAGCTCAACCATTCTTTGGAACTTATACTGACCATTTGCAGCTCATCTTGTCATGACACACATGTGTTCCGGCAACTCATCATGGCATCCTGTGACATTCCGAGATTTAGCAAAACTCATGCTTTTCATCAACCTGAAAGTGTTTCCATGCTTATTGTTTTGTGCATGTGCTCAGTGCAACATTGTCATGACAAGATAAGGGGGTTGAGATGAAGGCCAATTGTGTACTGTCAACTAAATGCAGGAAATTATTGGAGCTTTGGGTGCTAAAGCAGGCGAGACTTATGCGTACATTGCCTGTATGGCTGTTGCTGAGGACTTTCGGCGCCAAGGGATAGCGATACGGCTTCTGAAAGCAGCAGAGAAGCAGGCACAGATGTGGGATCAGCGTATAGCAGCTTTGCATGTCTACAAAACGAATGACATTGCCTTCAATGTGTATACAAAAGCAGGGTATGAGCCTTTGAAGGAAGACAATTTTGTGCAGACTTTATTTGGGAAAAAGCGTGTGCTAATGGTCAAAGATCTCAAGGCAAAGTAATGGTCGGTGTCTGTGACTTACTGCAAATTTTGTGCATGAGGGCTGTGATAAGATTCTCTCACTGAAATGACAGGGCCTGTGTTATACAACGTGCTTGAATAATCACATTAACGTGATGCACTGAGGATGGCATGCAAACACTCGCAAGCCCTTTATGACTCAGGATCTTTCACTACACATGTACAGTGCACATGTGACTTTGACGACTTTGACATGTCATCAAGCTCTATATTCCCATCCAATGTGTTGACTTTAAATGACTGCAGAGAGAGAGAGAGAGAGGTTTTACATCCTTTAGCCAGCCAACAAGTCTGATCGGATGTGTTGGGGTAAAATCCCCAACAACTTTCTCAATTCAATGTTCATTTGAATGCCCCTTTGGAAACAACAATACCATCATCGCAGTGCATCATGCAAAAAGCATCTGCACATCTCAACATGTCATGACTCACTTTGAAAGCTCCCTGAAGCTCTCGGATACATTCTTTGCAATGGTTGCTGAGAAAGCTGCAGCTACTCATCAAATCATGCATGAGGAGCCTGCGTGTGCATTCACATTGCATGCCACAATGCTTCAGTCTGGCAGCCCCAGTGCAAAAAGACGGGGTTGTGCAGAGAGCAGAGAAAAGAAAAGTCTGCGCTGTTGGGCGTCGTAACGGGAGCCCTTGTCTAAAGAGGCAGCCCAGAGTTGGGCAGATGCCTGTATCGCTGTGTATCTGTACAGTACACATGCATCTGTCAATGCAGATCTGACATGTCCATTCGCTCTAGCACTTTGTTCCTTATCAGAGGTTCTGCATCCTCTTGTGCCATGAAGAACACTGCATTTTTCTGGAAATGAATGGTGCCATTGCTGGCGACCATTTCTCCATAGTCTTGCAGCGCTCTGACTTGTATTTCTGGGTCTTTAGGCGGGACCAGATCCTGTAAGGCACACAATGCTGTAAAGTTCCATTGACCTTAGCTCTTGCAGCCTGTCTGCCTGAGACTACAATAAATTGTCCTTGTAAGGACACTCAATGCAAGGACATGCTTGCTGCAAGGACAGCACAATTGGGACTCAATCACTACAGCCTGACTGCAGTAACATCTCTGAGTAAGGACAGTTCGCTAAGATGACATTTTTCTTGGTACCCAAAGCAACTCAACGGCAGCAGGTTGCAAAGTGAAGTCACTGTGTTGCCAAAGAAAGGCAATACAGCTGCAACTCCTCGTGACACACAAACTCCATGCTGGCAGTGAGAAGCAGATTGGAAGCAAAAAGAAGATGACAACAGAGATAGTGCTGAGCGGTCAAGCAAGCAGGCAAACGAGACAGCAGCTTTGCTTATCCTGTCTTTCTCATCAACATCATCATTGGTGCTATTATCGTCACATCATAGCCAAAAACACTGAAAAATTGAACCACTCGCAATGCTTAAGTTGCCTGCTGCTGAGAGGTGTACAGCAAAGCTGCAATATGGCATGAGAGCCCTCAATTGCGTGGCGAGCGTGTTAGGCAAATCCCAGCTTTGCAGTTGGTCCTCACAACAAATGCAAAGTACTAAGGCCACACTCACCTAGCACATTTGCTGCAATGTGTACTGATTATTATTGTTATTACAACAAAGGCCATCCATAACAAGCAGAAGCATGTTTGTGGCAGGTGCAGCGTACCACTGCCAGGTCTAGCCCTATGCCCTCACCCTTCCGCATATACCTGGAAAGTAGCCGGTCATAACCCTTGAAGAACTGCAGTATCAACACCGAAGTCATTGAAAGCAGAAGGAAGATAGTGTATCTGGTACCGAAAACTTTCGATTGCAACAGACAATGTTCAGGATGATGGGACTGCTTCAGAGATGAAGATATGCTGTGGGTCAGCATGCAAACTGTCGTTGTGCTATCTAAAGTGTAAAAGGACGAGTCTGGCTTTGGAGACCAATCTTGCAAAGCAGGTATAGATACACATGCAGGTCAAAAGCACAAGCATATGATGCATAAGCTGTGTCTTCACTGCCGGAACACATCAAGCTGATCAGAGGGCCAATGAAGCACAATGTTTCATGTTGAGACTAACACTAGCAGACTGCAGGGAGTCAATCTGCAACTCACAACAACAGAATACAGTTGACAGCTTGCAACAATCAACTATCAAGAATGCTGAGCCACACACACCATGCTATTGCAGAATGCATTGCCTTACCTGAAGTTCTGCCGTGCTCATGTTGTTTTTGATGCTCTCAGGAACTCGGCCCTGCCATCTGAACGCCTTAATGCGATCCAGCCGTAACTGGCTGCAAACACAGATGAGACAGTTTCTCATTGACATCTACTGGCCTTCAAGCCTCTAGGCAGCCAGCTGCTGCAACCTTATTTTATGAACACTCACAAGGCAAATGCAGCTTATGCGACAAGGGAAGGTGGCACTCTAATTGTAAAGTCAAATGACAGGCAGTGAGTTTGGTGTTGTCAGAGATGTAGTGTTGACAGCAGGTGCGTGACTGAGGCTGATCGCTTGTATGGAACAAATGGCATTTTAATAATGCCAATGAACTTGAGATGCAAGCTTGGACCTGTATGCTATCAGCAGCCTTTTGTTCCGGAGTATGCTGCTGTGCTGCATAACAATCGTAGACACATCCACAAACTTGTGTTGCAAGCGTCAGATGCAATGGCAGACCTACATACCTCAACAACCTCCTGTTGCAAATTATGCGGTTGTGATGCACAACACTGGTTTGAAATCCAGGTACCTTGCATGGGAGGTGTCAAGGGCAACAGACAGAACTGTATGCCATCAACAACCTCTTTTGCACAGTATGCTGCTGTGGTGCACAACAATGCAGGATTCCATCTTAGAAGTTGCTACCAATTGTGATCTACATAAGTTGACAAAGAAATTAGCTTTGGTTGCAAAGGCAGGACTGTATGCCATCAGGAGCCTCTCGCTGCGGAGTACGCTGCTGTGATGCAAAACAAAGGTAGGAAAATCTAGTAATTTGTCTGGGAAGTTGCAAGTGCAGAAGATAGACCTGTACGCCATCAGGAGCCTCTTGTTGCGCAGTATGCTGCTGTGGTGTACAACAATGGTGGATACGTCCTCTGGGAAGCTATCAATCTTCTTGACTCCTCCAGGCACCTGCTGAAGGGTCCCTGCTTGCTCTGCCTTCTGCACTTTCTCGTCTGCTGCTCTGCGTATCAAGCTGTGTCAGTGCTGCAACTGAGTTTGCTACATCTCGCTTTTCTGCTTCAACTTGATGCCATAGCAGACTTATTTTCTGGCGTCATGCACTTTCTCATCTGCCACTGTGTGTATCATGGTGTGTCAGTGCTGCGTTCAAGTTTGCTCCAGCATACTTTGATGCTAGAAATCAATGCATTAGCAAGCTGCTTGCGATGTCATGCACATTCACTATCACGCACAGCCACTAGCCACTACAGCAATGTATAGTGCTCACAGAATGCAAAGCACACGACACACATGGTCATGATGTCGTGTCTGTCAGGACAGGTTGGGCAGAAGGGTGCAGTGTGATCCTTGAAAAGTGGAGCGGTGCAGTCACCCTCACCTGAAAGCTGCATCCAGCTGAGCATTGTGTTCCTGGATTTCATTTTGCACCACCCGCACAAGCTCGTCCTGTAGTGCCACAAAGCATTGATGACACGCAGCACAGCTGGCTGGCGTGTGCTGTTGTGTTGTGACTGGCACGGTGCATGCTCAAACGTCACAGGCAAGGCAGCATGGGACCCACATTGTATGGTGGGAACACTTCTGGAGGGCACATGGCTATCTCTTTGTAGAGCTCGAGGGCAGTCTTGCCATATATCGCCATGACAAAAACTCTCCACGTCAATGTTTGGTCATTCAACTGACGTTTGGGGCATCACAGTCTGATGCAGGTCGGCGTATTGTCGGGATATGGCAAAAGATCGTTTTTGATCTTGAGCTGCCTTATTGACTGTGGTCGGCCGTGCAGCAACGTCGTGATTGCTTTTTGGTCGCACTTGAAACAGGAGTATGGTCAACTGGTACTGCGCATGCGTTTGGTGGCAGAAGCCGAGCAGAAAAGTGCCGCTGCAGCATGCATTACACCAAATTTGTCAGCTTCTAAATGGTTCAAATTCTCTGACTGTTGAGCAATGCCAGAGGCTGCAGCGGCACTGTGCCCTCGCAAGACCTGCTGCGAATGCTTGTCTGCCATGTCTCATCCAGACCTTCTGCACAATCGGTCCGGCACAAGCAGCGCTGCTGACAGGCGCTGCTTGCTGAGTGATCTGTGTGCAGAGTTGGCATGGCGACCTTGCTGAGTGAGTTCGTCAGCAAGGAAACGCCATGACACAAGCTCGCAAGCATTCCCATAGGTACTGCGCTTGAGCTCCTGCTCATGCTTTCTCGAAAATGGCAACATCTGACTTCTGGTTGCAATGCAGGTATCAGAAATATCCCAACAAGGAGAACAGTGCTGGTGCTGGCAATCATGTTGCAGCTGCGCTATCAATCCCTGCTCAGCCCAAGCCTGCTAGCCTTGCAACCCGGCAGATTGCTGTCATGCTGGCTCAGCAGCAACAGCAGCATCAACAGGGCAGTCAGCATGCAAGCGTGGCTTCTTCCTTAGACTCTCTGTACAGCTCTGGCAAGTCTCAATCAATTAATAAACAAGCCAGCCATACTTTCTAGACCAAACTGCTAGCTGTGTATGACCAACCGTCTTGCCATCATTAATATTCAAGCCGGCACAACACATCATGCTGTAGAGCTCTTGCCAGTGCTGCACAAGCTTGATCACTCTGTCGTGAAGCACTTCATGCTTTGCAATGCATCATAACATGCGACGTCCTGCGCAAACCCTTGCTGCAGGGCTGACACTTATCCAGTACAGAAAGGCCAGCTGCATAAACATCAATAGCCACTGATTGCTATGCCTGTGATGCAGCACAAGAGGCTGAAGTAGCAGTCCAACAACCAGCCTATCCGCTGTCCTTCCCAGCACAACAACACAGCAGCCAACCCAACCCTTTGTTGGCATCATCATCGGCCTCAGGCTATCATGACTCGCTGGCAACACTCAGCTCAGCCATCAGGCGAGATGTAGACCAGTTCCTAGTGGCCCTGCCCTTGGGCACTGGCCCTGATGATGCAGTCTTGGAGGAAGCTGTGGCCTCAAAGCTGTACGAGGCGCTGCTCAGCAAAGCTGTCATGCAGCATAAACTTACAGAATGGTACGCTGCTGCCATGCTGCTGACAACACTACATATCCAACCTTGAAAGAAGCTCTGAGAGCCACTTGTCATGAGCCACTTGTGCTACAACAGTACCATTTGTCCATGACTGTTCTGGCAGCTGTGGCCTCAAAGCTGTCATGCAGCATAAGTTCACAGCGTGGTAAGCTGTGGTGCTGTGGCTGACATCAGTATATGTCTGAGTCAATCTGACTTTGCCTCAAAGCTAACTGAGGCGCTGCTCAGCAAAGCTGTTATACAGCACAAGCGTACAGACGGTATGCTGCTACAGTGCTGCTGACAACATTACATGTGTCACTTTGTCTCAAAGCTGTGTGAAGCATTACTGAGCAGACTTTTCATGCAGCATCAACTTACACAAGGGTATGCAGGGCTGCATACTGATGACGATGAGCGTACTCATGATGATAAGCACTATACTTTGTAGCTCATGTGGTAGCTGTGTGTAGTACAAGGCTTGCTTTGCCAGTCCGGCTTGTCCATGCATGTCTAACTGCAAATGGCAGCTTTGAGGGCCAAAATTTGCTTGGAGGTACTATTCTTGTTGTTGGCATGCCTTGCTGAAAACTGACTGGCGTCACTAGCCATGACACCAATATCAACATGAGACAATGTTAGCAACACAGTGAGGGTGTTATGCGCTGCTGCATATGCAGGGCTCAAGTTGCAACCCAGCTGAAGGACCTGGTGCAGTACCAGCACCAACAGCTTAGCCAGGGTAGGGCTTTTGCTGGGACAGAACATGCTCATCAGGCTCCCATGCCATCAGGCACAGTGTCCAACCAAGGCGATGAGATGACAGAGCTCAAGTCTCTCATCCAATCTCTTAGGTGGGCAAGGATTTGCTGCTGCAATATATGTATGAATGTACATGTACCGGTCTAAAACATACAATGCACTTGTGCCACAGTGAGAGTACGCTGCAAGACTGCAGCATAAGCCCAATGAACACGGTACTGGTTTGAAATTTGATACACGTGAAAGCTTGAACAGCAGAGACTATCCATGGGCTAGGTCTTGACAATACAGTAGGCATGCGCTAGCCTTGTGAGCAGCAGCAGCAACAATGGCAGCAGCAGGAGCAGCAACATTGGCCTGACGGCATCAGTGGCAGCAGCAGTACCTCACATCAACCCTACATGACACGGGAAACGCTGACTTTATATTTCTGCACGCAGGACATGACTCAGCAAAACGATTGGCCTGGCAGCAGCAGCGGCAGTGAGGCAATGGGCAGGAGCAGGCAAAGCTACGAAGCCAAAACCGCAGAGCTGCAGCAGCAACATCTCACATCAAGCTTTTGGCATGAGGAACATCATGACATTATACCTCTGCATGCAGGCAGGATATGACACAGCGGCAGCATCACGATCAGCCTGGCAGCAGCAACGGGAGCGAGGCAATGGGCAGAAGCAGGCAAAGCTATGAGGCTCAGAATGCAGAGCTGCAGCAGCTCAAGACTGAGCTTGCTGCCCTGCAAGCTCGGCTCAGAGACGCAGGTCAATGCTCTCACTGCTGATGCATGCCGGGTTCCGGATGCAGAACATGCCCCTGCAAACCCAGATGATACTTGCAGGTTGCTGCTATTGCTGCTGATGTATTTGTGTCACAGCAGCTCAAAGCTGAGCTAGCAGCCCTGCAGACCAGGCTTAGAGATGCAGGTTGGTGGTGTTGCTACGGATGCATGAAGCAAGTGCAAGTCACATTTTGCGTACACAACTCTGGGGCTGTGAGTCAAGGGGCTGTGAGTCAAATCTGCTGGCCGGCAAACCCAGCTCAGAGGTGCAGTCTGATGCAGTTCACCATCAGTCGCCTCTGGCTTCCTACATGACGCATGTGCAAGGCCCTCACTGGCCTTCGATGGTTGTTTGATTGTCATGCAGATTCTGAGGCAAAGGTGGCGCGAGTTGACCTGCGTGTACGCAGGACCCCTCATTGACTGCAGACAGCATTAGCACAAGGGTCCAGAGACTGTGGGTCACTAATGATTGTGCATCTGCTGTGCAGATTCTGAGGCCAAGGTGGCGCGAGTGGAGCAGCAGCGTATGCGCAAGGCCCTCATTGACGCTGAGATGGAGCTGCAGCAAGGGGCTGTCTCAGCACAGGACAGGCGCAAGGCCCTTCAGGTCATGCCCTGCCTTTGCAGAAGCTGCTCCTTTCCTTTGTAGTCTTGCTGCTGTCAACAATGTTGCTATCAGCAACCGCACTTGATATCTGTCGCCCTCAGCACAAATTTCAGGGGGTAGTGTTGATAGCTATTCATGCTGTGAACACATTTGCCCATGTCATTGCTGTTGAGTGTTGAGGGAGGTCCCTTCACGTCTCCTTTGCAGTTACTGTGTATTTATGCCCTGCATGCTTTTGATGCCACTGATGGTTGCAAACAAATCAAGTCCCTTTGGCTCTTCTGCTTCTCATTGGCGTCAAGCTCTGCAGGCTTCAGAGAGTCATCTGGACGAGGCAAGGAAGAGCAGCGCACAGGCTGAGCAAGAGCTGGCAGAGGAAAAGAGGAAGGGTGCAGTCCGGGAGCGCAAGCTGCTGGACCGCACACATGAGCAGTCCAAACTCAGAGAGCAGCTGCAAGACACTGAAGTCCACCATCAGGCAAGCTAACACCACTTTGTCTCTTTTGTGGTGATATTGACTGCTTTCTTCTTGATTTTCATCGCCATCGTCTTTTCCGCATCTTGATTAAGAGGGGGCATCTGCAAGATGATAAAACCAACCACAAGGCAAGCTAATACCTCTTGGTTTTCTGGTGCCTCTGCCTTTGTGTCTTTGCCTTCACCTGCATCTCTGTGTTTGTTTTTGATCTTCCCCTTCAAGCTGCAAAACAACGAAACAAGCCACTTGGCAAGCCCATGCTGCTTGGGTTTAGTTCACTTTTTCTCCTTTGCCTTGCTCATTTCTGTCTGGTGTTGAAAGGAACAGCTGCAGAACGCTGAAAGCAGCCACAAGGCAAGATAAATGTCACTGTGTCTGCTGCAGCTTGTGGTCTTCTTGTTTGTGCTCTCATTCTTCATCTTTATTGTTGAGGCCTGTACCTTCCATTGCAATCCATTTTGAGCTTTGAGCCCTTTCTCTTTTTGGTTTGTGCAGCGTTCTCACTTCACGTCGTCCTGCTGTGACAGCATGGGAACCCAAATCAACAAACCAAACATCTTGAAATATGTTAATGGGAGACACAGTCAATGACTGCACGCACACATACACCACAAAGCTATCAACTGGATGGATACATTTGAGGCCAGCTCATGACTTGTTGCTTGCAGGCCCAGATGTCGGCCTTGCACCAGCAGCTGCAGCAGGCTCAGTCCCAGGGCAGCTTAGTCAGCCAGCTGCAGCAGCAGCTTCAGACAGCATCAGATGGCTCAACTCATCAGTCACACCAGCTGCAGAAGCTGCAGCAGCAGCTACAGGCCTCGTCTGTGCATGCATCTGAGGCAGAGTCTCTGTTGACTCGCTCTGAGCAGCAACTCAACTCAAGCAAGCAAGAATCTGAAAGCAGGTTGACTGAACTTGAGGAGCTGAGGTCTCAAACTCTTCATCTGAGGCAGAAACTGGCTACGGCACAGGCGGAAGCACAGCAGCAGCTGCTGCAGCTGCAGCGGGAGCTTGGCCACTCAGAAGCTGCAGCATCAGCCGCAAAAGATGACAGTTCTGCCGCTGCTTCAGAACTGGCCCAACTGCAGCAGCAGAAGGATGACGCTGAGCAGCAGCTGTCAGAATCTGACCAGTCGGTCAGGGCTTTGCAGGCTGAAGTGACTGCATTGCAAGAGGCTCAAGCAATCAGCATGAGCTCAGCTGTGCAAGCGCAGGCAGTTGCAACAGAGCAAAAGTATGAGGCACAGCTGTCACAAATGTCAGCAGACCATGCTCAGACAGTTGCTGATCTGCAGACTGAACACTTTCAACAGGTTCAAGCTGTGACCAAGGAACTGCATGCTGAGCATGCTGTGCTAGCACAGCAGGCCAATGAACAGCATGCTGCGCAAGTTCAAACCCTGCATGCTGAGCACGCTGCGGCTGTCAGCAAGCTGAAGACACAGCATGCTAGGGCGTTTGAATGCCTCAGGCAGCAGCATGCTGAGGACGAAGAGCAATGGCGCTCAGACTATGACGACACAGTGCAGCAGCTTGAGGCTCAGCATGCAACTCAACTTGAGTCCTGCCAGGCTGAGCTCAAACATCAGCACACTGGTAGCATCAGCGTGCTTCAAACCTCATTAGACCAGCTTCAACAGCAAGTGCTGTCACAGCAGCTCACAGCAAATGACAGTCTAAATCAAGTGCATGCACAGCATCATGCACAACTTCAAGCGCTTGAAGCACAGCATCATGCGCAAATTCAAGCGCTTGAAGCACAGCATTCCAAGGCAGCGCATGATGCTGAGTCTGAGCACAAGGCTCAGCTGAGCCAGCAGATTGCTGAGCGCGACTCAGCAATGAGTCAGTGCCATGAGGAGCATGAGTCAGTGCTGACTCAGCTGCTGGCAGACCATCAGCAGCATCTGGCTGATCTCAATTTGCAACATGATGAGTTCATCTCAAGCAATGATGAGGATCATGCAGTGGAGTTGGATGCTGTTAGACTAAAGTCTCAAGAGGAGATCAGTCATCTTCAGTCACAGCTGGAGGCTTCTACTGAGGTCAAGATGGAGTATATTCAAGCTCAGCATGCAAAGCAGGCACAGCAGCAGCAGGCTGATTTTGAACTGCGGCTGGATGGTCTAACTCAGCAGCATGCTGAGTTTGCTGCTCAAGCTCAAGGTGAGCATAACTCTGAGCTTGAGGCTCTGAAGGCCAGCTTCCAGGCTGCTTCAGCACAGCGGCAGTTGCAGCTTGAGCGAGATTCAAACACACAGCTGGCTCAGCAGGCACAGCAGCATGACAAGGCGCTACAGGATTTCAAAGCAGAGCACCAACAGCTGTTGGTTGACGCTGAAGAGCAGCATGAGCAAAAGGTAGCTGAAATCAAGGCGCTGCATCAGCAGCTGTTGAGTCATAGCACACAGCAGCACCAGCAGGCTTTGGCGGAACAGCATGCACAGCATGATTCTGAGCGTGCCAGCATTCAAATCCAGCTTGAAGCAGCGCAGCAGCAGCTGACAGCACAGCAGGCACAGCATGCAGTTGAAATGGATGACCTCACCAAGCAACATCATGAGCTTGCAGAAGGTCTGCAGCTTCAGCTTCAAAAGGCTCAAGAGGTGACTGATGAAGCCCTGTTTGTAGATAACAAATTTGTTCCGCTTGCACATGCTTTGTTGCCAGTGTATTGCCAACTAAGGACAGGCACAGATTCTTAACACGTCACAGCTTGGACATTGCTGCAATATTTACAAGCTGAACAGTCCATATTGGGTAAAAACTCAGTCTTCACAACATCTATCTTGACATGCATGCTAGGCAAGATCAAATGCAACCAGTTGTTGAAAGTGGCATTTTTGGAGAGTTCTCTTGGCTTTGTTTGTCTGGCTCAGCATCAAGCAGAGTATACCTCAGATCTGCAGGTCATCAAGAGCACAGCACCCCTTCGTATGCTTGTCTGCATCCCAGCCCATTCCTGTCTGCCCTGCTGCAAAAGCTGATTGAACAGCAGCAACACGCTGTGAATCATTTCACTTCACGACACAGCAGCCCTCTGTATGGTTCCTACTATCTCTTGACCTGGTGTTGTCTCCCTTGTTGCAGGAGCTAAGTGAGCAGCAGCAAGACGCTGTGCAACAGCTGTTTCAGTATCAGGATGAGTATGCGTCAGAGCTGCACGCCATCAAGCACTCCGCATCTCAAGAGGCGTCACAGCACAAGCAGGAGCTCCAAGCACTCACTGATGCACAGCACCAGAATGTGGCAAGCCTGAACGCACAGATTGCAGAGCTTCATAGCAAGCTAAGTGACAGTCAACTGGTCGAGGCAACACAGCAGGATCAGGTCTCAGAGCTGCAAAGCAAGCTGGGTGGCAGTCATTTGAGTGAGGCAAGCCTACAGAATCAGGTCTCAGAGCTGCAGAGCAAGCTGGGTGACAGTCATTTGGTTGAGACAGGTCTACAGGATCAGGTTTCAAAGTTGCAGCAGCAGTTGGGTGACAGTCATTTGGTTGAGAATGGCCTACAGGGTCAGGTTTCAAAATTGCAGCAGCAATTGAATGAGCTTGAGGACCAGATGGAAGCTGAGGTGGGATAAATGTGCAATGTCATCTGACCTGCACAACAAGCAAGCATAATTTGCCCTGTCTCGGTGTAAACTCAAGGTTGCGGCTAGAAATCGATGCTCTTTCTGCTGAGCTATGTACTCAGTTTATATGCTCATTAGAGGCATTATGAGAGCACTGTGACCGTAACTGCATGCCACCTCAGTTGCAGGCTTACTGATATGCTTGCCTCTTGCATACCTATCCCTTGTTGTGTTGAATGTATACTTGCAGGCCCCGCGTTATGTCTGATGATCTGGACACTACATTCTTTGTTTCCGTCTTGTCCAGTTACTAGCCCAACAATAGTGAGCAACCAGCCGTGGAGGTGTGGGCAATCAATCAAACACCCTTGATGACATGGTGACAAAAGCTGAAGCTTCTGCTCTATAGGAAGAGCAGCACCAGGAGGCGTTTGCCGCTGTGGAGTTGGAGCATGCATCAGCACTAGAAGCAGCAGCAGCACAAACAGCCACTGAGCAAGCAGAGCATGCTGCTGTGCTTGAACAGCAGCATCAACAGCTGACAGCTGCAATGGCAAGTTTGAATACAGAGCACCAGGCACAGCAGCAACAGCAGCAGTCGGAGTTCGAGACTGAGTTGCATTCTGTGAGACAGCTGCATCAGCAAATGCTGTCTGAGGCATCATCACAACACCAGACTCAGCTTGAGTCACAGATGTTGAGCTTGAGTCAGCAGCATCAGCAAAAGCTGGCTCAGGCTGCAGCTGAGTCAGCTCAGGTCCTGGATCATCTCAGAGCTGAGCACAACAGAGCCCAGGATGATCTGCAGTCATCGCATCAACAAGCGCTGCAGCAAATGCTGGGTGAGCGCACTCAGGCAGAGTGTGAGCTGACTCAGAGCTTGATTCAACAGCATGAGCTAATGCTGGACCAAGTGACTAAGCATCAGCAAGCTGCATTGGCACAGATACAGTCAGAATCTGAAGCTCAGCTGTCGCAAAGGCAGCTGACTCATCAAGCTGAGATTGAGGCCCTGCAACATCAAGCAACGGAGTTGCGTGGGCAGCTGCAGGGTGTGAATATCAGTCATGAACAAGACATTGCAGCAATGCTTGCACATCATCAGGTGGGATGCTCCTGGACCCTCTGCTCCACCCCTCCTCCCTGTCCACACCGACCTCTTTTCCTTGCCCTTGTTGTTATGCATGCAGAGAGCTGGCATAGTTCCCTTGGATGCTCTACAATACAAGGCTCACATGGACCCGTAACTGACCCACAATAGCAATCACACATTGACTTGCAAATATAGTGCATCATGCTGTAAGTCCACTGCCTGTCTTGATTCCCATCATCCCAAGCCATACAGATTTGTCATGTGTCATGCTTGGTAAATTTGATCATCCTGCATGTGTTGTAGGTGGAGACGGATGCTCAGCAGCAGCAACATGCTGAGCATGTGTCTCAACTGGCAGTGGAGGCCTCGCAACTCAAAGACTCAGCAGCGCACCAGCAGTCAGCTCAGATCTTGCAGCTCAGCTCATTGCAGGCTCAGTACTCAGCTGAGCTGGCTCTGCTGAGGTCACAGCAGCAGGATGAGTTGAGCTGCTCACAACAGCAGCTCAGAGATGCTGAGGTCGCTCTCAGTGAGCAACATACAGCTGAGCTTGCAGAGGCTGAAGAAGAGCACCGGATACAGCTGGCACAGATTGCTACCTTCCTTGCTTGGGAGAAAGATGACAGAGTGTTTGGACTCAACTCAGCTCACGAGGCTGAGATCAGCAGCTTGATGACTCATCATGAGCAGCAGCTCGATGCAGTTCAGACTCAGCTGAGTAACAACAGCCTTGAGTCACTGCAGAACAGCTTAGCAAGCAATGCTGCTTCAGCTCAGAGCATGCTGAATCAGCACTCAGAGTTGACACTGGCGCACGATGATCTTCACAGCTGTGAGCTTGCAATGCACCAGGCAGCAGCTGATTTGAGGCTCTGGCAAGCAGCAGATGATCACGCTGTGGCTGTGCAAAGCGTGCAAGCACAGCATGACTCTGAGCTGAGCGAGGCAGCAGCAGCTCACAGGCAGGCCATGACTGATGCGATCGAGCTAGCAGCTCAAGACTCAGAGCTCAAAGCTCAGTGCCAGTTGGCTGATCACACTGCTGAGCTTGATCAGCTGAGAGCTAACCATGAAGGGCACTTGGCAGAAGTTGCTCTTCAGCGCAAGCGAGACCAGGATGAGTCGCTGAGTCACCTGACTCAGGCACTTGAGCAGCTCTCAGAGGAGCATGCAAGCACCCTGGCCTCAGCTGAGTTGCGCTGGACAGACGTACAGACAGACCAGCAGCAGCTGCACAAGCAGCAGCTGTTGGAGCTGTCCTTGCAGCATGACTCATCCCTGACTGATACAATCAGTCAATGGCAGGAACGCCTGCAACTGACTTACGCTGAGCACAGCGCTGAGCTCACTCAGCTGTCTGCACAGCATGAAGCAATGATTTGTCATGTCAGGGAAGAGGCTGAAGCTGCTGAGCAGCTGCATGCAGTCAAGCTGATCAATCTTCAGCTAGAGTTCCAACAAGTTCAGCACAGTCTCAAGGCACAGATTGATGCTTTGCGTGCCAAGCATGTGGAAGGCAGCGCTCATCACAGTGACCTTCAGAATCAGATGCAGGTGCGTCAAATGAATGATCAACGCTTGTAAATGATTGCCGCAGCGCGTGCATCTGCATGGGGGACATCTTTGCGTGTATGAGCAATCCCCAGCCATTCCTTGCACGAGTGCTTTGCAAAGCTCTTGATGTACATCTTGTGAGAGCTTGCACCCCTACTGTTCATGCCTTCATTGTGCCGTTGTGTTTTGCTCATTTAACGGCAAAGCCAAACCTCACAGTCAACTGCATACTCTGCATTGTTCACAAGTTCAGCTCAAACACTTAGAAGGCAGACAATGTAGAGAAGCTCTGCAGTATGCTATGGCCCAGGCAGGAAAGTCAAGAACCAGATGGCAACCATACAGCCTGTGCCAATAATCATGTTTGACGCACTGATTAACTTTTAGTCAAAACCCCAACCCTACACAGTAAATCCTCAACCTGTACACCCTTGCAAATGCAGGAAATGCGCAATGAAGCGTCGGCCAAGCAGCAGGAGATTGCTGAGTTGGATGCAATGCTTGAGGAGGTGCAGATTGAGTCTGAGTCCCATCAGAGAGCTCTGAGGGACTGCCAGGACATGCTTGAGGAGCTGCAGACATTCTCACAGGACCAGGAGGCTAAGCTGCAGCAACTTCAGCAGCAACTGCAGGTATCATGTAAAGTAATGCATTGATGTATGCAATGGCTCTGTAGAAACAACGATGGCGCACAGACTTGCTTTGCACCGTTGCCTGACTGATACGACCATCAATATAAGGGACCATTGACTCTGAAGGAGGTTCAGACGTTCTCACAGGGGCAGAAGACCCGTCTGCAGCCGCTTGAGCAGCAGATGCACGTATATCAGCAATGCTGTTAGAAGACGCATTGTGTACCGCTCACTTGCAATCTTGAGGTCACACTGACATCAGAGAACTCCACAAGTATATGCGACAGCTTCAGACCTTCACACAGACTCAAAAGCACAAGCGGCAGCTTCAAATGCAGCTGAAAGGAAAACATTGATGTTGCTCAAGTTTACATCTGGTGCCGCGTTTTGTTGACTTTTTTGCTGGCCTCTGTTGTGGCTGTTCAGGTTCGTCACACAAATGTTCCTGTGTTTGATGAACTCAGCCAAGCAGCTGCAATGCTGTCCCTGGACAGTCCTCACCATGGTGTTATGTTCAGATCGCAACATCACTAGATAGCGTTTGTGCAAGCAGGATCAGGTCCAGAGTCATGAGGCATCCAACAAAGCCCTGGCAGAGGGTCAGCACACGCAGCAGCGGTCTCAGCATGCCCAGCAGGAGCTTTCAAATGCAACACTAGCCCTGTGGGATTAAAAGCATACAGCCAAGAAGCTCTGATGCTGTCTGTATTTAGTGATCTCCATCACGTCAAGCTCAATTCACAACATCACAAGCCTGTTGCTTGCAAGCAGGAACAGGTCCATAGTCATCAGGCAACCAGCAAGGCTCTGGTAGAGGCTCAGCATGCACAGCAGCAGTCTCAGCATGCCCAGCAGGAGCTTTCAAGTTTGAAGCTGGAGCATGCGGCCCTGCAGAGGGAGGTGGCTGTGACTAATGGCCGCTTGTCAGCCTTTGATGAGTCATGCCAGCGCTCTCTGGAGAGGGTTCAGACCCTAGCCGCCGCATTGCAACAAGCACAACAGGCCAAAGTGAGCGCCTATTGCATAGCATAGTTGCGTCTGCCATGTCAGAATGCGCCATACGTTGATGACTGTTTTGCACAAGCGCACTGCCCTGCAGACGCATATACCAGTTGGTGCTGATCGTCTTAATTGTAGCTGCTTGAATTCTGCTGTTGTTGCTGCTGTACGACCTTGCAAGGTCAGAGTCTGCTGCAAGACAAATGCACAGCTGCTGCTGATGGTGTAGCTATGAAGTTGCTTGCAAAGGTCACCTGGAGCACAAGTTAATCATCGTCAGCATTTTTGGCTAATTCGGATTAACAGCGCCCATATCATAGTATCGGTTACGCCTGCGCTCTGATGACGTCCAAGCTTGTAGCAAGCTGTCCCTGATCAGCAGTAGTGGCCATGTACTTGTCCTTTTTTGTCACCTGGGACACTCTTGATGCTTCCTTCCAGAGTTGCAGTTGATCAGCTGAAATGGTACTGCAGCCAACAAGGCAGCAAGGCAGTTTGCTACGGGCAAACAAAGCTGAGTAGCAGCATCAACAGTCTTTGCGGCCATGAACACCACCCCAAGCAGCAACCACAGCTGTTGCACAAGCCATGCACCAGAGCCCTGTGTTTGGTCTGCAGGAGTCAGCAGTCGCAGAAGCAGCTTCCTTGCAGGAGGCGCTGGTGAGGTGTGAAGAAGAAGCAGCTGCTCAGATTGCAGCTGAGTCAGCTCGGCGCGCTCAAGCCGAGGAGGCTGTTGAGCAGTACATTGCTGCACACTATGCATCCCAGGCTGCAGCCCAGGTGAGTCATCAGCGCTTGATGTTTTACCCTTTCTTCCTCAAAGTTTGTCTTATCTTCTCCACCACTCGTGTCTTGTTATGCTTCCCTCTGTTCCAGGCTTCTGCCTTTCCCAGGTTCCCTTGACATTTGTCCTTTTCTGCTGCATTTGAGTTTTGATATTGATTCCGCTATGCCTTGATTGCAATCCCCAGCTGAGTCAAGACATCTTGGCTATCTGCAAGGCGGATGCCCAGGTCTCGCCTATCCTGTTATTCAATGCTGCGGCAATGACTAGGACATGACATTCCCTGTTAGATTACCTCATTTTGGCTGCAACTGCTTTCGGCCAAAGCCCAAAACTGGTGTGACACTGCCTCTGTATGCATCCCGCAGAGCAAGGGAGCTGCACTGGCAAGGATCTAAACAGTAATGGCAATCAATGACTCTTCAGGTGCAAAACATGTAGATGGCGATGACCATCATAACAGTGCTCTTTTGATCTACAGGAGCAGGCTGCTGCTCTGCTGAGTCAGCTGCATCATCAGGACCCCACCCCAGGCAGGGGGCCCACCCCACAGCCGCTCCCAGGGGGTCCCACCCCAGGCAGGGGCGTCACCCCCCTGCCACCCCAGGGGGGCCCCAGACCCTCACCCCTGCCCAGGCTGCACCCCCATGCCCGGCAGGCTCTGCTCATGACCCCTGGCATGGGCAGTGTGGGGTCTGTGTCTCCCAACATGGGTGTGCAGGGTCTAGTCACCATCGCAAAAGGTCAAGATGCTATGGCCAGCGATGATGACACTGTGACGAGGTAACTGTCCAGTGTTTCCTGTACTATAGTCACCCTGCCTGCTTGTTTGCACACAATCAATGCTGTCTGCTCAGCTTGGCATGAGTTGTGTCTCAGAGCCTCTCCTGCCCAATATCTATGGGCATGACATATGCACTCTGATGCAGGCTACGGCCAACAGGGCAAATAGCAGCAGCCCTCTCTCTGACCCCAGGCATAGGCAGTGTGAGCTCTGTTGTGGAGTACGTGTTGAGGGTGACAAATGGTGACCCTTTGTCTAACTTGAGCGCATGACAAATTCTCTGTGCTTCAGGTCTGGGCCAGCAGGGCAGATCGCAGCGGCCGTCCCTTTGGATCCAGGCATAAGCAGTGTGAGCTGTGTTATATAGTGTGTGTTGAGTAGGAGATATAATGATGGACTGTTGTGATCTTTGCGTATGACACGTGCTCTGTGATGCAGGCCTGGGTCCGCAGGGCAGATGGCAGCGACCCTGCCTCTGACCTTTGGCATGGGCAGTGTGGGGTCTATCAGCCCTGGGGCCATGTCAAGCTGCAGCAGTGACCTGGCACCCCTCACTGGGGCCTCTGGGGTTGGAAGGGGACCCCCAAGGGCTGCGCCAGATAGCCCTGAGGGCAGTACTGGAAGAGCCTTTTCAGATCAGGAGAATCAGTCACCAGCAAGGTGAAATGATACACCACGGCCAGAAAGGGTTTACACAGGTTTTTGGTCATGTGAGCATGATCTGCTGCCTATCAGATTTCTAGCTCCAAGAATATCTGAGAATTTTGGTCTGCCCAACATGACTACACACGTGATGGCTGTGAGCGTCAGGGAATGACCAGCTACCGATCAAATTTGTACCCCTGCATTGTGGCTGGCAGGTGGCAATTTCCAAGGCAACAGACATGACAGCGCATTTGCAGGTTGCATCAAGCCCCTGCACAGCAGCACTTCAGGAGGCAGACCTCAGACAGCAGCCAAGGCAGGACCCCTTTGCAGCACATGCATTTCAACTCATTGTTTGATCAAGCGCCCGGCTATCAAGAAGAGCACTTTGAGGTCAGAAGCGAAAGGCATGGGAGCTGCTTAAGCGCACAGAAAGTGTTGAAGATGTCTGACAGAGCATCACCTTTGCAGCAATTGCCTGCAAGCTTGCACAGATGATTCCTGTGCCATATATAGACCGCGCCTAGTTGATTGCTGTATGAGTTGATGGCAGCAGTTGCCTGCAACTGCACAGATCAATTTTGTGCCAAAGTCTCCGTCTGATGCCTTCGTTGCTGTCCTAATTCGTTGCTGCCTGCAAATTGCGCAGATGCGTCCTGTGTTCAAAGACTCTGTCTGATGACTGCGTTGCTGTCCTAATTGATTCTTCCTGCAAATTGTGCAGATGCGTCCTGTGTTTAAAGACTCTGTCTGATGACTGCGTTGCTGTCCTAATTCATTCATCCTGCAAATTGTGCAGATGCGTCCTGTGTTTGAAGACTCTGTCTGATGACTGCGTTGCTGTACAATTTCACCGCAACATGTACAGCTGCCTGCAGTTTGCACAGATGATTTTTGTGTCAAAGAGTCTGTCTAAGGACTGTACATTGGTGCACAAGTTCACAACAGCAGCTGCCTGACGTCTTTCGCAAAGATCTTTTCTTTTGTTACAGATGTGTCTGATTACTGTGCTTGGCTGCAAGGCTGCACAAATGTCATCAGCGTTGGTGGTGCCGTGTTGAACAATGTAGGTGCACATTGCTGCTGTGTGAAACATTTTTTTTTCTTTTAGAGTTTCAGGAGTCGTGCTAGACAAGCAGTGTGCTTTTACTTATGTGGCTTGCTCTCAATTTGCAAGTGAGCTCACTTCAAGGCTTGTTGTGCAAATGTTAAAACTTCACAGCCGTTGCATCAACCCAAGTGATCAATTGTCCAGGTCTCAGCTCAAAAAGTGACCGCTACATGCTGTTGTCACAAAGTGCTGCACACGAAATGTGCATCGACATGATTGCCATTTCTGCCATGCTGTGACGTCCAGGGCCAAGAATTGATAGCACGATCTGAGCGCGGCAACGGTCACACAGCTCAGCATGACGCAGAAAAGATCGGAAGTTCCCGCGCGCCTGATGCATGATTGGACAAATGACAAATTCAGTCCTTTTAGCACGGGCTCCGATGAGCACGTGGGTTGCACGGAATCGAGACGCTGGCTACGACAGTGCGTCCTCGTCACGACGCGGACTTGCGACAGTCAGATAGGTCATCAGGCCCGCGGACGTGAAAACCGAGGCTCGACAGCCAACGCTTTGCAGCAGAAGGGCTTGGCTCGTCCACCAGCGATCCAGGCGCACATTGCTTGCTCTGGGTGCCACGCTGCGTGCGACGCTGCCTTGTTGACCCTTGCCAGCAGCAACGGTACATCGACGTCAGAGCGTCTGCGGTGATTCTCGGCGGAGCAGTGTTCGCGGAACAGCGTCTTAAAAGGCAGAAGCGTTCATTGAGCCGGCGCCCCTTCTGTGAAGGCTGCTGATTCTTGCCGAATTTGCCACAGGTATCGCCGTCTTTGCCAGATCACACACTGTCACCGCACGAGCGACCTGTCGACTGCTAATGCATTGTTTCCGGGTCGCTCTTTGCTGGCCCTCATGTCACTGCTTGAGCGCACGTCTGCCTGCACTTCAATTGCCGTACGTTCGCAGCTTTTGCAGTCTGCCGAGCGAAGCTGCCAGCATCCCCTTTCGCAGTTGTTGTGAGTGACGTCAAATTTAAAGAAACAACCTGCGCGTACTCAACCTCAGCATGCGTAGGGATGGCTTTTCCGTGCGCCGTTTGCAGGTTACTCATATGGGCGTCAGCAAGCCCGCTGTGCTTTTGTGCTTGGCAGCAGTAGCAGTCAGCTCAGCATGGGCAGCAGTCCCTACAGCAGACGATGTTGTTGGAACCTCATGCAGCATAGCCCTTGACGTGTTTGCCCAGTGCAACTCCACTTCACAAGATGACAAGCTTGCAGCAACCTGCTGCACCCCCTACTCAGTCCTCAAGACCTTCAACTGCTTTTGGTGAGTGGTGGTGGCCTCTTCTGGGCAGTCCTACAAGCACATCCATGACTTTTGTGCAGCAATGCTATGCTCAACACTGTATGCATCAGCATTGTTGACATTGTCCATTGGAGCTGTGCTTTGGCAATGCATCTTGCATGCAGCTAACACAATGCATGCTGCCACTTTTTACCTGCAACAGCATGACTGCATTAGCTGCCCATCCTTTGGATGGACCCTGGTCTGCTATCAGTGCTGCCAGCGGCACTGCTGCTCACTGTTTTTGCAGCATTGCCTGTTTTCATGGTTCCCAATCATCTGCGTGACAAGTGCTGTTTCATATGAAACTTGTGTGAAACAAGGTCAGAAAGGTTCTGTACTAAGCACTCTGTACTCACGGCCCCTCCTGCTGACTGGTTTTTGTGGTTTGCAGCAACCCTGCATTTAGTGAAAGGGCTCAGGCCATGGTGACTCCAGATGTCAGGCAAGCTATTCTGCAGTGCCCCGGGGAGGGCCATATCAGTACCCCCGTCACATGCAGTCAAGAAAGTAAGCTTGCACTGCTCAAAGTTCGATGCATCTTGTACTGTGCTCATATCAATACCTGCTGCTGACTTGTGCAACACACACCTAGCAACGTATGCTAGAGACTGCTACGATTACTGTCACTGTTATAAGGTGATGCTGGTTGCACTGTGCTCATTGTTTGTCGGATGCTCGTGCTCATGGGCATCATGCTGTACTGCAAGAGTGCACAACAAGCTGGGTGCTGGGTGCCGAGTGCTAAGCGCTACTGTCATCATCATCAGGTCATGTCATCTGGCACACTTTCAAAGTTGGTTATGATGATTGAACATTTTTTGTGCTCCTGCAGCGGCCTTGTGGCTGGCTGAGGGCACCCCCGGGAAGGCCTTTGTCGACCCTCAGGGCGTCTTGTTCCAGGGTTCCAACAACAAGCTCAGCACAGTACAGCAGGATCAAATGCCTGCTGCTGAGGCGAACCTACTCACGGACATGCTGATGAGTCACTACGCAGATTCAGATTCCAGCAATCTAGATCTAGATTCCAGCATCACCCTGGATCTGACTGTTGATGTGGGACCCTATGGGGGTGACAGGGTGGTCAGGCGAGGGGTCACAATTGGGGCCTCAGACTTTGGCAGCTCAGTTGCTGATTTGACAGCTGAGGTTGATTTTGAAGTTGGGCCAGACGTCTCAGGTGAGCTGAAATCAACCCGCTTGCAGGCTAGTCAGACAACGTGCAGGGTCTATGCTAATTTGAAGACAAGACTTGACTTTGAAGTAAATGGTATGCTTGACAGCGTTGGCCATGCCTATGTCTGCATATCAATCGGTTACCATGCCATATGTGCAAGGCTTGCGTTTACATTGTGCCATTCGCGTAAGTCAATTGTCTTGGTCGCGTCATGTGGAGTTGAGTTTGGCGCTTTTGCTGTTCACTTCTTGTTGCTCACATTTGGTGAAGATTTATGTGGCGTCTGCCAGGTGGCATCATGTGGCATTTGCTTTATTCATGCGATGAGTTGCAGCAGATGTAGCAAGGGGTGTCACTGCATGACATCTATTTTGACGCAAGCGACGATATCAAACAGATGTTGCAAGGGGTTTCTGCACGCCGTTTGTTGTGATGCAGGCACTGAAATCAAACAGATTCGCAAGGCATGACTGAGTTGGTATTTGTTGTTTTGTAGGCAATGAAATCAAACAGATTTTGCAAGGCGTCACTGAATGGGTTGCAACCATGGTTGATGACAACAGTGACCCTTTCGGCGATCTTGCAAACTTTGAAAAGTCCGGTCAAATGACAGCTATCACAGCACATGTGGCTGAGGTCATCTCGCAAATGGCCGGAACTTTGAACGGCCTCGGCGCCAATGACGACATGGATGTTGAAATCACATACGAGTTTGATTTGGCGGTGAGTTGCTTGATCTGCCATGTGGATGCTGAGTGACTATAAAAGGACTCCTTTTGAACATTGGTGGCATCTCTGCTCCAACAGCACTTGCTTCAGGCAGGATGTGTGTAGTTGCCATCATGCATGTCTGACTTGCTGACTTTGCTTGCCAGCGTGTAAAGATGCATATGTTGAGCAGTAATTCCAGCCTATGTTGTCCCTGCTCAATACAAGGTCTGATGTGTTTGATTTGTGCTGCAGGCCCCAGAATTCAGTGGCATGACTCAGCGGAGATCAGCTCAGGATCTGAGTCCGCTCAGAGACAGCATGATCTCAGCTGCCAGCGACTATGCCATGATTGATCTTGATGAGTCATCAGCACATAACTCACACCACATGAGTCACCAGCACATGGGTCCCAGGCATAAGTGCTTCATCAGACAAACCTATAGATGGCTGTGTCACCACAAGGAACTTATCAGAGTGGCATTGGTTGCGGAGTTGGTTTTGTGCGCTGTTTTTGGCATTGTCCATTTGGTATGGTCTTGCTGTGTCGCAAAACAGCAGCAGAATGAGGATGACTCACCCTCCGATCTCAAGGCTCCGTTGATTGAGTCAGCGTCAGCATACGCTCCACAAAATGAGCGCATGATCATCTCGCCGCTATGGGCACATGTGATGAATTCAAAATCCAATGCTTCCCTTGTGTGACTGGTCAGATTGCAAACTTTGGAGCCGGATGTCAGCCTTTGCATGGCGCCATTGTTCCTCTCTTTTCTGGTCTCGGATGTATACTGGTGTTGACAGTTGCAAACGACTGACAACCTGATTTTGCTTTTGCTCAAGCAGACTTCCTGTGGAAAGTGTGCTTCAGCATTTTGGTACATTGTGTGTACAGTCTTAACACATGTCACGCCTCCTGTGATGTACAGCACCAGTGTCAGTAAGAGCTGTTATTGTGTCATTTGAGCATGGCTTAGGTCCTTATGACTACACACTGATTGACTGACTAATACTTGCACTGACATTTTTACAGCTGATATCTTTTCATGTTGACGTTGCAGCTGTTTTGTGACCAGATTCTGTGATTCAGCTGTGTTGTTGTGAGGCAGTGAACTTGAAGACGTGAGTACTGTCAGTGAAGCTTGCTGTTTGAAGCAGAAGTTGAGATGGCGGGAGCGAAAAGCTGTAATATCAATCAATTGATATCACCACATTCCTCCTTGCGATTGAGCGCAAGTGGACTTGTAAGCGCTTTGAAGAGTTACATTCTTGAACTGGATTGTACAAGTGCACGACGCCATCATAAACTTCATGTGCGTTTGCATGCCTTACCCTGGCGTTTGCATGCCTTACCCTGGCTGGCTGTTGAGCAGTGACTTGCGGCTAGTACATGGGCACACATCCCGGGCTGCCTCTTTAGACAGAAGCTCCCGCTGTGACGCCTAATGGCGTAGACTTTTCTTTTTTCGTTTTCATGAGCACACAAACAGTACATGCACGAGCTTTGGCTAGTTGTGAGAGCTGTTTAACGCTGCTTTGCCTTGCCAACATGCGGATGATGCATTTCACATCTCTTTTCGGATCCTTTCAAGCAACTTGTGACTCATTTCAGTGGCTTCCTGTGCTCGAATTTCAAATTTGGTATCGTCTGGTTACGGAGCAACGTTACTGCAAGCCGCGTCCTACGAGAGCTGTGTCTGCAATGCGAAGTTCGCGCAAAGCCGTCGCGCGCAAGGCTTGCGATGTTCGCTACCTGTTTGATGGAAGATTACAAGCGCGCGAGCCTGTAGCATTGACATCGGTGCCAGAAATGTAGCGTTTGCCGAAGATCAGACACTCAGGCCAGCTCTTGAACAGCACAACTGCAGTCGAAGCTAGACTGTCGGACGATGGATGTGGACGATGTATCGGACGATGCATCAGTCTTCGAGCAGCAGAGCCTCAGGTCGCAAGTAGTCGAGCTGCGGGTCGGCCAGCAGTGTTTCACCACAACGAGGGCTACCTTGTGTAAAGACGGCGACAGTATGCTGGCGAAGATGTTCTCGGGGGAGTTGCCGCCAAGCCAAAAAGACAGCAGCGGCCGCTTCTTCATTGACCGAGACGGGTCTAGGTTTGTAACCATACTGGCCTTTCTGCGCGGGGAACTAGTCGAGATCCCTGCGAGCGTCAAGGAAAGAGCAGCTCTCGCTGCAGATGCTGCCTTCTATCAGGTCTGCTCAGCATCCAATCAGCCTCCTCTGCTATCGCCACAAGTGCACGACGTGGCATCTGTCTCTCTGGGCACCTGTCAAGCTTTGCCCACTAGTGCACAAACCAAGCCTTTCAGGAGCCAGCGTGCGCTGCAGCTCGCCGGCTCGCACAACAACCCCAATCAGACACACTCTGACTGCTTTGCATTGTATTCCAACTGCTTCATGTCAAATCTGGGCAAATACATCCGCATTTGCAGCAGGGCTCTGCAGGGGTTTGCACATTGCATTTCAGTCATGACAGAATGCAAGCAGCACCTTGACTTGACTTGGCTTGACTTGACTGGACTTGATTTGACTTGACTTGACTTGACTTGATTTGACTTGGCTTGACTTGACTTGATTTGACTTGGCTTGGCTTGGCTTGACTTGACTGTGTTCTCTCTACAGCTACAAGACCTGCAAGAAATGATGGCAACAGGACTCAGCCATGCAGACAGCAGCAGCAGTTGCAGCTATATCTATGAGGATATTGGCAACAGTAACTTAGAGGAAGCCGAGGCTTTAGTAATGAGCCATGTGACAAATTGTATTGGACCTGCCAAAGTACGCAGAGTGTGCGCAGCTTTGATGCGACTGTACTTTGGCGATAGGGGACAAGGTGCTGGCGATGAGTCAGCTCCCAACGATGATATCATGTCAGTCTGGAACCTAGGACACTCAGAGAGGGTTTGCACTTTTGTCAGCTCAAAACAGTGGGGCAGCCCTTGGGAGTTGCCAACCCAAAATGAATATGGGATCCCAGGAATTATTCCCATGGAGGAAATAGCTGGCATGCCTGGGACCGCCTTCAGAAAAACAATCTGCTCCTATTTTGGGCTGTTCAAGCAAGAAATGAAGAAGCGCGGACTGTCCCTGTATATTTCTGATGGTCCCCCTCCCTTAAGCGCAAGCAGTTATCGTGGCAAGAATGTATGGAGGCTGGTATTGAAGCCCATACAAGCTTGATGTAACAGAGTGCTGTTGGGTGTAGGGTGAGCTGTATTTACGCCCAGCAATATGCACTGCATGGCTGAGCAGCACTGACTGTAATGAAGTTAGTATAGCGTGATTTGATTGCTATAGACATATTGACTGTGTCATGCAGAAAGGACTTTTGCCATTGTGTTGACAGTCCAACATATTATTATATAATGAAGTCATATGTGCCATTAGCAGGTGTCTCAGCAAACGCTGGAGCAGGTTTCTCACAGGTGCAGGCATGATTTCATTCTGTTGCAGCACCACACGTCGTATGGTTTCTAACAGGCAGCTGCTGCTCCTCTGTTGCTTTGAGCCCAGTGCGTCAAGTGGAGTTTCAGCTCAAGGGTGTTGAAGGGCTTCTCAAGCTTTGTTTACAGAGGTGCTGATTATTCTTGTGCCACAACTGAGCAATCTTGCTTACATGCACTTAGTTTTGATATGTCTGCTCAAGGGCGTTGGACAGTCAATCTTGCAGAGCTCATAGTGTTTCAACAATTGATCAATTGACGCAAATTGTTGGCTAATATAATGCTTCTAGCTGGTACACAGTAGTGTGCAGTCATACGACTTTACAGTTAGTCGTGCAGGGCTGTGACACAACAAATCAAACAGCTCTTTATACAAGCTGCCCAGTCAACTTTAACACCGAAAGAAGAAGATCCTACTTGCTAGATTTATCAACCACTGACAAAGCTGATTCATTGTCAGGCAAATCATATTTGTATTTGATCAGCTTCAGCAATGAAAGATTGAATAGCCTAAGAACATACACACATTATCTACAGAACAAGCTCACACAAGCATTGACATCAGTCATGTCACAACCGACGCCCCAGAGGGGTTGCTGGTACACAACATAATATTTTCACTGATATACATGTGAAAGTCCATGAGCTGCGTGTTGCAGTCACAATATGCAGCCTACACTTCTCGGTGCAGAGCTTGCTTGATTTGGATGAAGTGGAGCAGTTTTGTCGGATTGATGGCAGAGGAACGTGTACTGGCTGTGCTGCTTTGACAGAGACTGCAGAGTTGTAAGCTGTTGCTTAGCGGCATCAGGTTGGTAGGTTCAGAAGGTCTTCGTAGAACCCGCCGTACCTGAGACAAGGCAAGCAGTATCAGTAAGCTTGCTGAATGAACACGAAGTGAAATGCTGAATGCAGGTGGCATATGGGGGCATGCATTGATCAGATCCAAAGCCCTGTCAAGCATCGCCACAACAAAGTTGGACAGTCAGCACTGTGAGATGCAAGCAGCATAGCATAGCATAGCATGGCATAGCATAGCATGGGATGGCATAGCATAGCACAGCAAAGCATGGCGCATACCAAGCTTGTCAAAGGCAGCTCACTGCCTCTCAGCATGCATTCTAAGTTGCTTTGACTTGCACGGCACGCACACATGCAATACACAGCTGGCATAGCATAGTCATGCCACACAGCCTAGAAGAATTGCTGAAACAGTACCATTTCCAGAATCTTGCTGGGTGGTGTAATGATCATTACTTTTGTAATCAATACTACTACAGCTATCAAGCTTATCTTCAACACCCTGGTCTAGAATATGGACATTCATGTCATCACACTGCAGACACAATGAGATGAACTTCCAGACACATGCTGAAAGGTCGCTCACTTGCGAGTACTGTTTTCCTGCAACAGATGCGTGTTCCAAGATCCACATGTGCTTCTGCCCACCTCCCATTGGGTTCAGAATTTGTCAAATGACTGAGGTGTCAATCAGAGGCTTGCAACAAACTCAGAGATGTCACTCGCTTGCCGATGATTGGATCCTATGACAGCTGGACATCCAGGATCCACGTCCAGGCCTGCCTACTTCAAACTGAGCTCAGAGGTTGTCAACTTTGTCACAGGTGCATCAGATGAGGCATGAAATGAGTGGAGAAGCGGCACTCACTTGCCAACGCTAGGATCCTGTAACAGATGGATTTCCAGAATCCACATGCGCTCCTGCCCATTTGGGCCTGGTGCATTCATAGGCGTGCTGCACTCTGGGCAAGCGTAGTGTTGAGGGTCATCGCCAAACTCCTTGTCATGCGAGAACTTGCCCACTAGATGTGCGCAGTAATTTGGGTTGGCATACTCATAGCCATGGTCTGTTGAAGTCCTGCAGCCAAAGACTCAGATTCGCATTGTGTGATGTGCCACAATATTCTGGTCAGAGTCCATGTCATGCAGGCACTTGCTCATGAGGTGTGCATTGTGATTTGGGTTGGCATACTCATAGCCATGCTCTGTTGAAGTCCTGCAGCCAAAGATTGATGTCTGCATTGTTTGCTGTGAAGAACGTAGATTTTGTTCAGGGGTCACGTTATTTTGTCTGCCATAGGACATCACGAAAGACAGAATGATTGTAGTCATGCGTTGTAAAAGTCATGCAGCCAGAAGCTCCAATTTTACATTGTATACTGTCTTCTGTTTCGCTCTGCAGAGAATAGGCTCAAGATACATACTCACAGTTTGATGCAAGTGATGGCACTTTGCATTTGCATGGCAGCTGACACATCTGAGATATTTGCAAATCCTCACTGTCACTGTTAGGCTGAAGAGCAGTTTAGCATGAACAAACTGGAAACATGCGCACAAGGTGCAGAACCGCTTTAAAGTCAAATGTGAAAGGTCAAATCCAATAGTATGTTTTACTTACTTGCGTACAAACTCAAAGAAGTCAGCGCCAGTGATGCTTGGGTTGGACAGGTAATGCTGCTTGCATGCTGCGAAAACATCTTCCAGAGCTTGGTTCAACTTGTGTTTCTGCTCGTCATTGCCTGCGAGCATACAGCCAGATGCTCAAATTAGAACAGGTCAGCCAACACATTGATGTGACAAGACTATGCTTGGCAATGTGACTGCTTTTCAGTACAGCATTGTGATTGATCAGTTGATTTGACACCTATGCCTGCGCGAAGGCGACGTAGGTAACAGGTATGCCTCATCCCCATTCCTGTAGGCCATACAGCAGGCTTAGGTTATCAGTACAGCATGTGTACAGCAAACGCCTGTCAGAGCAGAAACTCATGCAGAATCTCCTTACACCCAGTCATTCTGATCTCAAACACCATCATACCTAGGTTGTGATCATGCAATGGCATGGCGCATGTGAATGCGGAAAGAGATTGCATGCGAGCGGGCAAAATACTGCCTGAAGGCTTTATGAGCATGCTGTTTCTGATAGCAGTATGGTGTCTTATATCCATCATATCATCAGTGTTCGATCACGCTTGTTAACAGCATGACATGCATGGACATGCGAGCCTGACGAGACTTGTTGGTGAACAAACATCTTATGCAGGTGTCAGGCAGCAGCGCTGATGTTTGATGCAAGATTCACAAGATGGTGCAGCTAAAGCAAGAAGGGGCAATTAGCTTACCAAGCACGTAAGTTCGGCCAAAATCAGCCTCCATGTCTCCAAAAACAGGTCCCAAGTCAAGGTATAAAATGTCATCTTGCTTGAGTGCCAAATCTGGCACCTTCTCATAGATAGGGTGGATTGTGTTCTGCCCAATGCGAGGCAACCTCTGGTGCCAGTGTTTTCTGGTGCCATAGTCTGATGCTGCCAGGTTAAATACTTGCTTGTCAATGTCAGTCTCAGTGGCTCCTGGTTTCAGGAGGCCTGCACAGCAACAAGCACAGCAACTGGTCGAAACAGCTGATTGCTCCAGTTGAAACCTAGCTGGGCCTGCTGAGCCTGTTGAGCATGCATCATGAATGAATGGAGGAACAGATGGATGAATGGATGGATGCAACAAGCAAGTTTCAGCGATATTGAGCCTTATGTTGCAAGCTATCCTGGCAAGAAAGGACATGTGCCATAGCTTCGAGCAGCTGGGCTCGCACTAGGTACTGATTGTCACTGACTTGGCATGCTTTTGCAGTGCTGCGGACCAAGGCATCGCAACAGTCCTGAGGACTTGAGACTGAGACTCACCTTTTGACTCGATCGACGCGAACAAGTCGATTGCGACCTTGCGAGCATCGAGGAGGCCCTGACTCACAGAAGGAGCATCGGTGACGGCCGCTTTGGCTATCGCTCTTGAAGTCCTGGAAGCTGGCCGCAGACCTACACCGATACGTAAGGGCCACTTTGCCGATCGTAGTCTGTCGGCCGAGCGCGTCAACATGACATTTCGCGCACATGGAGTTGAACAGCAATTAGATCTGTGTTGAAGGTATTCCAAGCCTCACCCTTGAGTCTGTCAGGCTGACTGAACGTCCTCACGGGCAGACAAGTATGAGGCGAGAGCAGGCACTGCATGGCTTTGCAACTCAGGGCCAGTCTGACGGGAGCGATACGAGTAGCTTGTGAGTCCGATTGGTGAAGAATGAATCTGCTGCTTTGCAGCGAGGTCGCGGTGACCCGCACTTCAACAAGCGTTGTCTGCTGCATCTGCCAACAGATTTGACAACGTCGTCAGTCAATTGAACCGGCTTTGACTAAAGAGCAGCAGTTGCAGATGCAGCTGGTCGAGACATCAGTATTGAGGCAGCATTTGCGAGTGGCTTTGTTTGCGCAATGCTGTGCAATACGCGCGTTCCTGTGCACTATGTGTACAAGGCAAACAGCATGTTGCACAGGCCGCCTGCTCATGCTTGGCTGATAAACCAACTACGTATGTGGGCATAGCATGCTGCCTGTCTACAGAAGTCAAACATGCATCAAATTCAAACTGTGTAAACGCAGGAAGCCTGTGGTAAGTGTACATGGTCGCATGAGCAAGTTCTCATTTTCATGCTGGAACTTGCTGCTGCTGAGGGACGCCGTTGCCGGCTCCCTGCCCAGCAGACACCTGTTTGCTGGCACTCTGATACGAGATGAGCTTGTTCAGAGCACTGACGTACGCTCTTGCACTGCCCACCACGACGTCCTCGTCAGCACCGTTGCCAGAGAACACTCTCTCAAACTTCCTCCCCTACAGCAAACCTTGCTATGATGAAACAGTGCGCAATGTGCAGGGGATAGCCTATGCTGCATTTGAAGCCACAGCTAGCAAGCCAGTGCCAACAGCTTGAGTTCCCCAACCTTTTGGGTGTACTATACTTTGGGGCGACGCGTGCTCTGATGGACAGTCACACCAAGAACAACATGCTGCAGATGCCAAGATAGCACTGCATGCACAGCAGCAGCAGCAGCAACCAAGGCTTGCAATTGCAATCTGCGGTGCAACATGGCATGTGTAATATCGCCCTCACTCTCAATGATTGGGAATTGCAACAGAGCCAGAGGCAAGGCGGTGCTTTCAATCCGCAGGATGTACTTGCGCAGGCGGATGCAATGGGCAGCATTTTGAACTGCAGGAAATACCTGTGGTGTGATGCCTGGCTTCACCTCTCCCACAGGCTTGATCACTACTCGGACGATTGCAATGGCATCAATGCCTTGTGTCACACTGTTCATGCCGTAGTCTTTCAACTCCACCTGTGACAGACACAAGGCTTGAAGCATGGCCATTTTGTGAGACAAAGTGAAGCATTCATCTACCACATGTTTCTCCTCAACATACTGAATAATAACCACATGCAGCTTGACACGTGGCTGCACCGTACAACCAAATCACAACAGTCAACTGTCATCTCAATCTTCACCAGGTCACATGCCGCCTAGAACTGTGTTCTTATTCTGAAAGCTGTTGATGCTCACCTGTACTTTGACGACACTGTCTATAGCTTTGTAAGCAGCGTCAACCGGCCCTGTGCCCATGCCAATGCCCAGGGACTCCTGCCCATCAGGGCCCTTTAGGCGCACAGTAGCTGTGGGCAAGCCCATTGTCCCACACACCACCTGAAACCACCAAGCTGTTACTTTTCAAAGCGTATACATGCAGATGATTTTGATGCATGCAACCAGCACCTGCAGGCCAGCAAATAGCTTTATGCACCGTCTCAACACGCACAGTGTCAGATTTGATATGTGCATGAGCATGCGCTTTTCAATCATGCACTTGACAGTGTGCAATCGCACATGTGCTATGACGCCTTCTGACGCTGTGTGAAAGCAATGCAAGGGCGCTTCTGGCTGTTTTGCAGTGGCTGCAAGTTGTGATATCACATCTTGTGACATACTGCAGCACCAATTATCTGCGTCACACCATGCAGCAAGTGTGCACAGCAGTAGGATCAAGTCACATGTAGCATGCAGCAGCACAAATAAACCCAGACGGACCAGGAGTCATTGAGGGCAAGGAGACACTGCGCAGTGACGGTATGACTAGTGCCACTGTTTGCAGCTAGCGTCTCAACTGCAAACATCTATCATTAAAATTGTCACCTGCAGGTCTAGCAGGCTCCATAGGGTTGCTGGCTGGTTGACCTCATCAGTGATCAGAGCAAGCAGGTCCTCATCTGTTATTTCCTTCTTCTTGTCAGCCACATCCTGATACAACCAGAACAAGGCTACAGCATGATCACAGTCGTTCGAGATCTGGACACTTTAGCTGTGAGAGTCAGCAAACGTCTGTATTGTGATGCTCAATATCAGCAAGCTTGGCATGAGTCATGGTGCGGAAACAGCACACAGTGTGATGCTAAACTAGCTGAGCCAAAACGCTTCTGGCAGTTTCTGTACCACTGGGCATGCTCACAGGCAGTGGAAGCTGCAAACAAAACAGCAACACATTGGTTTGCAGCACCGAAGCAGCAACCAAACAGTCACATTTCACGACAGCTGAGCAGGCTGACCTTGAAGCGCACAAAGACGTCTGCCATCTGTTCCTTGGTGAGGTTGTAGCCCAAGGCCTTCAGGCGGGACAGCACTGCTGCCTGCCCACTAAGCTTGCCTGCAGCACAATACAGCATTCAGTCAGTTAATCAGTAGGTCAGTCACTGGAACGCAATGCGCTTGTGCGGTCATCCTTGACAGCAACAACAATCACATCATATATGCAACCCTGCCATGTTTGCTGCTTACAGCTTCTATGAATGTAAAAAGCGAGCACAAGCAGGACGTGCGTCCATGGAGATGCAAGGCATGCAGTGAAGGTCAGAGGTCAAGACAATACAAGCTAGATGGCTAGGTATTGGGAGTCTGAATGCTGCCAGACTCAAGGCACATACATCTTGGGAATGCTCAGCAGTAAGATACAGCTCTCTCAAGTCAATACCAAATCAAACACCTGCCTGACACCACACTCACAACACGTACATTTGCTCACCTAGCACAATGCCAGATTCATCAGCTCTTGTGAGGCCTATGTACTCAGGGGACATGATCTCATAGGTTGACTTGTTCTTCATCATGCCATCCTGATGCACCCCACTGGCATGCTGGAATGCATTTGCTCCAACAATAGCCTGTGCAGCAACGCAACATGAGACTTGCCATACTGCATCTCAAGCTTGCCATTGATAGCGTCATATGTACAGACACATGCAAAAGGCACCCACTAAATATCTCAACACTGAAAGCATGGGCAGACAAACCCATAGTATACACACAACAGACACGAGACCAGCAGGCCAATTGACTACCCATACTATCAACTCTTTTGACATATTGCTGTTCACTACACTCTTTCAGCAAGCAAAAAGCTGAAGGTCGTGCACGTCTTTCAGGGCTGCAGTCAGCTGAATGCAGCGCTGACCTTGTGCGGTTGTATAGGCATGCCACTGAAGTCGGTGACCATCTTGCTGGCAGAGGCAATGTGTACGGGCCGGATTCCCGTCCGCAGACCGTTCATTTGGTCACCCCTACACATATCAACACAATCAGCAGCTAAATCACAAGATTTCTAATGCCCAATGATTCCCCAGCCAGCGCTGAAGGCGGCATGCACAATATGCACTGAAGTCACCATATTTGTAGCGACAAGCATGATTACAACATGCGGCGGATGCTGCAGAAGGAGATGGAGTTGCTATGAAACAGCACCAAGTGCTCTTGCAGATAAGACGCAAGTAGGACTGCAGATAATGCAACACCTGGCAAGTTTCTGCCGAGCAGTTGCAACACAGAACGCAGCTATATGGCTGGCTTGCATAGTAACACAGGGACAGCAACACTCATGGTGCATGCTTTGTAATAATGCACGCAGTCGCAAGCACAGGCTATGATTCTGCAGACGCAGTCGTTACGACAGCTGTGCCTCAGCATTTGCCAGGGCAAGCATATGAAGAACAAGCTGTTAAGGCTGTCTTCTGTGAGCATACCCTCTCAAGTCGATGGCCATCACAATCTCTTCAAGAGAAGCATTGCCTGCCCGCTCGCCAATGCCATTGATTGTGCATTCAAGTTGCCTTGCTCCAGCAGCAGCACCAGCAAGGCTGTTGGCTGTAGCCAACCCTAGGTCATTCTGACAGTGGGTTGAGATCACCACGTTTTCTGCGCCTGGGGTTTGGGCTTTGATCTTTGCTATGAGGTTGGCAAACTCATGTGGCAGTGCCCAACCAGTGGTGTCTGGTATGTTAAGTGTGGTTGCGCCAGCTATGATGACTTCTGACAGAATGCGATAGAGGAAGTCTGGGTCTGATCTGGAAGCGTCTTCAGGACTGAACTCAATGTCATGGCAGCCTCGTGCTTTGAGATGCTTGATGGCATTGACAGCGTTCTCGACGACTTGGTCTGGTGTCATTTTGAGCTTGTACTGCATGTGAATGGGGGAAGTTGCGATGAATACGTGGACTCGTGGCCGCTTGGCATGCTTGACTGCATCCCATGCCGCGTCCAGGTCCCTTTGCTTTGTCCTGCAGTGGACATGAAAAGATCTAGAAAGGGTGCAGACAGGTTTCACGCAAGCAACATCATTTCATTGCCATTCAAGCCTGGCTGCAGCAATGCGCTTGTTTGCAAGAAGCCTGAACAGGTCTTGAACTTGGTGCACATAATATTATTTGCAAAGACATGGCAATTTGTCTTGACTATACAGATTTTTGGGCGCAGCAGACAGCCTTGCTGTCTGTCAACAAGAAGAGCATGATGCAGGGGAACATCAAGCGGGACAAGAAGCAATTGAATATGAGGCAAGCGCCCAGACACACCTGGAGAGGCCACAGATCACGGGCACGTAGCCATCCTCATCTACTGCGTTTCCAACATCCTGTGCAATGCTTCTGACTGCTTCAAAATCATCTGGAGATGCCACTGGAAAGCCTGCTTCAATGATGTCAACTCCAAGCTTGGAAAGCTGCCTGGCTATGTCTAGCTTCTCCTTGCTGGTAAGAGTGGCTCCTGCCAGTAATGTATATTTTCAGTGTCGAAGGCAAGTTCGTCACTTTGATGGGGCGTGACCTCACAACCGGAGCCTGAATGCAACACCTGGAGATTGCTCGCCATCCCTCAAAGTGGTGTCGAAGATTCTGACATAGTTGGGGTCATCGATCCTGCCTGGTACGTATTGCGGTCGTACTTTGCTTTGTGCCTGCGCCTGCTCGACTGCACCTAGGGCCGAGGACCTTATGCGCACGGCTCTCCTACGGTAGCTTTTTCCAACTGGTGCAGATAGCTTTGCTGACAAGTTAGGTGACTTGGCGGCCAACAGAGAGGCATGCAGGCTTTTGCCTATCTGTGCTGCACACGGCATGTTTGAATTTGCCGCTAGGCCCTAATGCGGAGTTTGCAGATGATTTTTGTGTGACCTTCTGCCAACCGGGCAGGGCGCAGTCGAGCTCAACGCCATACGAACCGTCGAGCTCTGCTCACAACGTTTAAACCGCTGCAATGCTCTTCTTCGAGTGCGAGAAGCTTTGTGTTGTTTCTGCCTTGGCAGTAGCGGCATGCCAAACCGTGAGCCCGTCGTTGTCGTTCGCTGTGCCTGAACAGCTGCATTTGGCCGCATCAGCTCCATCGCAGGCTTGTAGTGCATTTCGGATCCTGCTCGTCTGTCTTGACGTGCAGACTGATCTAGCGCATCAATACCGATTTCAGCACAGACCTTGTCAAAATCTTCCACATTAGACGCTTCCTTAGTTCTTGCAGCGTGAACTGTCCATGTCGGCATGTCTGTGATGGCGTGTCGTCCGATATGCGCTGTTGATGGCCTGCTCACCTCTCAGTGACTGGCCCTGAAAGATGCTATTCAAGACAGACTTTAACGGCTATGCTGTCAAGTTTTCGCCGTTCGAGGATGGAAGATTGGCTGTTGCAACATCCCAGAACTTTGGTATAATCGGCAACGGCAGGCAGTATGTATTGCAGGTACAGTTTCAAGTGCTGCTTGCACCACCATGTGTAAGCATGCATATGAGTCATCTTGGATATTGCAGGCTACACAACAAGGCCTGGTACAGGTCGCCATGTTTGACACCAAGGATGGACTATATGATTGTGCATGGAGTGAGGTATGCATTCCAGAGACATGCACCGTGCGTATGTTCGGCTGCCTCTGCTGTGCAGCTGATCATGCTGCATCCAAAGCTGAATATGCATCACTGGTACTTGACATGATGCACAGAAGTTGAGGACAAATACAACAGTTGATGCATGCATTGACCAAGGTTTGGCTGCATCCCACGCCCTGCTGTGCTCAACATGCAATGCATGGAAGCCTTGTATATGCCTGCATGCCGCCTGTCGCTTCCGGATGCACCTAGCAGGTTTGTAAAGCTCCGCCACAATCACAGAAAGCTGCTGCTGTCGCTGCTGCTGCTGCTGTTGATGGTGATTCTTGCCTGCAGGACAATGAAAACATCCTTGCGTCAGCCAGCGGGGACGGCAGCATCAAAATCTGGGATCTGGCAGCGCCACCACAGGCCAACCCGCTCAGAAGCTTAGAGGAACACACAAGAGAGGTCCTGCATCAAACTCTATGCATGTATGCTGCAACAAGGGCTGCATGCACAGCGAACATAGCATACTGCTTACTCCAAATAGTGCCATAGTACCCAGAGGTGCAGCCACTCACAAGGCAGGATATTTGCATGCTCTCTTGCTCAACTTCTGCATCCAGACATACAATATTCACGCAGTATGCAGGAGTAATTCTAGCATATGCAGGCAAGAGATACATGGCAACTTTCACCCGAAGGCTCTGTGCAACGTTGTGCCTGAAAGCAGTGCCTGGTTGCAGGTGTATGCCTTGAACTGGAATATGTCGCACAGGAATCTGTTTCTGAGCGGTAGCTGGGATGACACAATCAAGCTTTGGGACATACAGCGGCCTGAGTCAGTTGCCACATTTGCTGAGCACACTTACTGTGTGTATGCTGCCAATTGGTGAGCCCACATGATTCTTCTGCATTGCAACAACAAAGAAGCTTTTGCGCCCTGCAAGAAGCATGCCATACTAGACAATATTGCAGCATGCAATCTGTTGTTCACACAGATCAGGTCAGCTTGGCTACAAAAGGAATGTCAATGGCTGATTGGCCCATCACAACAGCACTGGTCAAACAAGCATATTGCTCATGCATCCAGCAAAACCCACAGCTGCTCACATTGGGGTCTGTGTATTGCTGGTCTCTTGCTGAGAAAGCTCCCTCAGCCTTGCATTCAACGTCCAAGCAAATGAACCATCCTTCTTGGCATAACACGCAAGCCAGTATTTGCTGGCATCAATGCATGCTGAGTGGGCATGGTTGCCATGCTGACGTCAAATGCAGCTGAGCAAGTTGCTGCTCCTGAAAACGAGGCCGCTAAGTCTGAAGCACTCAACATGTGGCATGTGAAGAGCCAGGAAGGCACTCAGCATGTGCAGCCTTGTCAGGGGCATGAAACCATACTAGCAAGCATCTCGAAATGGATGATGATACGAGGCATGTTGCATCATCAGAGCTGACTCCTGTCTTTTTTCTGCCGTGCAGGAATCCCGCTAGTGCAGACATCTTCCTGTCAGCATCAGGTGATCATGCGCTCAAGATCTGGGATGCCAGAAAGCCCGTCTCCTCAATGACCATTGCTGCCCATCAAAATGAGATTCTGACAGCCGACTGGTGCAAATACAACGACTGCATCATTGCCACCGGATCAGTTGACAAGAGCATCAAGATCTGGGATCTGCGAAATCCTGGTCAGGAGCTGTTGACGCTCTTTGGTCATGGGTAAGTACCTGCTGCATCGTGTCCGGGTCCATACATCTTTGTAGGTCACTGAGTGTCAGTCAGACAAGCAAATGCAGAATTGACACTGCCAGCTTGCTAAGTCTCCATTGTAGCCTGATGGTGATTGTCATATCTGCTTTGTTTGTTCATGTTCCTTATACCCGGTAGTTGTGAGTAGGCAAGTGATGAGCAAGCAAGGCTTCAGCGTTCCATTCCATGACTGCAATACGTACATATTGGCGCAACTATCACTTCAAGCTCAAAGAAGAAGGAAGCATCAGTTTACCTTTGCTATGTGGCACGCAGGTATGCTGTGAGGAAAGTTGTCTACTCACCGCATGCAGAGACCATTCTGGCATCTTGCAGCTATGACATGACAGTGAGGTTATGGGACACTGCAGCTCCAGAAGACAGTCAACTGCGTGTCTGGGACCATCACACAGAATTTGCTGTTGGATTGGATTTCAGCTCGCTGTCTGAAGGCATGCTTGCTAGCACTGGGTGGGATGAAATAACTTATTTCTGGAACCAAAATGGTAATGCAAGGTAGCACATGGATGCAAGCTTGCAACTTACGTTTCAAGTTGTCATGTGCCTTACTGACCTGTTTGCTGGCCTATGTAGTGCATTCAAATGAGTAGATTGGACTGCGCTTACTTCAAGCTTCAAGCTTCAAAAATTTCACCATCAGCTCATTCTGTGGACATTAGTTTTCAGGGTACTCGAAATTTGTGCAGAGTTCATTGATCAGGACCATCCTATTGGCACTAGACAATCATATGTTGCAAGCAAAGGCCCAGAGACAGGGAGTTGCTCTCAAAATGTGGTCAACTTGATGCATGCATGCATGCATTTGTACTTCATCACAACTGCGTGCCAACAGATGTGGTCAAGCTTGGGTCGTAGTTCTTTCAAAAGCTATATGGTAGATGTCCATCACGCGTGCTGTGATTGCATGCAACTGCGAATGCATGCGATGCAAGACCTAGGCGCAGCTGCAAGAGCAGTTGTGTGGAATCTAAATCTCTGGTTTTGTTGCAACAGTTGACGAAATGGACCACTTCGAAAGGAAAGTCAACCCGCGCTTACGAGGCCTGGAAGTCAATTCCGTCTTGGTCTATTTCAGGCCCTGTACAGCTCGTGCCTCAGGGCATTTCGCGTTGCATCTGTTCGTGATTTGTCGAGCTGCCTAGTGATCTTGTAAGGTTGTGCTCCGTGAGTACTAAGTTTTGCACTCACAATGACCAGCTACTTCTCTCGAAAGTTCAAGGAATCCTTACTCAACAGCAAAGCCACCGTAGAGTTTGCCGGCTCTGGCGTCACAAATGTCTTTCCCTCGACCAAAAGGCTACAGTCTATGCCTCACCCAAGAATACCAATTTGGCTGAAGGGCTTCGTGGTTTCCATCTATCACAAGGGCAGAGGTCAGCTTGTGCCTTGGCTTACATTGAACATACAAGCTTTTTCTGGTGTGCCAAATGAGCCTGTGTTGCCTGCCTTTGAGTTTAGGCTGGAGCCCAGACAAAGGTTCAGAGCAGAATGAGGCCTACCGCATGAAAACAAAAGAGCCTGCGCTTGTGGCTACTGGCAAGTATGTATCCTGCGAAAGGCATTGAGCCGCATGCAGGCATCCAGATGCTTGTGACATTGCTTGTATCCCCGGTTTCCTTTGCTGTGGCAGCATCCAACGCGACTCATGCTCACAATGCAACTGTCAATGCAATGATTGTTTGGCTTAACAAGCTGTTGTCTCCTTGGTGTGCAAGCATTTGCTGCTGACTGCAGACATGCAGGGCGCTCAAGGATACAATTCATGCAACACTACTCACTAGTCGTACATGAATGGAGCAAAGGTATGCTGCTGTGCAATTTTGCATCCGGTGGGGTCTGCTCATCATCATACTTTCACTTTGAGACCATAACCAGACTGCTGCTGAGTAACATGAGGGTTATGGTATGCAGACTTCTTTCACAGCTCGCTCAACACCCACTTTGCAATAGTGGTAGCTTTCATCTGCCTAGTCTATACAGCTACCTTTTTCCTCTTTGGGGTGCTGTGGTGGGCAGAGCTTGCGTAAGTCCCCTCTGCCTGACTACACAAGCATCTTGACTGTCAATCAATCCTGAAGTGCAGATCGTCACCTGCCTGTTCAATGTATGACAGTCTGTGTTGTCACAGTGCCTCGCATGTAGCCTGGAGTAGTTGTTGCGACAGTTTGCCTGCAATCAAACTCTCCCGCAGTACTAGCATTTGGTTTCGTTTGGTGTCAGCCGCTTGCATTCAGCTTCGCTTGCTTCACAGACAATCATTCTTTGAGCAGATGCAGTGCGTTCAGCAAGCACCCTGCTCAGTGTTGCAAGACAAGAACAGGATGCATGTGCTGTGTTGACAGTCAGCCCTCTGATTTACATGCAGGGAGGACAACAACTGTGTACAGAACGGGTCAAATGAGTATGGCTTTGTGGCAGGTTACATCTTCTCTGTCATAACTGTGCAGACTATAGGTGAGAGTGCTCATCAGATGTAATGCTGCATCATGCAACTACATGAGCAATTCTTTGCAGTCATCCAGCTGTTCTGACCTGCTGTCAGCCATGTCAGTCCTGGCCTTCCTGTTTCCAAGTTCAGTTGCAGTATTATAGAGCCTCCTGTGATCTTGTTGCGGCCCCTCCTGTCATGCTACGGAGGCGTATGTG
The DNA here is from genome assembly GCA_002118135.1 of Trebouxia sp. TZW2008. Taxonomy (NCBI): domain Eukaryota; kingdom Viridiplantae; phylum Chlorophyta; class Trebouxiophyceae; order Trebouxiales; family Trebouxiaceae; genus Trebouxia; species Trebouxia sp. TZW2008. Next base: position 37,121 of record BDIU01000256.1, on the reverse strand, counting down.
TCTCATAAGTTTGATGGCTCCTGAAGTTGCTGACATTTCTGATGGCCCTGAATTTCTGGTTGATCAATTAGTTGCCTGCCTTCTTGCTCAAGCGCAATGCAAAATGCAGGATGTGTTAGTGTCTACCATCATCATTTGCAGGTTTTGCACAAGTATCAGGTGCGTGCGGCTCACATCCTGTTTTGCCATGCAGGCTATGGCAACACATACCCCAATGAATGCTGGCAAGGCGCTTGGCTGCTCATTGTCCATCAGATTATGGGCATGATCCTGAATGCTGTGACCGTGGGTATCATCTTCTCTAGGGTTTCATACCCTCAGCAGCGAGGCCGCACCATAGCCATCTCCGACTCTGCTGTCATTGCCCGGCGAGACGGCCTTCTCAAATTCATGTTCAGGATTGCGGACATCCGGCAAACACAGGTCAGTAAGCAATAATACCATTCATGTATCATGGTCATGTATTTTGTAGGCTTTCTGCAGAATCAGTTCTGTGCTGAGTGCGACTTTATCTAGCTCTTTGTCGCAATGCTGCATGTGCATACACATGCATGGCCTCTTTTTCAGGCTTCAAATGCATGTTGTATACATACCCGCTATGACGTACATGACAGCTCCTAGAGCAAAAAGTTTCATGTGCACAAAGGGACTGCCCACAGCTGAGAATGTTTGCATTCTCGCCATGATTGAGGACTCAGACATTGGGCACATTGACCGCATGCTGCTGCTGTCATATACAGGTGATAGCGCCCAGGGTCAAAGCTTATCTGTACACTTGGGGCAAGCCCCGCTACACAGCTGAGGGGGACCGCATTCCTGCCAAGATTGAGGACTTGGACATTGGCTACATTGACGGCATGCTGCTGCTGCCGCTAGTGGAGGAACACATGATTGATGAGCGTAGCCCCCTGTGCAGCCACTCACATGAATCCCTGATGGCGGTACGTGATGACTGGCTGATGCAGACATTCCTGCACTCGGTGTATACATGGTTTGTCTAGCTAGAATTGGTCTATGACAGTCTTGCCTGCCTTCAACTGTGAACTTTGTGTTGTCTCAGCAGATGTAGTGCACCATGTTGCTTTCTGCTGTGCAGCTGCTCTTGCCACATCAAGACAATGATGGCTTTCCATGATTCAGGGTAAGTCAGACAATATTGCACCTTTGCACATTGCCCTGTTTCATCTATTAGCTTGTTCTGGCTCATGCTGCAGAATCCTTCATTGCATCAAAGGTTTGGCTTATGATCACCTCATCTCAGCTGATTTCTCCAAGACACACATGACCAGGTTACCCTGACATCAATACATTGCAAATCCAGATTTGTGAAAGTCTTTTTCAAACACTGTAGCACAGGCACCAGCTATGCGAGGCTTGTCTTGCCAGGCCAGCTTGTCTGAGTTTTACTTGTGTTGACGCAGGTGAATGCAGAGATCATCATCACCTTTGAGGGCACAACAGAGTTTGGCAATGACTTCATGGCCCGACAGTCTTACCTGCCGAATGAGCTGCGGTGGGGACACTGTTTCAAGGACATGTTGGGTCACCCTGCTCCTGGCAAGACACAGTACACCATTGACTTCTCAGGGTAAGTTCCTTTGTTTCTTTTGTGCACTGTACACACTGTGTGTCATCACTGGGCTCTTGTTTCAGCGAGTTTAACAGCTGCTGCTGGAAATCCTGGGTCTTGCTACTTCTGGCAACACACCATTGACTCTTTAGGGCAAGTCTCTCTCTGCGTCATGCATTGCAGAATGTTGGACTGCCTGAATGTCTTGTGACGGGCGCAATTGACTTCTACGGGTCAAGTTCATCAGTTGATGTCATGTGTTGCAGATGCTGTCTTGCATGCGTCTGTCCTTATTTCAGCCAAATTGTGCAGCTGTTATTGGACTTGCTATCACTGCAGTACCAAAGGGGTTGGAAGTCATCAAGTCTAAGCAAGCTGCTCATACACTCCAGTTCGGCGCCAGGTTAACATTCAAGAATGCTGGTGTCTTTCAACACTGACATTCGGCTTCTGCTGTATGCAGGTTTCATGAGGTGACGCCATTGATTGGCTTTGAGGGCTTGAATCAGAGCCAGGCATGCTATCAAACCCTGCACGCCAGCCCTGACAGCATCCCATACCCCTTGCTGAACGAGAACACCTTTGTCATCAGCAGCAGCTTGGTGCTCAATCACGGCTCAGGCAAAGAGCATCCCAGGCTGCAGTTCAGAGTCGGGTACGTTCAGTCTCCCCTGCCTTCCTAAATTTTGCCCTGCCCCACCTTGATCTGCCCTGCCCTGCCCTGATCTGTCCTGTCCTGATTTCCTTCCCCTGACTTCCTCTTCCCTAAGTTTCCCTGCCCTGAATCCCCCTGCCCCATCCTGCACTGCTGAGTCTTGCCCTCCCCTGCCCGTTTCATCTCATGTGATGGACCTTGCTTGCTCCGTTGCCTCATGTCCCTCCTGTCATCTTGTCTTTTACCCAGCATTGGCGCAATCTTCACAGCAGATCAGGCAACTTGCTGCCTTGCTGCAAGCTGGCAGAAGGGCAATTTCACGTGAAGTTCTTTGTCACACAGCTTTTTGCCAAACAGGTGCCATCACAGGCTTGTCAGCATTGCAGTGGAACAACATCCTGCTGTTCATGCTTGCACTGCAGCTATTTTGGGTGGTCACTTAGCAAAGAGGTTTAGAATAGCACAGGACCAAACTGGTCGGAGACAGTTGATTGCTTCAGCATGTACCTAGCTGGGCCTGCTGAGCCTGTTGAGCTTGTCTAGCATACGTCTAGAATGAATGGAAGTGACATGACTTGGCATAGAATTCATCAGGTGTGAATGCCCTGCAGGGATACCTACCCCAATCAGCATGTGGGCATCACAGTGCGTGTGCAGATCTATCGTTGGCTGGATCGGGACGCTTCTGGAGTGCCACAGGTCAGTTTTGTATGCTCTGGGCCCTAATGCCCTGTGGCATTGTGTCCTGTACTACAGGCCTGACGTTCCAGTCATTGGGCTTTGGGCGCTAGGGTTGGAAAACCCCTAGGTACAAAAATTGACTTATTTTGTTCAGGAAGTTGCTTAGGTTGTAGGGACCACGGTTTTCAGGTGTTTTTTGCTTTCTATGATCAAACTCAGAACCCGATGAGTCATAATGTCAGGTGTTTTCCAGAAGTCCGTACCTCAGTGTCCTGCACCATCATGCCTTGTACCACAGCGCCCTGCACCACAAAGCAAAATGGCCTTTGCTACAATTAGGGATTTTGCAAGGCTGCCTGCGCATCATTTGCCCTGCAAGTGCTGTTGCAAACCCAACAGTATTGCATGCCAGCTACTCATATAGTGCCTGCAGCATGTTTGCACCTTCTGTGTGATTAGCTTGGTGTGTTTTCGAGGCTAGTCATTGCCTATCTTAAAAACGTTGTTTGACATGGTTTTGACAGTTGATGGCGCTCCAAAGACACAATTGCTTGCAGTATCTGACAGGTCTTGTCCGTAGCAATGATACTTGTCAGGCTGGCCTTACTATTGCCGTGTGTTGTATCATCGACCACCAACTTGTCTGCAACAGTTTTATATGTCATCGTGACTGTGCTGTTGATGTGTGTAGGACTACCGAGCTCAGACGCTTGATGTGGGCTTCCGTACAGGAGAAGATCGGCTGCTGCTGTGGCTGCCCATGACTATCACCCATGTGATTGATGATGACTCACCGCTATGTAATTGGAAGTCAGAGCCAGAGGATGCTCTGAAAGATGCAGACACTACCATTGTTGTGATGGTAAGACTCTTGATCCCAAAGGCTACACCATGCAGCATAGCCTCATGCAGGAAGCTTTCAAGGCCTGAATGAAAGTTGTGATGGTTATTGTTCAACGCTTTTGCATCCTGCGTGATGCATGCTTTAGTCACATGGCGTGCTGTACAGACTGTGTAGTATTTGTCTTGGAACTTGGCGGCACGTGACACATTGCCTGTAAGAAATTTTAAATGGGAATGAAAGATTAGGTCAACGTGAACTTGAAGCCACATCACAGAAGCTGCCCAATGTGTCAACGATCAATGCTGCTGCTGAATCAACCCGTTTATTGTGCCTCAGGTTCACTGACTGAGTGTCGGGCTCTTTTGTGGTGCATGTTTTGCTGTACTATACGACTCATTGGTGCTTGAGGCCATGCGTACATGATTGATGTGGCACACGTGTAACATTGGCCTGTGTCACATCTGGCACAACATGAAAGCCAGCCCCACCTTTGCTAGTCACATGGCTTGCTCTTGATAAGACCCTTGAAACTGCTGACTCAACTTTGCCTGCTCTGTATGTATACTGACAAAACATTTGATTGACTGGCATTCATCTGCAGCTGGAGGGCTACAAGTATGCTGGCAATGACCAGAAGAAGGACATCCGCATGGGCTTCTTTCACACACACCAGAACATTCAGCCTAACCACGTCTTCCAGCCGATTGTGTCTGCGCCGACACCCACAGACAGAAAGCCCCGAGTGGACTGGACAGGCTTTCATGTCACTGTGCCTGTGGAGCCGCTGAGCAGAAACCATTCTAGCCATCTGGATAACCTGATGGGGCTGTGGCGCACTTCAGGTACAACTCATTCAGGGTCTGAAGTCAGGCTCTACGGCCATGCATTGCATGCAGACATGGTCTTTGTCAGGGCGCATTGTATCTCAATTGGTAGGGTTGCCTGATATTCAACAGGTCACAAATGCTCTGCTTGTGTCCCAGCTTTTGCTTCAACAACAAAGAAGGGTTTTGTACATTGATCGCTTTGATGATTGTTTTGATGTTGATTCTACTAAGTTTGTCGCTTAGTGATGCTCAATTTTCAATTTTTTGCCTTGCTGAGCAACTTGTTTTTGGCATGCAGCGTCAAGTCAGAGCGCCACGACCATACCATACTCTGCAGAGCAGACCGTGCATTCCCTCCCACACAGCTGGCGCCCAGGCTCCTTCCGTGCTTCCCGGGCTTTGCCATCAGATGAGCACGCCCACAAGAAGGAGCGCACCTGGCTGCCCTTCTTCGCTAAGCATCAAGGAGTGGCCAACATGCTTGGCAAGGTCTAGCTGCAGCCTTGATGCTGAGCGGTAACAGCTCGGGTTTGGCAGCAGCAGCGTTGGACGGCACCTTGTGTCTAGCGCAAAGCAGTTGCCAACATGCTTGGCAAAGTCTAATGGCAGCTTCAAGCTAGCTCAAATTGCCCCAGCAACAGCGCCCCCAGGAGACTTTGTCAAGCAGCGAGCAGTTGCCAACATGCTGGGCAAGCGTTTGCCATCAGATGAGCATGCTCAAAGGAAGGACTCACATAGCTGCTGTTTTGCTAAGCATCAAGGAGTTTGCTAGCACGCTGGGCAAGGTCTAGCTGCAGCTTGGATCTCAACTCAGGGCGCCTTTGTGTCAACAAAAGCCTTTCAAGGGAGTGGTCGTCAGATGCTAGGCGTAACCAATATGCAGGGCAAAAAGGTGCATTGCAGACCTGACCTGAGATCAGAGCATCTGTGCCTCGGGAACAGCATCTGGATGGGATCCTTGCCAAAGAGCAAGGAAGTGATAGCATGTCCACGTTGAGTGTACGGCAACAACTGCATGTCACACCGCCTCCATCTTAGCAACAGCGCCTCCATGGGGTCTTTGCCAAGCAGCAAGGAACAGAAAGCATGCTGCATCGATGGGTGCTGTAGCTTCCAACTCAGGTCCCAAGAGCAGCTGGCAGAGCCATCATCAGCAGCAAGGGAATCAAAGCATGCCGCAAACAATAGATGTGCAGCTGTCAGCTCCGAAGCCACTGCTCAGAAGCCACTGTGGGCTGACACAGTCTGCGTCCCATCTGCACTGGGCAGCAAGCAGTTGCCGATGAGCTCAGGCTGCACGCAAGATAGAAAACAGGGGCTTTCTGCTGCCACCAATGGTATTGCAGGCGCAACAGCAAGCGCTATATGCCAGAGGCAATTTTGCCAAGCAGCTGTCAGCAGGCTCAAGACACTCTGGCCCAGGGTGACATGCAAGGCAGAGGAGAAGGGGCAGTTGTGTCCACACAAGTAGCAGACGTCCAGATTGTGTATGAACTGCAAAGGTGCAACAATTCCATGAGAGTGTATAAGCTTATGTCTGCTGAAAGCAGAGCTGGCTTCTTTTTACTTTTAAATACATTTGATGTGTTTTGTGTTGTGCCCTCTGTGCCATGTGTATGCTGGGCCTGCCGATGCAGACAAGACTTAACGCTAGGAAGCCTTGCAAAATGTGGCAAGCTCAAGATTGCTCTTGTGCAAAGCAAGCAACTGCATGTATGCATCCCGCATGGGCAGACATGTGCACAGAACTATACGGGCGAGTGCGTGCACATAGCTTCATAGGAAGCAGCCATGGGATGGACAGCTCTGCATCAGGGCGGGACATTTGTGTTGATGCAAGTGCATGGCATGGATGTCTTGCCCAGGGTCACTGCCACGTCCTGTGATTTTGGACAACGATGGAGACTGCAGACAAGATTACATCATCAGGCTCTTGACCTCTACTTGCAATCACTGGTAGTTGTCGCATTGTACCATCCAAGATTCGTCACGTTGCAGGACCTACTACAGCTACTCAGCAAGCCGTCTAGAGCAGTGACATTCACTGTAGAAAGGGCGCTGCACAGCGCTGCCGAAATCACAGAGCTGCCAGCGCGCCAATATTAAGGCGACCATGCATATCCGTGTCATAAGCCTGCTGGTGGTCACTTTGCTTGCGTCAGGTAACGGTCGTGCGCGTGAATTGCCAAGCATGTGCCTGTTCCTGTCAGTGTTCCTGTCACAAGTGCTGCATGCAGCGGGGTTGTCGTGTCACGATTCTGTGCATCAGTGTGCACAGTCCTTGTCCTTGCTTGCAAGCGAGCTTGTGCGATTAATTTGGCGGTCGCCCAAAGTTTACAGCCGCGCAGCGGCAGGCCTCATTGTAACACGCTGCAGTGCTCAGCCTGAGTGATGTTTCCACCTTGCATGATGTTACAGGGGCTCTATGTGACGACCTCTATGCGTCGGACGCTGCCAACAGAAAGATCCTTCAGTCCTCCAGTCCACCCGCCGCTGCAGCTTCCGCTGCCACCGCAGCAGCAACCGCGGCAACGGCTTGCGCCACTGCAAGTGAGTGGAAGCACTTGCTCCCCAGCTTGCGTGAGGTCGCCACAAACTCGATCCTTGCATTTTGTAGCACACTGTCAGCACGTTCAGCTAACGTTCTTTGTTCGTTCATACGTGCAGAGGGTCGGCAAAATCGCATCAATGCAGCGAACCGCGCTGTGTCAGCAAGCCAGAGTGCTTCGAAGGCTGCCACTGCAGCTGCTGCGGCTGGCTACTGCCGTGTTGCATCAGCTACTGCTGCTGTCGCTGGCAATGCTGCCGCTGCTGCTGCTGCTACCCTACGCGGCATCTCTCTATTGCAATGCATATCCCCAACATTGATGCGCATAGGCCCTGCAGGCCTGCAGCTGTATTTGTAAAACCTGCAAGGCTTGTTCAGCTGCTTAGACAGAGAGTGTAGTGATATGAGCTTGCTCTGTGCAAAGTTAGCTGACAGCTGAACAGCAGCTGCCATGCCAAACGCCAACATGCACATGTGTGTGCAGCAAGTACGTACGCTACTGACAGCCGACACAAGATGCGCTTTTTGACTTGCGCCATGCAGTGCATCCTGGCCGACAGACAGGTACAGAGCTGCCAAAGGCAGGCAACAAAAGGCAACTCTCAGTGAATCCAAGGTCTGTTGTCAAGCCAAATGCCAGCACCAAACAATGGTGATGATGCAGGGGCAAGTGTAGCAGCCGCAACTGCAGCTGCCACCGCTGCTGCCAATGGAGCCACAGCTGCTGCAGCGGCTGCAAGTGCAGCTGGCGCCTCAGCTGCTGCTGCTGCTGCGACAGCGGCTGCCAATTCTGCTTCTGCATCAGCCTCTGCCTCAGTAAGGGCTGCGCAAGCTGCAGCTGATGCTGCACAAGCAGGTATGCAACTACTTGCAACTCAAAAGCTGTAGCTCTTGGCTAACTAGCACACACACGTGTCCTGTGGGGGGCATGCATGCTTCTGTACAGCGCGCATCATTTCATTTCTGTTTGTGTGCTAGATGAGCAGCATAGGGTTGTCCAGTCCAAGCCCGTTTCCTGTTTGTCATGTTTTTATGCATAGGACAAAGACCTGCAGCTGGAGCTGCAAAGCATTGCACCTCTGTCTTTGCATTTGTAGGTGCTTGGCTTGCGACCATGAGCTGCTCTGCGTCTGAGCTGTGTAGCGTTGCGTAAAACTGCAATGCTTGCTGGTCTGGACAGGAAAAGGCTAGCATCATGTTCTCAAGCAACATCATGCCAGCAGCATACTAGCTGGACAAAATGCTATGTATGCATGCCAAGCTTTTGTTTACTGTTGCACACATCCTTGTGCAGCTCAACAAGCTTGAGCTGTTCACACAAGTTTCTGTTTGCGCTTTGCACACTAGAGACGCTGAATGCTCAGCAGGTTTTGCAATTGGCTTGGTAACAACAGCCACACCCTGAAGCAAGCTTGTCATTAACAAGCTTGTGTTGCCACACAGGTGCAAGTGCCACAGCAGCTGCTGCAGCATCTGCTCCCCCTGATGAGGGTATTATGTCAATTCCCATGGATTTGATCCCAGTCGGCACGTCTGGTGACAGCAGTGACGCACCTGCTGACACACCAGGGGGTAGTAATAGACCATCAGGCTCACCAGATGGTGGCGGTGACTCTCCTTCACCTTCTCCTGACTCGGGCAACTCACCCTCACCTTCTCCTGACGCCGGGGGATCAGACAGCAGCCCGTCCCCAGATGCAGGGGGGTCAGACAGCAGCCCCCCAGCCGATAGCTCTAGCTCATGATCTCAACAAGCTGCAACAACGCAGTTTGAGGGGTCATGATTGAAATCACAGACAAATCGTTTGCCCATGTGCATGCTAATGGGGAACGGAAGATACTGAGAAACAGGCTCAAGACCTATTTGATGATGGCAAAGAGTCAGGTTGCGGGGACTGTCACGCAAAGTCTTGGAAGCTTTGCTGCAACACTGACTACTGTCAGCTTTTTGGAATGTGTGCAGCACCTTGTTTGAGGTGCACAATGGACAATAAACACGGTGGGTAGACAGTGTTGGTGCTTCCTTAAAGGCATGGAGTCCTTGCAGTTGTTTTGAATTGATTTCAACTTAAAAATTGAAATTGTGAAGTCTGAAACTTTGTTGTTTGTACTGCCAACACAGCTGTTCCTGTGCCCTATTGTAAGTCACATGAATCCAAGGCAGCAAACAGCATACAGTAGAAATGTGGCCTCTTTGCTAGGTAAATAATGTATACAAGCAGAACAGCTTTTTATTCACAGGGATGTGCTGTGATGAAGCTGTACAGATCTTGCTGTGTAATGTGCTATTGCGCGTATGCACATATATCTCAGCAGCTCTTGTTGTTTCATGGTGTGTCAAGCATCACATCAACAGAGCTTGCATGAGCAAACTGTGTTGTTTTGCTGTTTCTTGGTGTCTTGAGCATCACCCAAACAGAGCTTGCATGAGCAAGTTGTGGAGTTGGCAGATGCCATAATACAGCACTTGTCAACACTGATGCATAAGTGCATTGCTGACTGTCAATCCCATGTATCAAATCTTCTGCTTTGACTCAGTGACAACGTGGCACCAAGCACAACGCGCACAGAGCTGGCAGCAAGAAAAGCACAGTGCACTTAATCTGCTCGTGCCCCTTGTGTCGAAGAGCAGTTCAGTGTCCTGTGCAGTCTACAGCAAGCATTGCGCCAGGGGATATGAGTCAGGTGAATGCACAGGCTGTAAAGCAGCATGTCAAAGTGTAGCCCATTGCAAGCAGCTGTCTTGTGCCAGCAATTTGTGCAAGGGGTATTGTCACCTGCCTGCTGCTGATTGCTGAGTCTGCTTGGTGCCACTAGCCAGCGTATCAGACCCTTTGTTAGGGTCTGTAGTCATGCTGCCGCATTGTGTATGGCTGTCTGTGAAAGATCTGCAATGCTGTGTGCTATAAAAGGCATGTGCCCTATCTGGGCTTAAAAATTTTCGACAAAGCAGATCAAGCAAAGGTCTCTCTGTCAGCAACTTCAGTCCTAGAGGGCTTGATTGTGCTGAGAGTACGCTGCGACAGCTTGAGCAGCACTTGCATCATGCAGATCTCAAGGACACCGCAGTCTTTTGCTCGTATCGGCTTTGATAGCAATGCTATCCTGTCTCTTGATGCAGTATTGCAGGCACTGATACAGGCTTGGTGTTTTTGACCGTCATCAGCAGACACACACAACATCTCGAAGCATTTGCATTCAGAAAACATTTGCATCGTTACTGCATCCGGATGGCTGCACCATTAAGGCCGAGATACTTTAGGCGATGGATGCGTCCTTGCAAAGCGCTGCTCCATTGGCGAGCTTACAAGGCATCTGATGAGAGAAAAAGTATGCTTACAATGCTGAGCTCAATCATTCATCATCATAACAAAGTCAGCAAGATGTTTGCATGGCAAATCTGCAGGCGTCAGAAAAAGCGTTATTGAGAGTCAAGCTATTTACTTGCAGTCACTGCAGTCCTGGCTTGTTGAAATGAACAATCTATGGCAGTAAGGGTACAGACTAGCATGCCAGACAAAACTGAATGCCGCTGCAGGACTCAAACAGACTAGACATCACCAGCATCACCAAACTCATTGTTGATGATACTTGACACAATCAAATACATGTTCAAAACCACTATCAGCAAGGCCACCAAAGCGGCAATGATAAAGATAGTCCAGTTGTTGACAAAGCGTCCCATCTTCTTTCTTGAGCTAGTGAAGTGCACAAGAGGGATCACTGCAAATGGAAGCTGAAGAGACAAAATGACTTGACTGAGCACTAAAAGCTTTCCTGCGCCTTCATTGCCGCTGACTCCAGCCACGATAGCTGCTGGAATCATTGCTATACCTCGCGTGATCAATCTCCTGACCCAAGGCGGCAAGCTGATATGCAAAAACCCTTCCATGACTACTTGGCCAGACAATGTGCCTGTCACTGTACTGTTCTGACCACTAGCAAGCAGAGCAATTGCAAACAGATACTTAGCAGCAATTTGGCCTACAGCTGGTGAAAGCAACCTATATGCTTCTGTCAGGCTAGCAACATCCTGCTTTGGATTTGAGCCGTAATGGAACGCTGCGCCTGCCAAAATCAAGATGGCAGCATTCACAAAGAAAGCTAGCAATAGTGACAGGGTTGAATCAATCGCCCCATACTTGATGGCCATGCGTTTGCCTGGCACTGACCTAGGATATGCGCGAGTTTGAATGATGCTGGAATGTAGGTACAGATTGTGAGGCATGACTGTAGCACCCAAGATGCCTATTGCATTGTACAGAATGGCTGAATCAGTGATGATTTTGCCCTTTGGAATGAAGCCTTTCCCCACATCACCCCAATTTGGCTTCACAGCTGCAAGCTCATAGACGAAGCAGCCAGAGATCAGGGCGCACAGCACAAACACGAACATCTCCAAAGACCTGAAGTTCTTGGTACCAAAGACCAGAATGAACAGCACGTCTACTGATGTGATGATGATGCCTGCCCACAAGGGAAGGTGACCATTTGACAGAAGGTATAACGCAGTGGCTGACCCAATAACTTCTGCTAGATCTGTTGCTGCGATTGCAACTTCGGCTAGGAACCACAGGATATAGCAGACCCATTTCGGATATGCGTCACGGCACGCCTGCGCAAGATCTCGCTCTGATATGACTCCCAGCTTGATGCAGAGCGCCTGGAGAAATATGGCCATGAAGTTGGATAGGAGAACCACTATCAGCAGTGTGTAGCCAAAGCTTGCTCCTCCTGTCAGGTCTGTGGCCCAGTTACCAGGGTCTATATAGCCAACGCTGATCATGAAGCCAACTCCCACAAACGCACCAAACTTCCTGGTCCAAGGAGCTTGAGGGCTTGGCACTGGTATAGAAGCATGGACCTCTGGCAGTGAGGGCATTTTGTTTGGCCTTCTCCATCCCAGCAACAGCTGCTGCGACTCAGACTGGTCAGCCCTGCAGTGTACTGTGCCGTGTGAGAGTTGCGCACGACGTACTCCATACACAATCAACGCTAGCCCCCAAGCGTTACCTTTCCACGTCTGTTGGTCCCTCAAACTCTTCATCCTCGCCAGAAGCCTCAGACGACGTTGGCATGGCAGCCGCGCACGTTCACTGATACGCTGAATGAGCCTGCGCTGATTGTGTGTCGGAATGCCTGTCTTTTGCGCTGCTTAAGCCACTACCTGAGGCCCAGCAGCCCTATAAGGTTGGACGATCTTGATCTTAGACGAGGCCAGCGATATAATCCCGAACGTTTAGCAAGCATGAACGCTGCCTGGCCGCGTGCAAGCTATCTTTGCAAGGTCGGATCAGCGCATGCGTTTGCTGTAGACGGCCAGTCACAAGATGCCCTGCGTTCGGCCAAGGAAGGCACGCTGGGAAGGAATTACAGGTCACAGCGCACGTGATGCCCATGGGACAATCTCTAAAAAATTTGCAGTCCGAGTTTGCGTAATATAATCTGTAGAAAAGGCAACTGCAACCAATCAATGTGAATATGCCCGAGCGGTTAAGGGGATAGACTAGAAATCTATTGGGGAAACCCGCGTAGGTTCAAGTCCTACTATTCACGGATTTTTTGGCCCAAATGCTGCACACAAACATTTCTTCGCCATCCTTGGGAAATGCTGTCTACAGATTTGGTCACTACTTTGAGAACGCTCCCTGCAAACCTTTTCGAGCCATACTTGAAAATGCTGTCTTACATGATGCGCTGCTCGCACTTCACCTCATTACGATGCCACGATTGGATTTTGTTTGCTACGATCCTCCAGTTACGCTTTTGCAGCCTGGCTGAGCACGACAGGTGAACGTCAACTCGTCAAGACTGAGGCAATGGCGACACCATCATCAATTTGGTCAGCTGCGTGATCCTCGGCTTTACTTGATGATCATTTGGCTGCTGGCTGCTATCCCTGTTACCTACCTCGGCGTCATGTGGGCACAGGTGTCAAATCAACTCAACCAATTTGGCAGCTGCTGCTGAGCCGGTTACAAGAGACGTTACAGCACCACATTTTGCGCATTTTAGCTTCATTCAGGCTTGTGACAGAGCAGGCTGCAGGGACTGGCACATTGAAGCTCTTACGACTTGCATGTCATTTCAGGCATAGATCTAGAGGGGCCTGGCTTGAACGGCAAACATGGCAACAGTATTGACGTCGCCCTGCTGAAATGGTTTTGAATTTTACAGCATTGACAAACACAATTTGAGCTGTCACTCAATAGCCTTTCAGCTGTCATTTGAATTTGGCAGAACTTTGACAGAACTCAACGTTGTTGCTGTTATCGCTGCTGCTGCTGGATTGACCAGCACTTAATGTGACTCCAGTACCATAAACCGTTTGTTGTCCTTGGTCCTAGGTTCAGAGGACAGCATCCACCTCAGCCAGAAGGCTATTGGCTTCCAAAGTTGCTGCAGAAACAGGTGCCCCCTGCAACTTGCAGAGGCGCAATGTCAGTCAATGTCAACTTTGTCAACATGTCATGTTGGCTCTCTACACGGCCATCAACAGTCAAATTGAATGACGAGACAGCTCTTGCAGCAGTTGTGCAATAACAAGAACATTCTGCACACAAGCACATGTCCAAACTGCTTTGTCCTTTACTTGAAAAAGACCCACCAGTGGTTTTAAGCAGTGTAGCAAGCAAGTCATGCTTTGCGCTGCAAACGACAGCAAGATGCTGCCGCAACTATTTTGAGCTTGCACCACACCTGAATGGATGAAGTCTCTGGGCTGAGCTGATTGATGCGTCGTCGCAAGCTGTCTCGGGCATCGCGCACATTGACCTTGAGCACAGTTGACCGTGAGGGCTCAACATTTGATCTCAGATCAGCCAATGCTTCTCTGACGCCTTGCACCGCAGCTTTCAGCTCTGAAAGCTCTTCAGCTGCAAACAAAAGCATTCAAGGTTCCCCCTCTTGCAAACACAGTGTGCATGACAATGTCCTCTGACTTGAACATACAGCTGTGGCTGTGGTGCATATGGGCCAGCTTCCAGCATGCAATTGCTTGGAGGGCCACTTGTTATAGTGCATGTGTCAACTGGATCAGAACAATCGTCAGCAGATCTGCCCATGTATCAGAAACTGCTTAACCAAGTACAGTGGTGCCTATTCAGGATCAAGGAGCCTTTGTGGGCAAAGTGTGTCTGCCTCAAGCATTGCAGGAGCAGCAAAGATGCAGATGCATGGCAGGATGCAAACTCTGGCATGGGCAAACCGACACAAACAGTCTGCTCTCCAGCATGATTGTTTTGTCAACGTGTGCAGAATCGGTGCATGCCACATTGCATGAAAAAATGGACACTGTGGCCTCGACAAATTGACAACAAATGGTGACCTGCCATCTGGACATGGTTGCGTTGTCAATGTCTGCATACCAGACTGACTGATGGACAGCTGTTCTGCAGACAAGGGAGGTTCTTCATAGAAGGCTTCTTGCGCCTGCTGTTGCGTGACTGCTGGGCTCTGAGGAGCAGCATTCCTGATCTCCTGTGGGATGAGGGTCTGGAACTGCTCTGGCAGTACTTGCTTCAGTGATGCAACAATCTCTGACTCAGCAACCACCCCACGCTCCACCAAACCGGCAAGGGATGTTTCAAATTCCTGCAACAGATGAGACTCAAGCTGCTGACTGATGCGTTAGCGCCAACTGATGCACATATATGCTGGCTCATGCTGCTTGGGAATTAGGCGAAAAAGCACAAGCCGCACATTGCACTACGATGGCTGATCTCATGCTGAGCAATTCTAATTTATTGTGTGAGAGCCATGTGGTGCATGATTGCGGGTGTAAATGTCTGCTATCTTTTAGCAAGCGAGGCAAACGGCAGATCTTGTGTTGGGTGATGCAGCACCTGAGCAAGGATTGTCTGTTTCTCCTGCAGAGGCCGTGGATCCTGGGCAAGCATTTGCAGCTTCTCTATCTCACTGGGCCTGCATGCTCACACAGTTAGAGCTAAGCTTGCAACAGCTTCCCATAGGTGCTTGCAAAAGATGCTAAAGGACACTCACAGTGCTTGTGCGAGCTCAGTTGCGTTCAGCAACGCTCCCAGTGATGCTCTGGGGCACAAGGCAAGTACATCGAAAGGGCTCCTGAGCCACTGGCTTAAACGAGGGCCCGTGACTGAGTCTGCATCGTCGGCAATCCCGCCTCAGCGAAGAAGATTTGTGAGTGCAGGGCAATGGGCTCAAACCGAAGGCAATGCCACTTGAACGACAGAGGCCGACCTGCCGCCGAGGTCGTACTATATTGTGGTGGAGGTGCTGTGTTCACGCGCGTTGCTTGAGAATGCGGTCGGTATGGCGAGGCAGGACCATTGGTGTTCTGATACGTAGCTGTAGTAGTGCGGACTCGTTTGCATCCACGGGAAGCATGTGGCGGTGTGGTTGGCTGCAGTGATCGATGCAAGCACGCAGGACTCTGCAAACATCCTGCCTGCATCTTATTATGATCAAACTCTGTTTAGCGTCTCAACTGGCAAACACCTAGAATTTCGTCTCACGCTCAGCGCTGGGTTTATGCTGTTCGTTCTGCTGCGCTTCGTTGACTTGGTAGCAATATCGCCAAATCTCGAACTCAAGCACTCGGGGCTTTTGAGTATCCCTTTTATCGAAGCTGTGTTGCGAGCACCGCTGACTAGTGCTTGCTGGTTGGCCTTCCTGTCACCTCATTCGACCCTGCGCGAGTAACATAAGTGTGATTTGGTGATCGAGACAGCTGACCTTGTGCAGCACCTGGAGCCGAAAAGCAGCTCGGCTGCAATCTGCACGACCGCACCTGTAGTTTTAACTTTGTGTCCCAGATAACGACTCGCAAGCGCAAGAGCTGCAAAGCAGTCTTCAGTCCAGAGCAAGGTCATGCAGAATGCATGTGTCTTGAGATCAGGCAGCTTGACACCGATAGGAGGCTTCAGGCGTCCAGGTAGATCGCTTGGCAAATCCCTGTGCGCAAGATCTCGTCTATTTGCGTTCCTGTCATGAACGCGTCATCCGCAACAATTGCAGGTCACAAAAGGCCGTTTCGAGTCAGAGCATTGCCTAGACACCGAGGTAGCCTTCAGGTGAGCAGTTGGAGAGCCTATTAGCATGCAGTGCAAGATGAACTGCTACTGTCTTGGTGTTTTTCTATTTGAGTTGTCAAATGCAACTTCAGCTGTGTCTGAAATCTGAGCTGGTGCAAATGCAGTGCTGGGCTGCCAATGCATCCGTGCGATTCTCCACACAAAGAGAGGTTTGGCATGTCCTCCCTAGCTTGTTTACTGACTGTTTGATTATAGCTAAAGTGTCTGACAACACTGCCTGCACTCACGTGAGCCGTGGCACACAACCTGCACACCACACCAGTGTTGTACTTCAGTGCCGTATGCATTTCAGGTGTCTTTTGGAGAGAGCCACAAGGTAGTTGGTGGTCATCCATCCCTTGGTGACTGGGATGTAGGCAGAGCTCCACAAATGAAATGGAATGATGGCAATGTATGGACACTTGACGTGGACCTGCCTGAAGGCAGTGATGTTGAATTCAAGGTGCAACAACAAATCCACTCTTGTTGTGCCTCACAGCATCAGAAACTTGGACTTGCTGATCAAAGCAGCGTTTGCAAGCTCAGAGTTCAGCAACCGCAGCACCTAGTGTTCCACTTCTGGTTGACGACTGCACCACATGGTCCTGCTGCAACAGCTGCTGCTAGTTTGCGCCGTCTGAGGCTATGCGAACTTTGTTATATCTCAAGCAGCCAAGGCTGCATGCTGACTGAGCACACATGCTGACTGCAGTGTGTGAAGGTGGCCAACAGTGATGCAGAGTGGGAGGGTTGTCAGAATCATGTGCTCAAGGTGACACCCTATACCAAACTTGCCTCTTGCACTGGATTGGTGGACATGCTGCTGACCCGCTGACCCTTCTGACAAGTGTATGCAGTCAACACATGCACAAGCAGTTGGTGCAAAGTATTGGAGTTCATGAAAAAATCACAGGCGTATCACTTTTGTCCCGTGACCTGTATCACTTAACAAGCGGATCAGACAGTACAGCTTCACTAGAAGCTGCGACAATTTGCTGGGGACCACTGTCAGCTCAGCTCATGGCCACCACAAATACCACCTCACCTGACAATCCATTGCATGACAATGACATGCTTCAGGCAAGATGGATGGTGCATTGACATGCATCAAGCAAGGTTGTCACAGCTGCTGAACCCAACCTTGTCCTATTTTCCAGGTGCCATCTGGACAGGCACAGGTAGGCTTTGAGTGGGGCAAGCAGGATGTGTCAGTCAATAGTGGTGCTGGCCAGCAACAGACCCCTCAACACAACAACAACCACCAACAGCACCAGCACCAGCAACACCAGCCTCAGGTATCTTGCTGAGCGTGCTGCCTCAAGACTTTGCCTTTCGACAATTATTGAATTATCAAAAAGTAATTTGTACAAAGATTAGTTGACCTTGCAGCATACATTGCTAGGTGTGTGTGGCACAGTTCCTGTCTTGCTAGGCCGGCTTGTCTTGAGCATCATGATAAGGATGTCTGATATTCAACAGTTGGATGACACACAAGACAAAGCTTCGCCCCTTGTGTGCCAGTTCCCCTGCTTCCTGCCTTTGGCGTACCTTGACGCCTACGAGCCAGCACAGCAATGCAAGAAGCATCCTACAGCAGTTCATTGTTGAACTTTCTGTCATTGATGCAAGAAGCAAATTACAGCAGTTCACTGTTGAACTTCCTGTCATTGTCATGCTGTCGTGCCGACTTGCAACACCTGCACTGCAAGAACGTCATGCTTTTCAGCACTAGCTGCAGAATGCTCTTTTGCATATGCCTCAACAGCTGCCCGACAGAGTTTCGGCACTCAAACATGCTTTGCATACGTGCACATTTGGTCTTTCCGCCACTCCTGGTCCATCACCAGCACACCCTCAACACCAATTTTCTTCCCACCACCCTCCCAGCTAATTGCAGTACAGAATCCACCTTTCTGCTGCCTTAAGCGGCTTTGCCACAAGCCCTGATGTCTTACGTACTTTTGTATGTCAAGCCAGCATCTTGCGTCATGTGGTATACCTCGATACACATAAGCATAGAGCTAATGTCTTGTGGAGACAGTTGATTACTCCTGGATGTACATATCTGGGGCCCCCAAGCCTGCCTAGCATGCGTTTTTGACTAGACCAATGTAATGATGAACGTCTTGTGTGCTGTTGTAGGCGCATTCATCCAGTGGGCACTCTCATGATGGCCGATTGCCAACAGATCAGTGGCAGGGGCAAGAAGTAGCCTTCATGCGTAGCAACCAGCACAGCAAGGACAGGAAGGGCTCTTGGCATCCTGAAGGGCTGGATGGTGCAGCCCTGCACCTTGTGCAAGGGGATGAGAAGAACGGCAGGCATGACAAACTTTCTGAAAGCTTGCCTTTGTACTCTGAGTTTGCTGCTCTACTTCTTTTTTCTTTCCAAACAAACAAAAACAAATCTTACAAATCATATCTGTGCTCAAGCCTTTCACGCAACTTGCATGGGCCATGTTGCTGATGAAGGGTCAATTTGCACCAAGACAGTGTTTTGGGCCTAAGCTCTATCAGTAACAGTGGGAGCCTACCAGTGACAGCACCACAACACAGCAGAGATGTAGCATAGAACAAGTCAGATTTTGTCAGCATGGCTGTGCAGTTGGCTGGGCAAGGTTCAGGTAATGTAGGACTTGCTGGCGGACAAACAGGTCAGTTGCGTGTCAATGAGACTGTCTTCCAATTGGTTCAGGATAGCACAGGAGGGAATTGATCGGAGACAGTTGATTCACCCAGTACATATCTAGCTGGGTCTGTTGAGCCTGTCTAGCACACATTCAGAACAAAATGAACAAATGCGTGAATGAGAGACATCGACATGGCTGTGCAGTTGGCTGGGCAAGATCCAGGTAGTGAAGGAGCTGCTGGTGGACAAGGCTGACAAAGCCCGCCCAGACCTGGACGCACTGGCCTGCGCCTACATCTACCTGCAGGTGTGCTGCTGCTGGACCAGTTGCATTCCACTGGATGGACCTGTGGAACGTGACTGGTCCTTTGACATCCCAGCATATGAATGGACCAGTCACAAGCTGAAGTTCAAGCGCCCGTGAACGACTATCTTCCGTGTTCTGTTGTTCTGATACGCCAGATGACAAAATGCAACGCATCATTATTTGTACGCTCTGATGTTTATCTTTATAAAGTTTCATCTCTAGGTGGGCTGCTGTTTTGACATATCAGAAAATGAACTGTGATGATTGTCAACAGCTACCTCCAGGTGTGCCGCTGTACTGACAAATCAGCAGGTAAAGTATCACTATTCATCACTGAATGCAAGTGGCGTGTAATGTCAATTTGCCTGAAGCACGCCTACAACCGCAGCTGTGCCGGGTTTTGTGCACCTGTGCAATTGTATCACATTTGCTGTGTTGCAAAGACCAGGGAAGACATCTGCTTGCAGCTCAGTGGTGTACATGTCATTTGCTGATAGCGATGTCAGATGTATCAGATGTATCAGATATCAGCTGCAAGATGATGAAAAGGTTCACATGCTGTATCTTTTTTGCGTAGACATCAGGCAACATGTATATGGGTGTCTCACCTTCCTGGAAGTCAACACATGGAAACGTTCTGTGCTGTCCTGAATACATGAGTGATCTTGCAATAGAGCAGCACTACCTCTTGTGCTGATGCTGAGAGCAGCTGTTGCCTGTCCTGAAAGAAGCCTGCCAATGATTTGTGCTGATTGCAAGCTGTTACCGCCTGTCTAGTGGGCAGAGATCTCAATACACAGGCCTTGCATGTTCATCAAAGTCATGCAGGCAGTCGTGTTGCTTGTGTGCAGCGAGCGCTTGGACAAAAAGTTTGCAAACATTTTCCTCCTTGTGTCACAGTGGATCAGCACAGGGGCAATTCCTTGTGTTGAAGGCGGAGGGCACTTCAGGCCCAACAGGCATGCTGAGCTGTCCAAAATCATCTTCAGATCTCTGGAGTGGGTGATTGGTGATGAAGCCAGTAGCAAGGACGCTAAGCTGGTGGCCAGGAGAATGCACACAAAGTATGCCTGCCTGTCTGTCTTTTTGATCCATTGTCTGTCTGTCTATCTGTTTTGTTGGACAACTGTCTGTCTGTCTGCCTTTCTGATTGACCGTCTGTCTGTCTGTCCATCTTACACACATGCCTGTCAGGCTGTCTGTCTGTCCATCTGCCAGTCTATATATCTGCCAGTATATGTGTTCAACTCCAAGTGTTTTGGCTTTCTTTGATGATGCCAAGAGTGCTATGCTGCTGAGCCTTGTTAGTCTGACGGAAGCTGTCAGTGGAAGAGTCGCAACATGTGTCGGCAACACTCATCACTGCAGCCAATTTCCCTGCATCCACTCATTTACATAACATGCAAGGTCCACCACCAAAATCCTGCACAAAATCCTGGAAGGGCGGCAACGGCTAGTGCTGAGTATGTTCTTTCACAAAGACACGCTCCCATGCATCGAAGAAGCTTGCATAAGAACCATCTGATGTGTGTCAAACCCGTTTGCTGGTCCTGAGTATGTCATGTCTGTTCTGCACAGGCTGCCAAGCTTTACTGAGGCTTTTACATCCAGTGTGCCTCTGACACGCATCAGGGACATTGCTCACCGCAATGACATCCCTCACGACCTCAAGCAGGAGCTCAAGCACACAATCCAGGTATCCTTTGCCCTCCTTAATTGGTCCAATGCTTTCTGCAAATTGGCAAGGCATCCTGTGCAGTCACTGGATTGCTTTGCTAGGCACAGCGGAATCATGTACTCATATGTGTGTTTGTGGCCATTTTGGACTGTTTTGACAATTTTTTGAAGTTGGCAAGTCGGAGACAGTGTATAGGCAATTCAAAGCTTTTGCATAGATCTAGCAGGATGACATAGCCTACCAAGCAAGCACAGACAGAAAGATGATGGCAGAGTCAGCTCCACCAGTTCAATGCATTGCATTTTCAAGATTTAGATGATGCAGCGCATTTTGTTTGTGCAAACACACACAGCTTGACATGCACCATTGTGACAGGCAGCTTCCATGACTCATTGATTGCCTATGGCAAGCTGCATAACGTTGCCAGCTTGCACAGTGCATTTTGCAATACATAGAATGCTCAGCTTTCTTCACACAAATGAGCCATACCCATCTGTGTCATTGTTTGCAACAGACATCACAGGGTCACAACACAGTCTCCAAAACTATCCTGCCTGCAAACATGCATCAGGGCCAGTAAATAGCATCAGTGGAATTTGTGAGACATTCCAGAACAATGACAAACATGCACCAAAGCATGATGTTGTTGCATACCAATCTCATGCTGACTTCTACCCACAGAGACTCCCGCTATGACACAAAATGACTCAGTGCTTTTGTGTGCAGAACAAGCTGCACAGGAATGCTGGGCCAGAAGATCTGCAGGCCACAGAGGCGGTGCTGAAGCGCATCACAGCCCCTGGAGCAGACTACTCCCATGCTTTTGTGGAGGAATTCAAGGTGTTCACAGCTGAGCTGCGGGACTTCTTCAATGCGGGCTCCTTTGCAGACATGCTTGGTGCCCTGCGCCCCTCCCTTGATGAGTCAGCCACTCAGGTCAGGGTCTTACAGAATGCTATGCATGACTTGGACAGCATGGCTGAGTCTGTTACTCAGCAACACGATTAGGATCTTGCAGACATTTTGTGCCTCCTTAGACCATGGGTTTCATGAGGCACAGCTGCAGCGCTGACTTACTTACTGGCATGCTCAGTGCCCTGTATCCATTCCTGCTTGAGTCAGCAGCCTAGTGCTAGCTTGGGCACTATGCACATCCACCTGGTGTTTTGGGCCTGTGCATCTTTTGCTTACTGCGCTTGCCACATGTAGTCACTCACTACCTTGCCCATTGCCACTGCCGACAGCAGTCAACTCATGTGGACCACTGACTATTTTCATGATTTGATCACAAAGATGGCATCGCTCTGAGCTTGCAAAGGTAAGAGGCAGTCACTTGGCCTGATTGCAGGCAGTCCCACAATTACATGACCCTGGTCTTGCAGTGGTAAGAAACATTTGTGGGTTCATTAGAGAACGGTGGGGCTGATGTTCCGCTGATGTTCCGCAAATGTTTCAAGCGCCTTGAGTAAGTTTGTTGCCTATCGGCAACACTCAACTACTACGCATTTCTTATATGCTTATCATGACTTACTGCAGGCTGTAGACAAGTTCCTGCAGTCCAAGGGCAAGCTGGACGGCAATGCCAGCCCGCCCCTCAATGACGTGATGGAGGCTCTGCATGCCTTGACCACAGTCAGAGCCAACCTTGCCGCAGGCCTTAGCAGTGGTAAGCCCCTGTTATGATGTCCCAATCAGCGGCCATGGATTTCAACTGTGCTGGTTAAACTGCACAGCTGTATAATGTGAAGAAGGCTCTGCACGTGCTGACCAAAATCAGAGACGAACTTGCTGCAGGCCTCAGCAGGGGTACGTCCCTGTGCTACTACATCTGTTGATTATGCTGATGAAGAAAGTTGTGTTGTTTACTTGCGTCGATGCACTTGCATTGCAATGCGTATGATGTGATAGAGGCTTTATGGCCCCTTACCTCAGTCAGAGCCAGTCCTGCTGCAGGCCTCAGCAGGGGTGTATTTCAGCCATTGGCTCAGCTGTACTGTTTGACTCAGTACTGAATTAGACAGCATAGGACTGAGTTTGTGAGCATGGATGCTCTGCATGCTTTGACCACTGTCATAGCCAATTTGGTCACAGGCCTCAGCAGCATTAGCTTGCAGCTTTCAGGTGCCTGGTTATGCTCACCAGTCTGCACAGAACAAACAACGAGGCGAAAACCTCTTGGCACCATTATGTTGATTGCTTGCGGTGATGACCTGCACATCCCTCTCAATGCAGGCTGAGGAGCAATGCATGATATGCCAGTCACTAGGTTTCACAAATGGCATATGCCTAGTACAGCATGGCACTGAAATCTTGACACTTGAGTATCCCCATTTGGCTTGATCCGTCAAAGATTTGCAGGGCTCAAGAATGTGACATCATATGCATGGGCAATGCTCTTTGCCAGGGGATGGCTGATTGGAGTTGTGGACACAACTTTCCATCATGTCATAATTAATCAATTCTTTTGACGCCTGTGCCCGTGCAAACAAGGTAGGTAGCAGGTATGCTTCACCCTGTTCCTGTAGGCCATACAGCAGGCTTATTTTGTTACCCAAAGGTGTGCAGTCGATGGGGCTAGCACAGCAACTGCATATGACGTCATGCAGGGCTGAGAAATGATGCACCAGATGCCAACATGGCCATGAGGCAGCGGTGGAGGCTGGCTGAGATCCGGGCTGAGGACTATGCATTTGTGCTGTTCAGCTCCTTCCTCAACCAGCTCAATGATAAGGTGTGTTGACTCATCTGTTCAGCAACAGGGTTTATTCATGCTTGCATTTATGTGATCAGGCTGAGCAATATGCATGTGTTCTCTCCAGCTTCTTCCTCAAGGAACTCAGTGACAAAAAGAGTCAGGCAATCCTGCAACATCGTTTGTGCATGAATCCGTCCATCCATACAACCTTGCACCCTTGCATTTGTGCTTACTGCTTGCACTGCCCATCTTACCAGGTTGTGGTTGTTTGAGATTGTTTCATAGCCAGCGTTTAGCTTGTTTTGGCTTTGTGTGAGAGGCACATTGTGAGCGTATGCTGTCGGTATTTCCAGCTCCATTCTTTCTGGCTTCCTGCAATATCAAGTTGCTTTTGTGTGAAGCATACTGTCTGCAAGAAGGGAGGCGTTTTGTAGAGACTGTGGACAGCTGTGCTGTGTTGGTTGTTGCAACAACCTGGACCTTTGACCTGTCCTTGTGGACAGTTGTGAAGATACGACATGCAATGACGCTTGCTCAATTGCTACTACCGTGCTCAATGCAAACTGACCTTTCAAGACAAGACTTCAGTTGCACCCCAAGCACGCATGCATACATAGCATGCATACTCTCCAACCAGCGTTGGTTCAAGAAGTGTTGACTTGACCCAGGGCGGGGCAGAAGGGCTGGCAGGGCAGGCAGACAGCGGCTGGGATCTGCCCCTTGGGGCAGTTGTTTTGGGGGTGCGCCACATGGGCCTCAGTGGCTATGAAGCCCCAGAGTGTGCAGCTCTGGAGAACGAGTTGACTGCTTGGCAGCAGCAGGGCGACTTCAAGGCCACTGCCACTGCTCTGAGGCAAGCCCCAAAGCCATGTCAAAATTGAAGTCGGCTTGTTGCTACCAGTGCATTTTGATGCTGTCTGACCAGGCTCAGTGAGGCTCATGAGGCCTGTGAGTGTGCAGCTCTGGGCAACGAGCTGACTGCTTGGCAGCAGCAGGGCAATTTCAAGGCCACCGCCCTTTGCCTTCAGGCAACTGCACGTATCTTGGCATCAAGGGCTTTATCTGTATACTCAATGCAGAACGCTCTTCCCATTGTCTCCATTGCTTGCTTTGCTCACTCTGTTCTCTGTGGGCTCTTCGCTACAGGTGTAGCTATGGCAAGCCCAGTTCAGCATCTACTATATTAGCAGCAGCAGTACAAGCATGGCATTCTGAGTTCTGAGTTCAGGGTTGCTGCTGCAGGCTGAAGGCGACCCTGGAGCGGGTGCAGCGCCTGGCACACGGCTACACTGAGCAGCTGCTGGCAGTATTCCCTGAACGCGTGCAGGCCCTGGGCAAGGGCCTTGCTATGGATGATAACCGCCTTAAGGTGCGCTTCTGTTCAATTACTGCGGCATGGCAATTCTTTGCCTCAGTATCAGCCCTCCTAAACTCCAGATCTTCTTAGCCTTGTTGTCAAGTAACACTCTGCTGCAGTCCTCATGGTTTGAATCTACCTGCAGGTATGTCAGAGCGTGACTGTTTAGTTTTAAAAGTCTTTGTAGTAGCAAAGACGCATGCCAGCTATCAAAGAAATCTTGAGACAGATTCATGAGTTCTTCTGCCGATGGCACTGAAGTCATCTGCAATGCTGGTCTTTGATCTTTGCAGGAGTCCACAGACTTCAACAAACCTCACATTGAGGCCATACATTGTTCGTCGCTGCACACACTTTCAATGTCAGTTGCTATGCCAATGCCGATCTTATTAGTGCGGCTGTTTGCGTCTTACCTAGCCATAGCCTGCTTTCACTGCAATCTTGTTCTAAAAAAGTTGCCTATAGCTGCCTTCATACATCTTGACTTTATAAGGATCACCTGTTGCCGTCACCGTTGCAGGTGTTCACAGAGGCAGAGGTGCGTGCCAGCCTGGTGTTCCAGGTCAGCAAGCTGTGCAGCTTCCTGCTCAAGGCCACCCGCCTTGCCACAGGAGCCGCTGCATGGGACGCTCTGGTCTCAGGTGTGCGCATTCCTCTGACATGCTTCAGTGACTGCTTGCATCACCTCTCCGTATGAAGTGGATCACAGGCAAAACTCTTGAGTGTCACAGGGCTTGCAGGTGACTGGTTGCACCAAACCCGCCATATGAACTTGATAGCGTGCTGGTGCCTTAGGTGTACGCATGCCTTTTGTGCTTACTTCTGCAGAATTGAAGTGCTTGCAAGTTGTGGTTTTTATAAGCTTGATGTATACATTTGTCTCAGACAACAGCATGCCTCTAGGCTCTGCAATATTTCAGCTCCTGCAAATTTGCAACACTACTTTGTGCAAGATCATTGTACGGTGTGCTTGCATCACGTCTCTACATAGGATTGAACCATTCATAGCCCTTGATGCGCAGCTGATATCCCTGGCACTGCCTTCACTGTGGCATCATCGTGACTTGCAACCATGCTATCAGCACACATCAGCGCATATCCACCTTCGCAGCTGCAGTGTCCCTCCTCTTTCTCAATTCAGGCTTGATGTTTGCACGACATCCAACTACAACCATTGTTGAGATGCAGGAAGTGCGAACGGCAAGCTGCTTGAGGTGTAGCATATTGAGCTCAGAGCAGTCATGAGTGCATATCAAGCTTTGTATCGATTCAAACCAGTTAGCATGGCGCTGTTGTAGGCACTGTCACTGGCAAGTTGATTGAGGTTCAGCGCATTGAGCCAGGCGCAGTCAAGAGTGAAGTTGGCGAGGATGTGATCCTGCTAGTCCACGAGGCCTCAGGAGATGAAGAAGTTAGCGCGACAGGAGTGCCTCTGAAGGGGGTCATCTTGGCCCACTCCCTACCCCACCTGAGCCACCTGGGGGTCAGGGCCAGGCAGGAGAAAATGGTTTTTGTGACTTGTGAAGATGCCGACACTGTCTCAGGCACAGTCAAACCCCTCATAGGTGAGCATTCAAGCTGACCTTGAGCAGAAGGGACGCCGCTATGGTTTCTGGCATGATAAAACTAGCATTGCGCTCCATTTCATGTCTGTAGCCTGGTAAGCCCTCAAAATTTGGGTGACCTGACTGGGCATGTCAGAAGCTCATGGAGTCCTCCCCCTGAACCCTAAGCCCTGATGCCAAAAGACGACAAATTATATCAGGGGCAACTGAGCGGCATGATACTCACTGAAATGACTGTACTGCGTACAGCATGTACGCCCCTGATCATGTATGCATGCACAGCATAGAAAGCCACAAGCTTGTCTGGTACTGCTTTGTTTGCTCACAAGACATTAGCAGCAAGTGATGATACTGCTGTGCATTGGCAGTCTTGTAGCATTGACAGTCAATTGCAATCGGTGCATGTTGGCTTGACAGTGGGCTAGGTGCTTGTTAAAGGACGTGCGGCAGTGCTATGTTGTTTGTTGCAGGCCAGCGCATTCAGCTGCAACACCGACAGGGTATGGGACCAGTATTATGAATGACCCAAATTTGCCACCAATCATCAGCTTTGCACTTGTTGCTTCTCGAGCGATGGGCACCAATTGCAATCACAGTGTTGCTTCTTGGAAGGGTTGCTGGTAACAGTCACAATAACCTTTATTATATACTTTGGTGTGTGGTGCAGGGCAGCGCATCCAGCTGCAAGCCAGCCTGGAGGGCGTTTCGTTTTCCCCTGCCTCAGACTCAGCCCCTCAGGCCTCCAGCCCTGCCCAGGGCTCTTCCCAGCAGTCTGCTCAGGCAACACAGCCTGGCAAGATAGAGAAGGTAATGGATGATCATACAGTATCAAAAAAAAGGAACTTGAACATCTTCTCTTTTAACTGAGCGACTCTGGACCTGTCTTTATGATCAACAGACTCACAAAGCCATCATCAACTTCACAAATTGGAAAAATCAGCAAAGGATTGAACCCATGCCAGCACCAGCTCAGAGCCTTGAACTGCATCTGATACCATTGTTGAAGGCGCATCATGGCAAACAACCACCTGACGAATGTTGGACACATTGGCAATAGGGCGGGACAGTCCAGACCAACTTGCTGCTGCAGCCATTTGACTTATCTGACAGCCACTTTGTGTTGGTCCAAACTGTTGTGTTGACTCTGCACAGGACTGTTTGTAAGCACTTCACTGCTGCACCTAACACAGATGAGGAATTTGGATAGCAAGCACGTGAAATTATAGTCATGACGTCTTTGCAGGTGAACAAGGTAACGCTGGTGCCATTGAGCAAAGCCATCAGCGCTAGCTGTGATGCCAAGGCAGCCACCTATGCTGAGCTGGCTTTGCACAGTGTAGTGTTGACGGCAATTTTCCTGCTTCGTGAGTACATCTATCTGAGGTGTTGCACCTGACTAGCAAGCACATCAACAGCAATCATGCTGCTTCCGTAGGTCAAGAAGGTAATGGTGGTGCCGCTCAGCAAGGCCACCGCTGCTAGCTGTGGTGCCAAGGCAGCTGCCTGTGCTGAGCTGGCCACCCTGGCTGAGAAGAGCAAGAAGAACAGCAGCTTTGGGACAGCTCAGGGGGTGTGCCTGCCCTTTGGCTGCATGGAAGCTGTCATCAAGGTAGGTCGCACACTGCAGCAAGAACGTAAATGCCGGCTTGTCACCAACAGAGCAACAAGACCGGCAGTGTCAGCTCAGCCCCTAGGGTTTGCCTGCCCTTCGGCTGCATCTAGGCAGGATCTTGTAGTTTTTTCCTCTCTTCTTTTACCCTGTTAGGTATGATTATTTGACGATAGATATTTTTGTTACATTTCATTGTGCACCAAAAATGTAACAGGTCTCAAGCAAAGAGAGCGAGGACCTGTTTGCCAGCTTGAAACCAACACCGTCACCAGCAGCAGCAGCAGCAGCAGCAGCAGCAGCAGCAGCAGCATATAGTATTGAGATGCACTGTAAGCTCAATCAATATTAAGGTCCAATTGCTAGGCTTCTCATTGATAGTCACCTGAATGCTATGTTCATGCTGACTGTTGTTGCCAATATGATCATCTCTGCAATGGTTGTCACACAGGATGCTGGAGAGTCTAATGCTTTCGAGGCACTGCTGGAGGACATTGAGCAGGCACAGCTGGAGGGTGGTGCCCTGGACAAAGCCTGTCAACAGCTGCAGCAGCTGGTGCAAGGGCTCTCCATCCCTTCCCAAATCAGCAAAGATGTTGGTGAGCTTCCCCAATGACATCATGTTGTGCCAAAGTGAGCTTTGCAACTCATGTCAATGTCAATGTAAGAACAGCTGGAGGGTGGTGCCCCGGACAAAGCCTGTCAACAGCTGCAGCAGCTGGTGCAAGGGCTCTCCATTCCGGCGAACATCAGTACAGATATTGGTGAGCACTGTGGTTGATTGCAAATCTTTTTCATGCATGTGTTAAGTCACGCATATTGACTTGCAAGTCTGCTTGCCTGCACTTCCTGATAGCTCCTAATGTACCTAAATCAGCTGATGAAGTCGCCAGCCAAGCACAGTCGCTGATCAGAAGGCTGAGGTCTGCCAACAGCTGCAGCATTTGATTGAGGGGCTATTCATCCCACCCCAACTAAGCAAAGATGTTGGTTAGCATCACAAACGTTGTTGCATGCATGGACTTGAGAAATATTAATAAATGGTAACACTTCCCAGCGCATGTGTTAGGTGTGTGTGGCCCAAGTCCTTTCCTGCCAGGCTGGCTTGTTCTGGGCGTCACGATAAGGACGGTTGATGCATGGACTTGGCTCCAGCATCCCATGTAGGCGGTGTGCTCATCTGCACTTGAGCACCCTCCAGAGCATCCACTCCACCAAAACTAGCTGATTAGTCGCCACCCAAGCACAGTCACTGTATGACAAGGCTGAGGCCTGCCAACAGCTGCAGCAGCTTGCAAAGGGGCTGTCCAACCCACCCCAACTCAGCAAAGATGTTGATGAGCGCTGACAGCACTGCTTGTATGCGTTATCAGAGCATGCTGCTGTGTACATTGCTAGCTCAAGTGCATCTGTATGTTGGCCGAGTCGAGGCAAATCAAACAGCCATGGCATACACTAGGGGCATAAGCAAGGGGCAAGCAGAGCACCTCAGACAACAAGTTGGCCCTAGAAGATCCTGCCTCGTCCACAACAAACTGCATACACAGTCTTGTGAATGCCAGTGTGTAAACAGGCAACGCCATGGGCAGCAGCGCAACTGATAGCCAATGTACAAGCAAGACAGCAAAACTCCAATGCTACGAGCACTGTTTCTGTACATATAGTCGTGTGCAGGCAAGGCGCCAGGCAGCAATGCAGCTGTGGAGTTGCATGTGACAGTGGCATGTAACTCCCACTAGCAAGCATGGGAGTGCTGATCACATTGACAGTCATGACGATGATGATGATGGTGATGATGATGATGATGCTATGCAGGGAAGGCGCTAGGCAGCAGTGCAATTGTGGTAGTGCGCAGCTTTCCACAAGAACAATTGTGTACAAGCTAGGCTAGGCAATAGGACAAAGATGCAGCATAGCCAGTGATATGTTTATCTTTGACTGCCCACGTTCTGAAACAGCAGTTATTTGCAGGCAAAGCGCTAGGCAGCAGTGCAACTGTGATAGTGCGCAGCACAGCGAATGTGGAGGACTTGGCCGGCATGTCAGGGGCAGGGCTGTACGACAGCATCCCCAACGTTGCCCTCAACAACTCTGGGGCATTTGACAAGGCCCTGGCTGGCGTGTGGGCATCACTCTTCACAAGAAGGGCTGTTCTCAGCAGAAGGGCAGCTGGTAAGTCAAGCAGTATGCACACCAACACCTCAGTTTTGTGTGTGACGCAAGGAGGGCACTTTGTAAGTCAAGCAGTCCATGCACAAACATATCAGCTATTCATGCAATGATTCAGAAACAGCTGATGAGTTGAGCAGCAGACACTCAACAAACAAGCTTTGTGTGCCATGATGTACCCACACTGTCATGTTAGGAGCTTGTCTTGCAGTAACTACTTCATTCAAACTAACCTGCAGATAATACCCAATTGATGTATGAGAAAATTGGGTTTGTCTGGGGTAGTAGCATTTGTTGTGGCGGTGTCTTGCTCGGCAAACACGTCAGAAAGCGTTCTTATAAGGCACTTGCATTGCCTTACAAGGCAGGCTGAATAGCTCTCAAGCGACTGCACAGCCGCAGATGGATAGTAACAGCAGCAGCAGCAGCAGCAGGCAAAGAAGATAACGTCCACAGTCAGGGCGTCATACACAACACATTGCACATGTGTTGCTGCAGTTGTGCAGATGCGGCCATGGCAGTCTTGCTTTAGCAGCAGCTCAGCCCAGATCTGTCGTTCATTGTGCACACAGTTGTGTCTTCTGAGCCACATATTGTGAGCAAGGCCGTTCGTGCAGACTGTGCCTGGCACTGCAGGTGTGAAGCAGGCAGATCCTGCAATGGCAGTGTCAGTTCAGCAGCAGCTCAGCCCACATCTGTCATTTGTACTGCACAAAATCAGCCCCCTCAATGCTGACAACAACACCATGTATTGAGCAGGGTTTTGGAACTTCCTCAGCAAGTGTGTTACTGACATCGACACCCAGCTGTGCAGCAACATTGTAGCATTGTTGTCGTTGCAGGCGTGAAGCAGGCAGATGCGGCCATGGCCGTCTTGGTTCAGCAGCAGCTCAGCCCAGATTTGTCATTTGTGTTGCACACAGTCAGCCCCCTCGATGCTGACAAGGACACCATGTATGCTGAGCTGGCAGTAGGGCTGGGCGAGACCCTGGCCTCTGGTACCAGGGGCTCACCCTGGAGGCTTGCTGTCAACAAATCAACAGGTGCACAACCTTTGACAAAGTCGTCCAATAACTTGACTGCTCGCTGTCAATAAGACAGGAGAAAACGGCGCACACATTTTCCTGCTCGCTTGCTGTCAACAAATCAGCAAGTGCATCAAGATGCTTGCTGCTTCGTTGATATGATAACATGACTTGCTTGCTTGCTTGTAAACCCTTTGTCTTGGTGACACATTTGATCATTTAAGCCACAAACTATTTCGCCAACTTCAGATATGATCGTCAGTGTAGTGCACAATCACAAAGCAGAAACTTGGTATCCTGAACCACAATGGGGAAACGTGCTTCTTTCTGTAGGCAAAGTGGAGGTTTTGGCATTTGCCAACTTTGGCTCAGCTCTACGCAGCACTGAAGCCAGGACAGGCACGTCTAGCAAGAAGAGCACTGCAGTTTTGGATTACAGCCAGCAGGAACTCTCCACAAGCACTGACGCACGAGAGAAGGTGAGCAAGTGGATGTATTACCATGCCATGTGGCACCGCAGTTCAGCAATCTGTGGTCATTCTGGACAGTTGCAGTTCAAAACCCCATAAAAGAGCTTTGTGGCAGCTGACGCCTCTTTGTGCATCACATGCTTGATATAGCATGCTAACGCACATATTGCACACAACAGACTGCAATGGCCTGTGCCATGCATGCTGCTTTGCTTGATGCACAGATTGATTCGAGACAAATGGCAATCTGCGCACTATCCATCATGCAATTAAATCAACACGCAGCAACCTACCGGCATCAGGTTGTTTAAGTGACCTATTGTTGGCAGTTACTAACCATCAGAAAAACAACAATCTTATTTTAGTCTTTGAATGATGTTTAGACAGGTTTTGTGTCCATGCCAGGTTGGGCAGCAGCTGAGTAAAGTTGCAGTAATGTTGGAAGAAGCATTCGGCGCACCACAGGATGTTGAAGGGGCACTTGTAGGACAGGAGGTCTACATTGTTCAAACACGCCCTCAGCCCTTGTGATCTTTGTGAGATGCAAGTCCTGCAATGGAAAACGCCCAAAATAGGCCCATGGCATGACTAAAGCATGGCAAGCTTCAAGGGTTACTGTATGGCCTGACTGCTCAAGAGTCTTGCAGGAGTAGAATGAATTGATATGGTTGAATGAATGCAGCAAACCTGACTGAACAGGTGAGGCATCGTGTGAGATCAACAATGAGATCAAGATCCCTAGTTATGTAGATCACTGATAGAAACGAGGTTGATCGTGGCATACACTGAATTTGAGGACGTTGCACGAGCTTCCTTGTGAGTCTTGGCATTGCGCAGCCACACTGACAGGAATGTTAATGCTTGCGTTTGGCAAGTCATGATAATATGGCATTACACGCACAACTTCTCTAAAAGAGCTTGTTTCCAGCGCAAAGGACAGACTCTTGCAGCAAGCAATCACCTCAGTAGGGTGTACGACACCAAGTAAGGCAGGGTGTTGGCTTCCTTTTGCTGGCATGAAACAAAATCTGCACAGGCAATTGCACATGGGTCCCTTCAAGAAGAAGTCAGTTAAAGAAAAGAGGAGGGAGCATTGAATGTAAAACACCGTTCTGGCTAAGTTCTGGGCGCCATGTAGCCACCGCACAAAACCAGGATCAGACTTGAAGGGGTCGCACGGAGGCATTACGCTATGCAGCAATCTTCCTGCTGGACGTTGACAGCTTTGCAACTGCTGTTGTGTCAGATAAAGACTGTTTGCACCAAGAGACAGCAAAACGCTGCTTGGAGCCATACAGCTATGCCTAGAGACACAGTCATGAATGTAGAGACGATCCCAACAAACGGTGTGAGCACTGTCTGTCTGCTGGCACCTGAGAGTGGCTGACAACCTCGTGACAAAGTAGAACAACAAGTTGTGCACAAAACAAACTGCTTCTGTCACAACACATCTGTTACATCATCAGCAAACTGCTCAATTTGTCTACACTGACTATCTTAGTCAAATTCTGACAAGTCTGCAACATCCCGTTTGCCATTCACAACCTGTTGCAACAAGTTCATGCGCTGTAGGGTTGTGGTGTGGCTCAACGCTGGTGTCGGCAAGCGCTGTCTTTTGGGTTCTGGCAACATGCTTGGCAGGTTGAAATGACCATCGCAATGCCTGCCCGCAAAATGTCTGCCTGAATGCTGCGCATAGCTGCCCCAAGAAATTGCAGCATGCCTCTTGCTGTTGCAAAGAAGCGCTGTGTGATGATTGTCCAGCTGTCGGCATGACCAAAAGTCTGTCACATGACAGGGTTTTAGTCAGCTGCTGTTGGAGCTACTATCCGGGTCTTTTGGATTGGAGGTCTGTAGAGGTCAAAGTAAATTTCCTAGAGGTCAAAGGTCATCGGAGGTTTTTCAATTTCGCTTCCGAGACCCCTTCATAAATCACCAGAACATGAATCCACGTGCGGCAAAGGATCACAACACGATGTGAGCTAAGGTAAGGCAGCATGTACAAGCTTGAAGCAGGGATGGCAGATCCATGTAATATTCTTTCTTCTTCAGCCCTTACTTGATGCTTGCTCATGTAGCGGAATCATTCAGCATTGAGTGGTCCCTTTTTAGTTGGAGACTGTGCAGTCGATTGTTGATACATTTTGGGGGCACCAAAGATGACTAGGAGTGGGTTGTCTTCTTGCGCATGCCCTGATCGTTGTTAGATGAAGCAATCAAAACGTCCTGCTGCATAAGTAGGTCCATTCCATGCAAACAAGGCGTTTGAATGATGATATCCAGGACCTCTCCCAAGATGCAGCAGGGCTTGGAAGGGGCCTGAATCCGAGACAAGGCGTTGTAGCCTTCCAATTCGAACGAGTATGCTTTTGCAGATTTCGCTCATGGACTATGTCACCGTGCAACGGCCCCAACAGTAATCCCAAGCTGAGGCTGTTGCACAGGATAGCTGAGGCTGTTGCACAGGATGGCTGAGGCTAGTCACCCAGCAAAATATTATGTGTCAGAAAATGTGATGTTAATCGCCAAATCGGCTCCTTTCTGATAACATGTCAAGAGGGCAATCATCATGTAGGCTGTCAAGTGCAAGTGACAAATCTACAATCTGTCATAAAGGTAGAACATGCCTAAAAAAGTTTATATAGCATACTGCCACTTGACAGTGGTCAAA